>SMDT01001407.1:0-547660 GCA_005392925.1 Aquilaria sinensis
CAGTTTCCTGAGAAGGTGAAAGGGGACACTTAGGAAGTTTTGCGGTCTTGCCTGTTTGTGTTTTTTCAGGAGAGAGGAGTCCCATCCCTTGCCAGGACGTGTTCCTGTGTATTTATAGGGAAGCCTGGCCCGTTTAGATCATGACACGTGTTCGGTCAGATCTTTTCTGTACCTTCGGACGTAGGGGACAAGTAGCCAGTGGCAGGCTCCTTGAGCCTTGAACCGAGTCAAGTCGTGACAAGACCCGGACGGCTTCGGCGCGTCAGGCCACCGTTTCAGGCAGCGTATGGGCGACCTGTCAGAGGCTCCTTAAATGCTCATTAAATGCTCATGCCGTACTCCCGAGGTCCTTTGGGCGAGGTCATCTTTTGGTACGGACGCCTTTCTTCGGGAATCACGTTGGTGGCTCGGGGAGTTCTCTAGCTCGGGAGTTCCGCCTTCGGGGAGAATCTCTCCTGCTTTCAGTAGCTGGTTCTTTTCTCCCGAAGGCGATATGTTCGGTTCCCCGAGAGAGTCAGCGACACATTTAGATAACCTGGCGTTTCAGCCGAAGTGCTTACTTCGTCATGCTCGATTTCGCTTCTGCCGAGGTCTGTGGTAATGCTTCTTTCCGAGCTACGTCAGGCTCCCCGGACAAACCTTCGGGGAAATTCATACTGGGGGAGGTGATAGCCTTTTGGCTATCACAGGCCCCCCCTCGAAAAAGCCGAAGTGGAGACTTCGGTTTGTTCGCTTCCTGAGGGCCCCTCTTTGGGCCTTGAGTGCAGTACTTGCTCCGAAGACGGACCTTCCGTCCGAAGACGTAGGCTTTTCTTCCATAGCCTGTCTGTTGGTGTCTTCGAAGTAACTTGCTTTCCAGCTTTTTAGGCCTTCCTCGAAGAGGCCGAAGTGGAGACTTCGGTTCGCTGTCTTTCCGAGGATGCTTCTCGGGAGTTTCTAGGGAGTGTAACCTGTGCCAAAGATACACCTTTTTTTCTGAAGATATGGACTGTTTGGCCATAGCCTGTCTTTTGGTGTCCTCGAGGTAACCCACTTCTTTACTTTTGTAGGTTAGTGAAACGTCGCGTCTCGTAACCAGACGTGTCAGTCTGGAGCGGCGCGACGTCTGTCAGAGGGCGTGTTCCTCTTTTGGTGCGATGGCTGACACGTGTCGGCTTTTTGTTGGCTAGGGTTGCATCGGTTACTGCGGGCGCGCCTTTTTAGGTGCAGAAGGGCAGTTATGGCGGCGTTTCACCTTCGCAGAGTACTTATGACGCCGGTCCGCCTACCCCCCTCGGCCTATATATATGCTCATTCCGTCATTTGTCTCTTTTGCTTTTGCTTTTGCTCTGGTTTTCCTTCTGCTCTTCTTCTGCTTTTCGCGGCGGTTCTTTCACCTGAGCTTTTTTCCGGTCATCTTTCACGACGGCGTCTTCACACCCAGATTACGGCAAAAGATTTGGTGGGTTTTGATTTCCAGAACTCTTTGTTTTTCAAAGTTTGCCCGAAGTTCATTTTTGCCTTTTCCGAACTCATTTTTTAGCCAAAAATGCCGATTCCTGAAAGTTGGCAGCCTCTTCTTTCTCACCCTTGTTGCACCACTCCTGCAAAATTAGCGAAGTGGAAGAAAAAATTTTTCCTTCCTTCGTACGCTGTTACGAGGTTGCCACGTCCTGACCACTACAGCTTTTCAAACCATAGTAACGAGATCAACATTTTCCGAGCTCAGCTGAAAGCCGGACTTCGGTTCCCCCCTCCGAAGTTGATTTGCGACTTTTGCCAATTTCATGGCATTGCCGTAAATCAACTTCCTCCGAACTCGTACTGCTATTTCAACGCCTTCCTCTGTATGTGTGGCATTTTCAAAATAGAACCCCACTTCGTCATTTTTATGCAGTACTACAAGCTCTACGTGGTCCCGAAGGGTGGCTTTTACTTCATGCTACCTTGGGGATTCGGGAGCAAAAAGTATATGTTCACCTTCGCCACTAAGGACAGCTGGCGAGGGTGGCAAAAAAAGTTTTTCTTTCTGAAGATGGAGGAGGCCTGGTCGCATGTTCAGACCAAGTGGGCTCAGGGACGGTTGGAGGACGACGTCGTAGATCCGAGGATACTGTTGACTCCCGAGTTGGTTTCTGTATTCACGGATTTCGACGGACGTATCTGAGCCGTCGCCGACTGGGGTCCCGAGGTCCCTTCGCGCCCTCTTTACCCCTTCCCCATCAATTGGAGGTTGATGACCGAGGAGGTCCTTCGGGAGCTCGGGGTGGTAAAGGAGCACAAGACGGACCTCGGGATGCCGGCTCCTGCCATCGCCGGGAAGGACTCCTGGCTAGTGCAACTCCTTCGGGAGGAAGTTTCTTTCGAAACTTTTTGTGAGAGTAAGTTACTTTCTAATCTTCTTGTTATAACTTCGTTCCGGACTCACACTGATGTCTTTCTTCCTTTTCAGAAATGGGCGAGGACACTGCTGCCTTCTACAAAGCCCTTTTCACCGGTCAGCCCGCGAAGGGTGAGCAGACGAAGAAAGCTGCCTCCTGAAGACGAAAAACGTCCGGGGCTGGGCCGTCTGTTTCCAAACGGGCGAAGAAGGATGTGCCCCCCCTCTTCCGGAGACTTCCGAAGAGGTGGCCGAGGAGCCCGAGGCTGCTAATGTGCCTCAGCCCGAGGTTGCTGCTGAGGTCCCTCCTCAAAGCCCTACCCCGTCGCAGGCTCTTCTGGGCGCCGTGGTAGAGGCCCCTTCTGCCGAAGAGCGGCGCCGAAGAAAAGGCAAGGGGATTTCTGCCGAAGAGGCTCGAGCTTCCGACGACGACGTCGTCGAGGTGCAAGCAGGTTTGTTCTTCTAACAAACTGTGGTGCTCCTCTTTTTGATGATCTTTGAGGTTTTCTTGCCCTGACCAATTTTCTGTTTTGTCGTGCAGAAGAGTCGCTCACTCCGGGTTGGGTAGCTGAGCATGCAAAGAGGAGAGCCCTTCGGGACGCCCGCATCCCGAAGGGAAAAGTCCCGAAGGAGCCTTTCTGGACGTTTACGGAGGACATGAATTTGTACTCCGGATACTGCCAGCAAATGGCTACAGAGATCTCGAAAGGGGTCCTCACCGATGCCTCCTTCAAGGCCATTGCCGCGGCTCACCCGGGCGACGATTCTCTTGCCGCGAAGCTTTTCGAACACACCGCCCAGTTATACTTTGCGTCTATCTTCCTCCCTTGAATTTTTTCTAAGTGTTTGGTTTTCTCTTTGTCTTAATGACCTCGCCTTTATCCTTTTGCAGCTTCTGGGATACGCCGGCTTTCTCCGAGTTCGGGTGGCGAGGCAGACGGAGTTCCGAGCTAAGGCCTTAGAAGCCATAGAAAAAACTAAGGCCATGTGCTCGGAATTAGCTGTCAAGAACCTGCAGCTGGCTCAAGCTGCGGAGAAGGAAGTTGCCACCCTTCGGGAGGAGTTCCAGAAAGAAAAAGAGGAACTTTTGAGGGACTCCTCCCAGAAAATTTCTGACCTCGGCTCCCAAATGGCGGAGCTGATCTCGGCAAATGAGGCGCATCAGAAAGAGAAGTCAGAGGCCGAAGGGCTCCTGGCGAAGGCGCTTGCTGAGAAGGCTGCGCTCCAAGCCGAGGTCGATGCCATGAAGAAGGAGCCGGAAAAGAAGAAAGTGAAGGAGCTGAAGAAGAAGATCTCAGATTTGAAGAAGGACTTCGAGGAGCTTGAGGTCGAGAAGGACAAGTCTGACCAGATGACCAAGGTTGGTTTTCAGGACGGGTTCTGTCTTGTTCGGCACCAAGTCCTTCAGAGGTTCCCAGATCTGGACCTCTCTTTCCTGGCGGCCCTGGACATTCCCGAGGGACCTCGGTGGTCCTGGTCTAAGATTGATCATCTGAACCTGCCTCCTTCTATTCCGGCGCCGAAGGTGGTGCAAAAGGACGCAGGAGCCGAAGACTCCCGGGACGCCGAGAACCCTTAGTTTGTTCTAGGGCCCTTTTTCTTTTTCTTCTTTTTTGTACTTCTTCTTCTGGCTATCTTTTTTGTAAGCACACTTATCTCAATAAAGACCTTGAAAATTTGGCTAAATCTTTTCATGAGATTCTTTGTTTCCCTTTGCCCCGAACTTTATTCGCTCAAGAGACTTCGGAAAACTTTGTCTGTGCTTATCATGGTGACCTCTTTCGCGAAATCCTGATTTGTTCAACTTATGCCCAAAAATTTTGGCTAAGTCTTTCGCCAGATTTTCTCTGTTGTCCCGAACACGTTTGCTCAAGAGACTTCGGAAAATAATACCTTCGCTTATTTTAGCCGGCCACCTTTGCAGAATTCGCACCACTCATGCTTAGGACTTTTTGGCTAAGAAACTTTTTATGCTTTAGAGAAAATTTTTCTTTCTTTGTACAGCACGGTCTTCTTCGCCGAGATTCTAAGCATAGAATTTTCTCAAGGCGTCTGAATGCCACGTATTTTTTAATTCTACGCCTTCGGAATCGCCGAGCTTGTAGACCCCTTTTCGTACTTCGGCAAGAACCAGGTAAGGGCCTTCCCAGTTGGCGCGAAGTACTCCGTGGGATGGCTTTCGAGGTGCGAATTCATTCTTTCGGAGAACGAGGTCTCCTCTCTTTATTCCTTTTGGCCTAGCGCGCAAGTTTATAGCCGCGGCCACTCTTTGCTGAAAAGCTTTTCTTCTTAGTTCGGCTGTTTCTCTGTGTTCGCCGACGAGGTCGAGCTTGGTTCTCAGGCCGAGGTCATTCCCATTTTCATCAAAAACTTGCACTCGAATTGATGGTTGCACTACCTCGATTGGGATGATGGCTTCTGTACCGAAGATGAGTGAAAAAGGCGTTTCCCCTGTGGCTCTTCGGGGTGTTGTTCGGTAGCTCCACAGTACACTCTGGAGTTCGCCTGGCCATTTCCCTTTTGCTTCCCCCAGCCTCTTTTTCAGACCATCTTTTATGGTCCTATTAGATACCTCTACTTGGCCATTGCTTTGAGGATGGGCTACTGGGGCGAAGTGCATCTTTATTCCGAGGTTGTTGACAAAGTCCTGGAACCCTTTGTCTATAAACTGGGATCCATTGTCGGCTACGAGTATCCTCGGTATGCCAAACCTGCATACAATGTTCTTCCATACAAACTTCTGCACTTCTTTAGCTGAGATAGTTGCTAATGGTTCTGCCTCGACCCATTTAGAGAAGTAGTCTACTGCGACCACGCAGAATTTCACGCCTCCGGGGGCTGTTGGGAGCGGCCCAATGAGGTCTATGCCCCAAACTGCGAAGGGCCAGGGATAGTCAGCCGAAGTCACCATTTCCGAGGGTGTCCTCTGGATTTTTGCGTGTTTTTGGCAGCTGTCACATTTTCGGACGAACTGTCGGGCATCCTTTCTTAGGGTAGGCCAAAAATATCCTTGGCGAAGTACCACTGCGGCGAGGGCGTCAGTTCCAATATGTGAACCACAAGCGCCTTCGTGGACTTCTTCGAGGATCATTTCAGTATCCTCTTCGCCAACACACCTCTGTAAAGGATTTGCATATCCCTGCCGATACAGTTCTTCGCCTACTAGGAAGAATCGCCCAGAGCGTCTTCGCACTTTTGCGGCTTCGATGGGGTCTTCGGGGAGCGCGTTGTCCGCAAGATACCTCTTTATTGGATCTTTCCAGCCCTTTTTCGAAGTTACTATGCTCAGTACTTCAATGCTCGGGTGGTTTAGTACCTCGGTGTATGTTTTTGCCTTTGCCAGGCAATCTGCTTCGGTGTTTTCCCGATGAGGTACATTTTCGATGCGTATGGTGTCGAACTCTCGAATGAACTTCGTCACCAGTTCGTGGTATTTTGCCAAAATTGGGTCTTTCGCGCCGTAGTCCCCTGCCGTTTGCCGAACTACCAGCTGGGAGTCACTGTGAGCCTTCAAGTTTCTTATTCCAATTTTTCTGGCCAGGCGCAACCCTGCTATCAGAGCTTCATACTCAGCCACATTATTGGTGGCGCTGAAGTTGAACTTGATGGCCTTTATCACCTCTAGACCTTCGGGTCCTCTGATGATTACTCCGGCTCCTTGGTGTTCGGAACCTGAGGCTCCATCCACATGCAGCGTCCATTCTGGCTCACCTTCGCCAGGATCCGGGTGGCTATCTTCGGTGGTAGGTACTTCGGCGATGAAGTCAGCCAGTGCTTGAGCTTTTATGGCTTTCTGAGGTTCATAAACAATGTCGTGTTCGCCAAGCTCTATACACCATTTGGAAAGCCTTCCCGAATGATCAACTTTTTTCATAACATCCCGTAGAGGCAGACTACTTCGGACGATGATGGGACTACTTCGGACGATGATGGGGTGAGCTTGAAAGTATGGCCGCAATCTTCTTCCTGCCAGCACCAAGGCATATATGGCTTTTTGGAGTAATGGGTACCTGACCTCGGCGCCGTGCAGGGATTTGCTTACGTAATAAACTGGCCATTGTCTCGGCCCTTCCTCTTTCACAAGGACCGAGCTCACTGCTTTTTCTGAAACAGCGAGGTACAGGATGAGGGGCTCTCCTTCGCGAGGTTGTCGCAGAGTAGGCAGTCGAGACAAATAGATTTTAAGTTCTTCCCAGGCTTTTTGGCAATCCTCATTCCAAGGATGGTCACCATCCCCGAGGTCATTTTCTCTTTTTGCTGCCTTAGTAAGGACTTTGAAGAATGCCCGACACCGATCTCCGTACCTGGAGATGAACCTGCTAAGAGAGGTTATCCTTCCAGTGAGTCTCTGCACGTCTTTCACTGTGACAGGAGTTTGGAATTCGAGCAGAGCCTTAATTTTTTCTGGGTTAGCATCAATGCCCCTTTCTGATACCATGTAGCCCAGAAATTTTCCCGAGGTCACGCCGAAGACGCATTTTTCGGGGTTAAGTCGAATTTCGAATATTCTGAGTTGCTGGAAGGTTTCCTCTAGGTCTGTGACATGGTCTTTAGGCATCTTACTTTTGACTATCATGTCATCAACGTAGACTTCCATGTTCCTCCCTATTTGGTCATGAAAGACTTTGCTCATCAGCCTTTGGTAGGTGGCTCCTGCATTTTTGAGCCCGAAGGGCATCCTAGTGTAACAATATGTTCCACCTTCGGTGATGAACGCAGTTTTTTCTTCATCTTCGGGATCCATCCTTATTTGATGATACCCACTGAATGCGTCGAGGAAGCTTAGGAGCCCATATTCGGCAGTTGAGTCAGCCAACTGGTCTATCGGTGGGAGAGGATAGGAATCTTTTGGGCAGGCATCGTTCAAGTTTCTGAAGTCGATGCACATCCGGAGCTTACTACTCTCTTCTTTTGTAGCAATAACCACATTGCTTAGCCATTCGGGGTACTTGACCTCCCTAATTACATTTGCGTCCATCAAGCGCTGTACTTCGGTTTTGACGAATTTACTTTTGTGGACCGAGATGCCTCGCTTCTTTTGCCAGACAGGTTTTGCTTTCGGACTTACTTTAAGGCTATGTTGTATTATGCGAGGGGTAACCACATTGCTTAGCCATTTGGGGTACTTGACCTCCCTAATTACATTTGCATCCATCAAGCGCTGTACTTCAGTTTTGACGAATTTACTTTTGTGGACCGAGATGCCTCGCTTCTTTTGCCAGACAGGTTTTGCTTTCGGACTTACTTTAAGGGTATGTTGTATTATGCGAGGGTCTACCCCTGGCATATCCTTTGGCGAGTAGGCGAACAGTCCTTTATTCATCAGTAGAAAGGATACAAGGTTTTTCTTGTCACCTTCGGCCAAGTTTTTCCCTATTCGGGTATTTTGGCCGGGGACAAGTTCTACTTCTTCCGTTTCTACTTCTGCAAACTTTTCCGCCCCGCCTGTTTTTGGTTCTTCGGTGGGTAGTGTCCCTCCTGCTAAGGTTTGTGCGAAGTTGGCTGCTGGGGCCTTTCGGGCTTTGACAAACACCTTTCTGACCTCGGCTTGGTCGATGAAAATTTCGGCGTCTCCGTCCTTGGTGGCGAAGGTGACTGTTAAGTACTTCACATCTGGGCGAATGTGCAAATTCCCTTGTGTTTGCCTTCCAAGGATGGCGTTGTACGACGAAGGGACATCCATGACAATGAACCTCGTCATTGTGGAGGCAAAAATTTCTCCTTTTCCGTTGATCGAACTCCCTCTCATCATCAGGGGAAGGTCGATCCAGCCGAGGACGGGCAGCTCTGAGGGTCCTATTCCAAAGGTTGGTGAAGTAACAGGCTTGAGGTCGATGCTGGATATTCCCAAGCTTGGGAGCAGATGCGAGAATAGGACGTCGGCGTTTGATCCATCGTCCAGCAATACCCTTTTGACGTCCCAATTCCCTATTCTTGCCATGACCAACAATGGGTCGTCATGAGGGAAAATGACGGAGGAACCATCTCTTCGGGTGAGTTTTTTCGATGGGCTTTGGTACTCCATCGTTGCTATTTCCCTAGCTTTCCTCTTTCTCCCCGAGGATGGCAGTCCAGTGGTGATGGTTTGTATTACCCCCGCCGAAGGTGGGAGGCGCCTTTTTGGACTTCGGTTCCTCCTTCTGTCGGAGTCATACTCATCTTCATCAGCCTTTCCTTCCTCCTCTCTTCTTGCCTTCGGCGAAGGCATTCGCAGATAGCGCCGCAGTTGGCCTTGCTTAATCAGCGACTCGATGTACTTCTTCAACTGGAAGCAGTCTTCGGTGTCGTGACCGTGGTCGCGATGAAACTGACAGAACTTCTTCATATTCTTTTTGTTGTCAGCGGTCATCGCCTTCGGTCGCTGAATCTGGGACCCCTGTTTCTCCATTGTCATGAGGATGTTGGTCCTTGTGGTGTTCAGGGGTGTAAAGTTCGGAGGAGGCTTCCTTCCCCTGAACCTCCGAGGTCGTCCTGTTTGCTCTGTCGGATACTTGGCTTGCTGGCTTGATCCTTCGGGACGGGAATGATCGTTCTTTGGCCCCTCCATTCTTAGCTCTTCGGCTGTCATATGCTGCTCGGCTCTTCAGAAAAATTCACCGAGCGTGTCTGGGGGGTCTTTGGAAAACTCGTAAAATAGCTGTGAGTCCCTCCGAAGGCCCCGTATCATGGCGAGGATGCGTATTTCTGGCCGAAAGTCTGGAACACTTAGGGCCTCTCGGTTAAATCTTTCGACATAGTCACGGATGGTTTCCCCGTTCCTCTGTGCTATGTCGAACATCTGCACCGGCATCTTCGCCGTAGGACGACTTCCAATAAACTGCTGGGTGAAGGCAGTGGACAGCTCCTGGAACTCTCTGATGGTTCCTGGGGCCAGAGAGTTATACCATGCTGTAGCAGGGCCGGCAAGGGTGACCTCGAAACATTTGCATAGAGTGGCATCGTCAGCCCCGTGCAACACCATGCTCCGTTTGTACTTCGTCAGATGGGCCTGTGGATCTGTTCGGCCATCGTACGTTTCTAGCCGAGGTACCCGGAAATCACTGGGCATGGCTGCCTCGACTATTGTTCGGGTGAACGGTGACTCATCGCCACAGAAAGTTTCAGATAGTCTGGCCCAGACAGGTCTGCGGGCTACCTGTTTTTCCACCCTTTCCAACCTGGCCAATATTTTCTCCATAAGGAGTGTGGCGCTGGGCTCTTCTTCGGGGAAAGGGGATCGTCGGCATCTCTTCGGGGAGTGAGTTCGGCGCTGAGGGGATGGGGACCTCGCCTCAGGTGACGAGCTCCTTCGGCGCGGGGTTTTGGGTCGCTTGGACTCCGTCTGTCCCGCAAGCCGTGCCCCGAGGGGCGTGTTTTCTGTTGAAGATTCCTCTCGTGGGTCTCCACTTCCCGAAGTACGATGAGCTGATTTAGAACTTCTCTCTCGAGGGCGCGCTGGCGAAGGAGGCCTCTGGGCCTGAGTTTGTTGTGGCCACCTTCTGTCTATCTGCTGTGCCATTTCGGCCACAACAGAACGCTGGAAGTCGCGTAGAAAACTCATGGTGATGACCAGAGGACGTTCTTCCTCAGGCAAGGAAGTCCCTGGAAGAGTTTGCTCAGTAGCCGGTTGGACTTCAGGCGCGGACGGGGACCTCGGAAGTCCCTTGTCCTTAGAACGCCGAGTTTCAACGACGGCAACCTGAAGGTGGTTTCCCACAGACGGCGCCAAATGATGCCCTTCAGCATCTTCGTCTTGCGACATGGTGAATTTCGAGGGAGCTTCCGAGGAGGGAGAACGTCTGACGGAGAGGTTCCCCAGGTGGGAAAGTACCTGAAAGACTCCGAAAAAAGGGTTAGGAGGTCCCCGGGATGATTTTCCGGGGAGGGGCCTCCGACGCCCAAGTCAGTCTCCTGAGAAGGTAAAAGGGGACACTTAGGAAGTTTTGCGGTCTTGCCTGTTTGTGTTTTTTCAGGAGAGAGGAGTCCAATCCCTTGCCAGGACGTGTTCCTGTGTATTTATAGGGAAGCCTGGCCCGTTTAGATCATGACACGTGTTCGGTCAGATCTTTTCTGTACCTTCGGACGTAGGGGACAAGTAGCCAGTGGCAGGCTCCTTGAGCCTTGAACCGAGTCAAGTCGTGACAAGACCCGGACGGCTTCGGCGCGTCAGGCCGCCGTTTCAGGCAGCGTATGGGCGACCTGTCAGAGGCTCCTTAAATGCTCATTAAATGCTCATGCCGTACTCCCGAGGTCCTTTGGGCGAGGTCATCTTTTGGTACGGACGCCTTTTCTTCGGGAATCACGTTGGTGGCTCGGGGAGTTCTCTAGCTCGGGAGTTCCGCCTTCGGGGAGAATCTCTCCTTCTTTCAGTAGCTGGTTCTTTTCTCCCGAAGGCGATATGTTCGGTTCCCCGAGAGAGTCAGCGACACATTTAGATAACCTGGCGTTTCAGCCAAAGTGCTTACTTCGTCATGCTCGATTTCGCTTCTGCCGAGGTCTGTGGCAATGCTTCTTTCCGAGCTACGTTAGGCTCCCCGGACAAACCTTCGGGGAAATTCATACTGGGGGAGGTGATAGCCTTTTGGCTATCACATTTAGATGGATATAATTGTGTATTTGCACTATATTTTTGTGTTTTAGTGTCTTTGAATTTCAGGAATATCACTGGAGTTTGAATATTTTATTAATAAGCTCTTACTAAGTTTCATTTAAGAAACTTACTCCATTTCTGTCCATTTTCAGAATCACCTAAAAAAGAGTATTAAAACTAATACCTATCATTTGAATTTATGTATGAAATTTCAGGTATATTAACTTTCATATGTTTAGTTGTAAAATGAAAAGTTTCATGATTTTTGGAGCACATTAGCTATTTTTAATAATAATACTTTCTGCCTTACATAGCAACTGGTCCCTTCAAGTTTCTGGAGTGCTTAGTGCTTTTGAAGTTCTCCAAGAATGTTGGTGTGCGTATTAACTAAGTTATGTTGTGTATGTAGTGAATAAATGATGTAAATGAGTTGGATATACTATATGTAAATTGTGTGAATGATATATGGATCGATGGAGTGTAGTTTGAAGTGTGTGTGTGTAATTCTATCCATATTGGTTCTTATGAACTGTTTTGAAGAGTATGGTGTTTGATCCTTATTTAATGACTTAAAATCAAGATGAATGGTTCCCCCATATGTCTAAGACATGTATGGAATTGCCCATGTTGGTTTTGTACCAGGAAATGAAGTGTATGAATTTTAAGAAATTTTATATGGGCATTATGGTCACCAGTTGATCAAATTTGGTACCCTGTACTCCAATAGCCATAAATTTCTATACTTAATAAGTTTGACTATTAAATTTTGATCACACTTAGAATACTTCAAGATGAATAATTTTGCTTTTGAATCATTGGATTTGGTGTCCTGTATCAAGAGTTATGGCATGTTAAAATTGGATGATTTTGCTGGGTAATGTTCATATGGTCAATTTTACCTGGTTGAGTGTAAAATCCATAATTGCAATCTTAGATGGATTTAATGTCTTAAACTTATTTTTCTATAAATGTTTAAGTGTATTAAAGGGTTTAAAACCTTTAAGGCAAAGGAGAACATGGGTAGAATTTGACTTGGACATGGTATGAAAGTTTAGACACATGAATAATGGGTAACAATAGCATCAAATGTTCATATGATTGTACATGCACTTGGAGATTTTTGTCAAATTTCATATTGGCCGAGAATAAAGAATTTGACTGTCATCATTACTTTCAAATGAAAATGTATGTGATGGTTGGACCAATATACATATATTTGTATAAAGACCAAAAGGGCCATTTGGATAAATATAGTGTGCATGTTCTAGTTGGCCTTCAAGACATGTATTGTCTGGGACTTGAGCTCACTAAATTTGATCACTGTATAGAAGCACTCATAGTGGAACAGAAGTTGATATCAGAGCATGGTTTGAATTAAAGTTGCATATAGTTGCATCGTGCATGCACAAAGTTACATACATAGAACTTAGTTGGGTTAATTTCTAGTGTTAAGTACGTAATGTACAGTATATATTGTGCTCTTCTGTTGATCATGGAACAGGAAAATGGTAGCCAAAAGGAGAGGGGATCAGGGACCCCTATGACCTCATACTGAGCAAACACAGGCCAACAGAAATGGAAGGGGTGGACAAGAGTAGCCAAGTGTTCAAGGAGTAGAAAACCCAGCACCTGAAATGAACGTACTACAGGTGTGGGTCGAACTACAAAGAAATTTGGCCCAGGTAAATGAAAACTTAGTAAGGCTACTACAAGCTTAATAACAAGGAGTTTAAGTAGTACAACCATTACCACAGAAGTAGAACCAGGAAGTTGTTAGGAACAACCTAGTGAATGTTCCTTATGAAAGAAATGAAGATGAAGAATTTGAAGAAGATGAGGATAGAAGACATCTTAGAAGCAGAAGAATCAGGTCTAAGATTGGCTAAGTGTCAAGGGCCAGTCACTCAGAAGCTGAGAACCTTAGTGAAAGGAGAAAAAAAAAAGAGACCCAGAGAGCATTAGGAGTCTGAGGGAACACACAAGTCCAGGAGGCATAGAGCTGAAGCTCTTGAGGGCTCTAGTGATGTCAGATTATTGGAAAGGTTTCAAGGCTTAAAACCTTCACAATTTGATAGTATAGCTGGACCAGAGAAAGCTGAGAATTAGCTAAGATTTATTGAGAAGATGTTGGAAAGGATGCATTTGAACTCCACAAAGAAAGTATCTCTGGCTATTTACAATCTTGTAGGTAGTGCAGAAATGTGGTGGATAAGTGTGATAAGTGTTAGTTATAAGCATGCTGCCCAGAAAGGCAGAAGAGTAGATCATGAGCTAGAGATGACAAGACCGAGAGTAAGTTTGTTGGCCTAAGGTGTCCTCAATGCACGTCCGTCCAGCCCCAGTCCGTTCATCATCATCATCCTTCCCCTTGGGCTCAAATTCAGTGAGTCATTCCAATACTGCAATAGCTTATGCTGCTGCAATAGTGATGATTCCCTGCAAAATAAGGGGTACAAGTTGATCGAAGGAAATCATCAGTAGCAGCTGTAGAAATGATATGAGGGTTGAGGTTGCCTTAGTGGACGAAAAGGACAAAAATGAAGAGAAAACAGTGGGAACAGTGAAAGAAAGTGATTGATAGACCAAATATGAAAAGGATTTTATTGTAAGATATAAAAGTTTTGAGGTTTCCATGACAAATAAAAAGTTTTTAAGGTTTAAAGCTAGTTTTTCACTTTTTTTCTATCCTTTTTAATAGTTGCAAGTAATAGCAGAATAAATGGTGTAACATTTTTATAGTTAAAGGATAAATAGTGTAATGATTTTTAGTTCCAAAATAGATTTGAAACATGAGTCTTAGCTCACGAACGATGTATGCTATTGATCCTAATATATCTTTTTTGGAGTTGAAAAAAATAGTGCGATTGGAGTGGGTTTCCCAAACCTGAGGGAAGTGTAATAGATCCAACCCAAAATACCATTAAAAGAAATCAAAGTCTTAAAGATTAGAAGTGAGAAACTTGCATAAAAGTGATTAGAAACTTGGCCTTATCCTATACTATATGATATCTTTACTTAACTTCTAAATAAAATTAACTTTTAAAAAAATATAAAAATAAAAATAAAATATTTTAAATTAACTTAGTTTAAATTAAAATAAATTCGCTCTACATAATCCAAAATAATTATCCCACTTTCGGAAAAGACCAAAAAAATTAGGAATTATTGTCAAGCTAGCCAGACAGCTTTTCCTATGGACACCATTAGCACTATTGCGAGTCGCAGCTCCCATTATCATTTCAATTGAGGGGTCCTTGAAGAAAGAATCAAATAGAGCCATCCAACATCTAACACATGTCGAAAATTTGGTTCCCATCAATTTGGACGACTTTTCGTCTCTAGATATTTTGGATTGGTTGAATCATCGAATCATCAAAATCTAAAGCAGAGCCACCTCTTTACACACACCTTACGCCTACTGTTTTTAGTGTCGCTCGCTTGATGCTCCTGAATCATCCATTTCCCAGATGGCAGAAATCGTCTCTTCCATACTTAAGCAGCTGGCGGAAGAGGAGGTGAAGCTGCTGAACATGGCCAAGGAGCAAGTCGAAAAGTTCACCCGCAGCTTCAAAGCCATCCGACCTGTACTTCGAGATGCGGAGAGGAAGCAAGTCCGAGAAGAGGGCGTCCAAGATTGGCTGGCCAAGCCCAAAGACGTCTCTTACGACGCCGAGGATGTGCTGGACCAGTGGAGGAGCGGCCTTCTCAGAGTCAAGATCGTGTAGGGGCTCAACACAGTACCAGAAAATAGGGTAGGCTCCTTCCTCGTCCTTTTATTGTGTAGAATTTTCAGTATGGATCGAGAACAACCAACTTGTTCTTTCATTCATTATATGCAGTACTTATACAGGTATGAAAAATATTACAGATAATGCTAAAGATAAAACCTACATATGTACATATAAATCAAGTCAAACCTACTGCATTTATCCTTATCTTAATCTTTTATTCCTTCACTCCCCCTCAAGTTGGCGCATGTAAATTCACAATGCCCAACTTGGACACCAACAGCTTGAATCTGTCCTTTCCTAGTGCCTTGGTGAACAAGTCCGCCAGTTGCTCACCAGTCCAAACCTTCTTAGGCAAGATCTCACTGGATTGAACTCTTTCTCGGACAAAGTAGCAATCCATTTCGACATGCTTTGTTCTTTCGTGGTACACAGGATTCATAGCAATATGTAGTGTTGCTTGGTTGTCACAGAACAACGTTGTTGCCTCAGCTTGAGGTGCTTGTAGTTCAGCTAGCAGCCATCTTAACCATAGAACCTCGCTTACTGTTACTGCCATTGCCCTATACTCAACTTCTGCCGAAGACTTTGCTACCACGGTTTGTTTATTTGTCTTCCAAAAAATTGGTGAACCTCCTAATGTAATGAAGTATCTTGTATAAGATCTCCTCGTCATTTGACATCCACCCCAGTCCGCATCGCTGTATGCTTCCAGGTCTAAGCCTCCTGCTGTTGTCATCATAATTCCTTGCCCAGGTGCTGTCTTGAGGTATCGCAAAACTCGTTCGGCAGCATCCATATGAGCACGTTTTGGTGCTGCAACAAACTGACTAAGTGCGTTGACGGCGAATGTTATGTCTGGCCTTGTTATTGTCAGATACAGCAGGCGTCCCACAAGTCTTCTGTATCGTGAAATGTTGATACCTGGTTCGCTGCAGTCTGCCTGTAACTTAGCATTCTGTTCCATAGGAAACGGACTGGGTCGACACCCTTGCATACCTGATTCTTCTAGTATATCCAACGTATACTTACGTTGACTGAGCGCAATTCCTTGTGGCGTTCTTGATACTTCAATGCCCAAGAAATACTTTAATGGACCCAGGTCTTTGATGCTGAATTTTGCATCCAAATATTGCTTTACTTCTTGTATCTTCTCGCTATGGTTCCCGGTTATTATGACATCATCGACATAGATTAATGCCACAATAAATCTTTCTTCCCTGTTGTATGTGAACATTGAGTGATCTGCCTTTGACTGGTGAAAACCTATCTTGATCAATGCATCTGTGAAATTGCGATACCAGTTTCTTGCGGCCTGTCGTAGCCCATACAAGGACTTCTTTAACTTGCACACTCGAGTTTCTCCCTCCTTTACGAATCCTTGAGGAATACTCATGTATACGTCTTCTTCTAGATCTCCATGGAGGAAAGCATTATTCACGTCGAGCTGATGGATTTCCCAGTTCTTCTTTGCTGCCACAGCGAGCAAACATCTCACCGTGACAAGTTTAGCGACAGGTGCAAAGGTTTCGTGGAAATCAATTCCCTCAACTTGTGTGAACCCTCTTGCCACCAATCGCGCCTTGTATCGCTCCACTTCCCCATTAGGCCTATATTTGATCTTATAGACCCATTTAGAGTCCACAACATGCTTTCCCGGTGGTAATGGCTCTAATGTCCACGTTTCATTCTTCTCCAGAGCTTCGATCTCTTTTCTCATAGCTTCCCTCCAATGTTCATGTCGTGAAGCCTGAAAGAAATTCTTTGGCTCATCATGGGATGTGATGGCCGCCAGGAAGGCTTTGTGTGAATGCGAAAAACCATCATATGAGACATAGTGTGACAAAGGATATACTACCGAGTTACCTGATGGAGGAGTAGATCGTGAGTGGACAATGGAGGGTGGCAAGTGTACCTCGTATTCCTTTAAATGCTTCGGTTGTTGCCTCTCTCTTTCGCTGCGTCGAGCCTCAACTTGCTCGACGCCATTGTCTTGTACTCCATCCTGGTTTCCTTCCATCGTTAACTCTATGTTTGCTGTTTCAACTTGATGTTCTGAGCTCGCCTCAAAACTAGAGGTTTCTCCAACCTCATTATTGTGATTATTTCCTCCTGGTCTGTGCGTTTGTTCTTCGTCATCCTGCACTGGTTTGCACCCCTGGTTCCAGTCATGATAGACTCTCTGTTGCTCCTGTTGTTCCCATACATCTTCGCGGTTCTGTAAGCATGGGAATTTGTCTTCGAAGAAGATTACATCCCGTGAAGTATACAGTCTCTTTGCTTCGATGTCGTAAACTCGATACCCCTTTTTCTCATTTGGATATCCGAGGAAGATGCATGGTCTGCCCCTTTCACCGAACTTGTCTCCTGCCCTTTGTTTGTGCATGTACGCCAAGCATCCGAACACCCTTAGGTGGTCATACATTGGTTTTCCCTTTAGAATTACCTCGTATGGAGTCTTGTTTCCTATTGCCCTTGAAGGTAGTCTGTTTATGATGTGCACGGCAGTGAGCACGCATTCCCCCCAGAACTCCACAGGTAGACCTGCATGGAACCTTAATGCTCGTGATATCTCAAGAATGTATCTATGCTTCCTCTCAACTACACCGTTCTGTTGAGGGGTATAGACACATGTGGTTTGCAAGACTATCCCTCGATCCTTGTAGTGTTCTATCATTTTATTTGACTGGAACTCGGCACCATTGTCTGTTCTAATTTGCTTAACTCGTTTTCCAAACTGAGTTTCGATCATATTTAGAAACAAAGGCAGGTAATAACTCACATCTGATTTATACTTCATTAAGTATACCCAAACTCCTCTACTATAGTCATCAACTATCGTGAGGAAGTAACGTGCACCCGAGAGAGATGGTGTTTTATAGCCTCCCCAAATATCACAATGAATTAAATCAAAACTTGCATTCGTCTTTATTGAACTTTCAGAAAAGGGCAATCTAGTTTGTTTAGCACGCATACATGAATCACAATGAGTGGTCTCTCCCCCTCTTACTATGCTCGAATGAGATTGAATCAACTTTACTTTCGTACTTGATGCATGCCCTAACCTTCGATGCCACAAATCTGACTTGTCAGCTCCGCTGACCGCCATTGCCACCCCTCCATGTCGCATTGGCTCAAGGAGATACAAGCCATCACGATTCCTACCCACTCCAATCAGGTTCCTCGAAGGTAAGTCCTGCATCACACAAAGGTCCGCAACGAAAGTTAATGCACAATTAAATTTTTTTGTCAATCTACTGACAGAGAGAAGATTGCATTTAAAATCTGGAATGTTCAACACATGCTGAATTTGCATCCCATTCAGCAAGCATAGCCTCCCCATGCCTTTCACTGGTACGCTTTCTCCATTAGGTATTTTCACTGTCTCATGCTTTGCCTCTTTCACTCTTTTGTCAAGAAGCTTGCCATCGCATATGATATGTTCGGTTGCTCCTGAATCGATTATCCAGGGCTGCGTAAAATCAAGCTTACCAGCCATATTCACCGTTGGTGCATTCTGTTCGGTTGGTTTTGGCGTCTCCCCCTCGTGTCCTAAATATTGGATCAATTGATCATATTGTGCCTGCATCAGTCCCGGGATAGGACTATTATCTGGGCTGACTTGTGCTACCTTTGGTCCAGGTCTTTTATCTGTCCATGATCCTGGTTTCTTGTCACGTTTCCCTTTGCTCCATCCTGGCGGATAGCCAATTATTTTGAAGCATTCTTCCTCGGTGTGCCCCAGCTTGTGACAGTGCTCGCATCTAGGCTTGTCCCTCTTTTCTGCCTTTGGTTTTCCTCTATTCTTTCGAGTACCTTGGGTCTGAAATGCCGCTCCTTTAGATGCTGTCTTGTGCGTCGTTGATATGCTCTTTTGCTGCTCATCCTCAGCCACCAAGTGATAAGCATTACCGAGGCTAGGTGTTGGTTTGGCGGTAAGGATCTGTGTCTTAACGATCCCATACGCGTCATCCAAACCCATGAGGAAATCATATAGTTGATCCCTCTCTCTTATTTCAATCAATCGCTTTTGCACATCACAAGTACAACCGTTGCATGTGCGTTTTGGCCATGCTGAAATCGACTGTATCTCATCCCATAGGCTTTTGAGTTTTGTGTAGTAGGATGACACAGACAACTTCTTTTGCCTCAACAATGCTATCGCATGCCTCAGTTCGTAAGCTCTGGGTGTGCTCTCTTTTCCGAATCTCTCTTCAAGATCCGCCCATATTTCTCGAGCTGTTTTGGCATAACGAACACTGCTTCTAACCTCCTTGTCCATGGCGCTCTTCAGCCAGCCTTTTACCATTGCATCACAGCGCATCCAATTCCCAAGATCAGGCGAGTTTGCTGCAGGTTTGTCAATGGTTCCGTCAACGAAACCAATCTTGTTCTTGGCGAATAAGGCATTGCTCATGTCGTTAACCAATTCGCCATAGTTCCTGTCATCGAGAAGTTTGCCAACATATATTTGTCCTGGACTGTCTGATGCGTGGATATAGTAGGGAGACATTACGTCTATGCCCCTCCATTGGTTGCTTGCGCCTGACGTTGCGTCAGAGCTTTCGTCTCTCGCTCCAGCCATCCTAGATCAATCTGCGATAGTGTGTGTCGCAAGTTTGGGTACCAGGTTTGGCTCTGATACCATGTAGAATTTTCAGTATGGATCGAGAACAACCAGCTTGTTCTTTCATTCATTATATGCAGTACTTATACAGGTATGAAAAATATTACAGATAATGCTAAAGATAAAACCTACATATGTACATATAAATCAAGTCAAACCTACTGCCTTTATCCTTATCTTAATCTTTTATGCCTTCATATTGCCTTGCTCCTGTGTCAATCAAGTTGCTTGCTTCTACATCAATCGAGCTTCTTGCTTCTTCAATCAAGTTGTTCTGTGCCACATCGTCGCCCAGAAGATCAAAGACCTCAATAAAAGGCTAGATGAGATCACCGAAGATTAACAGAAACTTGGCTTTGACCCTGAGAGGATAACTGATGAAGAAATAAGGCCCGGAACTACCTCTGTCATTGATGTTGCAGAGGTTCATGGCAGAGAGCAAGATGAAACTTGTGTTAAAGATATGCTGCTTAATGGTACTGGAGAAAAAGAGGCTCTGCGTGTCATCTCCATGGTAGGAATGGGTGGCCTTGGTAAGACGACTCCTCCCCAACTGGTCTACAATGATGCTGAAATCCAAGCCCATTTTGAGAAGAAAATATGGGCATGTGTCTCAAATCGGTTTGATGAGACAGTGATAGCCAAAGAGATCCTTGAAGCATGTAAAGGTGAATGTCCAAATGTAGATAGAATGGAAATGATATTACAACAGATTCGTGAGCATATTTCGAGAAGGAGAATTCTACTTGTTTTGGATGATGTTTCGACTGAGAAAGGTGAGAAATGGGAAGAAGAACTTATTTATAGCCTTAAGAGTGTTGCACTGCCAAGGAGTAGGATTTTAGTGACCATGTGGAATGAAGCAGCTAGGATGGCAATTGGGTGAGTCGGATCAGGTTAGGGTTAGGTTATTTAGGTTCAGGTTTAATTGGATTAACATGTATTTGGGTTCAGGTTTGGTTCAAGTCAGGTTATTTAGGTTCGGGTTGATTTCAGGTTGAATGGATTTCAGGTTCGAGTTGGGTCAGTTCGGGATTATTTGGGTTCGGATCCAATCAGGTTGGATTATTGGGTCTTAGACTAGATTTAACTTGATTCTCAAATTTACCTGATTCACTGATGCATAAGCCAAAATAGCTAAATCGCTTCAATTTTTTTGTTTAATTTTGATTAAAATTTAATTTAACCAGATACAAAAAATAATGTATAAAATTTATGAAAATATATTAATATGTAATTTCTTTCATAAAATACTACCTCTACCCCAAGTTATTTGTAACATTTATTATTCAATAATTAATTTATAATTTTTTATTTTTAACATTTTAGTATATAAATAAAAAATGATTATATTAAATAATAAAAAAAGACATATAGTTTCTAAATATATACTTTTTAAATTTTTTTCTAACAAATAATCTCCCTCCGTCCCATTTTTTTTTTGCACTATTTAACTTTTCTAACTAGTTTGACTTGAATTTATTTATATTATTTTTTATTAAAAAATTAAAAATATATATATTTAAAAATCATGTACAAAGGTTTTTATTTATATATTAAATTGTTGAAAAAAAATTATAGGTTAATTGTTAAAATCTGAATGGTGCAAAGAATTTGAGACAGATGGAGTAATATAAATAAATTCAATTCAAACTATTCGAAAAAGTCAAATATTTCAAAGAATATGGAACAGAAAGAGTACTATAATTTCTAAAATTCAATTATTCTTATCTCTATATCACCGTTTCACTAATCATTTCTTATAGCTCTCACTCGCTCGCTCTACAATGTAAAATATATCAACAGAATAGAAAAAACTCAGTCACATATATTAAATCATAATTTTTTTAAAGTCTTTGCCAACAATATATTTTAGTTTAAGTTAAAATCGAGTTTTGTCGAGTTTAGTCATCGAGTCATTTCGGGTTCAAGTCAGATCGGGTTCGGACTTGGGTTTTCTCAGGTTTCACTTTAATCAGGTTCGGGTTCAAGTCGAATTGGGTATAGTCGGATTCGGGTCATTAACTTTTCTGGTCAAATTGGGTCAGGGCGGGCTTGGATTTGGGTGGGTCAGGTCAGATCTTCGGGTCGGGTCAAATTTTGCCATCCCTACAGCCACATATGCTTTGCGATCTAAACGATCAGAAATATTTCACCTAGGGATCTTGAATGAAGAGAATTCTTGGGCCTTATTTACTCAATCAGCATTTAATGGAATGACAGGGGACGAGAGAGAAATGTTTGAAGGTGTTAGGTAGAAAAATTCTAGACAAGTGTGATGGTCTACCGCTCGCAATAAAATTTATAAGTAGTGCCTTATGCTTCAAAAGAAGAATATAAGAGTGGCAACATCTCTTAATGAATGAAGGCAGAAATATCAAATTTTCCACTAATGTTTTGGGTAAGGAATGAACATACCACTATAGTTGTTTTTGGGCTCTATCTCCCACTAATGTTTTAAAATTGGCCGAATATGTCACTGACAGTTAGAAAATAATAGAAAATGATAAAAATAGCGAGTTTTGAAATCCTGGGGTTATTATGCATCTCTAAAAAAAAATCAGGACATTTGAGATTTTTGCTAAGAGATGGATCAATTTTTGCTATTAGTATTCAGCCCTATTGCTGTCTCTGTCACTAGCGCCCCAGCCTTATTGCCGCTTTCACTTTATCTCTACTGTCTAATCCCTTGCTGGCATTCGAGAGAGAGAGAGAGAGAGAGAACTTAATTACAAAAAGTCTTTAAAGTTTGTTAAAACTTGTATTATCAAACTAAAATTTCAAACTTATTATTTTTAATGTTTGTCATTAGCTTTTTAATATTTTTTGTTAGATTTTTAACAGCCAGTGGTATATTCACTCTTAATTTGAAACTTTGGTGGCATATTCAGCCTATTTTAAAACATTAGTAGGAGATTGGACAAAAAAAAAACTATAGTGACATAACTGCTCACAACCTAAAATATTAGTGGAAAATTTGATAATTTTGCCATGAGTGAAACTTGGAAAATTAATGATGCTGATAAAGGTCTTTTTGGTCTATTGTTATTAAGCTACTATGAGCTATCTTCAGTTTCAAAACGATGTTTATCATATTGTGCCTTATTTCCAAAAGACTATAAATTTGACAAAGATGAGTTGGTTAAGTTGTGGATGACACAAGATTTCACAGGGAAAGTTTATCCTATAACGGAAAATTGTTTTAATGATCTTGTTATACAAGGTTTCTTCCAAGTTGAAAGTGATGAATTTGGAGAAATAGTTACATATAAGATGCATGATACAATCCATGATTTTGCAATGTATTTGAGTGTAAGCGAATGTTGCTTTGTGGATTATGAAAACATAAAGTAGTCAACAAATGAAGAAGTTGGGAACAACATCCGACACATGTTCATTAAATACGAGCATAAGGAAAACTCGCACTTCAATAACATCAAGCACCTCAAAAAATTGCAAAGCATCCTGTTGAAGGCAATTATAGTTTGTGTCAAGCGCTGTTTAATTTTCAACTCTTGATTGCAACTGAGCTATTTGAGGATGCTATAACTAAGGGGTTCAGATTTTGAGGCGTTTCCAAAAGAGATAGGAAAGTTGAAACTTCTAAAGTATTTAGGTTTACAATGGAATAATATAAAATCATTGCCAGAAAAAATGTGTGATTTGTACAGCTTGCAAACATTATACATAACCGTTTGTGTATATCTTGAAAGGTTGCCACAAAGAATAGGGGAATTGACCAATCTAATATATTTGAGGAATGACTTCACAGGCGTTACTTATGTACCCAAGGGTATTGGAAAATTAACAAATCTCAAAGATATCCACTTATTTACTATGACCAATGGAGAGAATGATGCCAACCTTGTAGAATTAGGCAACTTGTCAGATCTTGAGTTCATTTTGATCAATGGATTGGGAAACATTAGTGAAGCAAATGAGGCGAGGAAAGTGAAATTGGAAGACAAGACTAAGTTGAGGGTGTTAGGGCTTAATTTCAGCAAAGCAGTAGAGGGGAAAGTGGAGAATGAAAAGGAAGAACAATTGTTGGAGGACCTGAGGCCACAATCCAACTTAAAACTGTTACTATTATACAAATATGATGGCCTCTGATTTCTAGTTGGAGGGCAAGCTGCTGAGACTCAAATACCTACAGATATCTGAAATGCCAAAGGTGAAAAGAGTAGGACAATAATTTCTGGGAGTATTAGCATCTCAACAAGAAATACAACATGTGGTTGCCTTTCCTTGCTTGAAGCAGCTTGTGCTCAACACCATGAATGGGTGGGAAGTGTGGGATTGCAGTAAAGAAGATGACCCCATGACTAATATCATACTGCGTTTTACTTCTTTGGAAATTTCAGGTTGTCCCAAGTTAAACTTAAAGACAATACTGCATTGACTTTTGGTGCTAGTGAGAAAGTAGCATTGTGGAAAGGGGATGACTAGCCAACCCTCACCACCATCTCTCCTCATGCGCTGCGAGTTATTAGATAGGTCGGTACTTCATTTGTTTTATACCAATCAAGGTTCTTAATCTTTCAGTTGTTTTTAATTTGTGTTTGAAATTACATTTAACTGTTATACTTTGATAGAATTAGAATATACTTCATCCGTCCCATTTTCAGTGACACATTTTTTTAGGCATGAAGATTAAAATGTGTGTAATTTATGTTTTTTTTTCATTTTTTACCTTGGAACTAAAATAAAAAAAAATTCTTTTGGAGTTTCATGTAGCGAGAGTTTAAATGATAATTAAAAAAAGAAAATGGTTTTTTTTAGGTTTTATGCAATTTTTGGATTTTGTACAAATTGAGTTTAAATAAAGGTACTAAGGTAAATTAGATGTTAAGAACTTTCCAAAAAGAAATACTTGTCATCCATTTTGAGACAGAAGAAGTATAAATTGCTCTAGCTTTTGATTTGAAAGTTATTTTCATAATTCAACAAAACGTGAAAGTTATGATCTTCCTTTTTTTCTTTTTTTTCCCTTGTTTATTACTTGTTCAACATTATTATTTTGTGATCTATCTTGAAATATGGTGAGTAGCAGTGGGTTCAAAGTACATGTCTTTATATTCAAGCGTTGTATCTAGTAATTAAGATGCTTGGGCTTGCACCTACAGGATAGGTGGTCTGCCATGCTTGGAGATTTGTTGAGATCTTCTGCCACTTTTCATAAGTGATTCAAGGAAGATTTGAGAATAAATAAGCTCTTAAATTTAATTAGTTTGCCTGAATTAGTTTCAATTTTCAACCCCCTCCCTCCCTTCCTCTAATATATGTATGTTAATTTGTGTTGTTTGCCAGTAATAACATGTCCTTGATAGGTGTTTTCTTTGTCTTCGTTGATGTATGTTACGTGGGACTTCACGTGAACATTTAGGTATGACTTTATATATACAGCTATATATTTCAAGTGAATATATTTTGACTTACTTTATGGCCAAAACTGTTTCAAAATGTGCAAATTGTCTACGGACACCAGCTCAGCTGATGCTGCAAACACTAAACCCATCTTGGGTTTGATTCCCCTCCCTCAACTTGCATTGTAATGACAAGTTCTTTGTGTTAAATGTGGCCTGAC
Organism: Aquilaria sinensis; assembly: GCA_005392925.1. NCBI lineage: Eukaryota > Viridiplantae > Streptophyta > Magnoliopsida > Malvales > Thymelaeaceae > Aquilaria > Aquilaria sinensis. Next base: position 24,871 of record SMDT01001407.1, read on the forward strand.
GACCTCAGACAAACCAACCCCTAGCTTCCTAAATATTCTCAGATATTATGTCTTGTAAATGCTTTTGAATACTAAAAAAATGTGCAAATTGTTTAACCTTCAAATAAATTGTATAGGCATCCAAAATTCAATTTTTTTTTGTATTTATCTCTGTAATTAAATTAGGTTAAGTTAGTATGAATTTAATCACTTATATAGCAATATCCGTATGAATTAATAGTTTTTATTTAGTAGTGGGACTAAAATAAAATGCCTTGTACTCATTCTAGCCAGCCACCACTTGTTTAATTCATTCAACTAAAGATCATTGCAACATGACAAGACAACAACAAAATGGCATAGCTAAGAGACTTATTTGAAAACATTGAGTAGACTTCAGAACATCCATAACCCAGCTATTGCTAAAAACTTAACCTGATCGGTACTTTTTTCATAGATCCCTAAAAAAACTTAAAAGGTCATCTTCAAAGTCATCACCATAAATGTAGTAGTCCCTTCCAAGAGCCTTTATTTGCTTCCTCTCTTTTTCACCAGAGAAATTCCCAACAACTACAGCTACACCTAGATCTAGAATACAGGCAAGGCCAGCAACAGCCACACTTTTAATTTAACATTGGCAAGCTTCAAATCTATCCAAATCTTCACTAGTTCCTTATACTCCAACTCTACCCTTCCCCCTTGTTTCTCTACTTTTGGAGGATCCCATCTTGCCCTAAATTAGTGTTGCATATGTGTGTTTATTAATGAAAATATGTCCCAAACATAGGGTTATATATGGGGACTTTGGTGTAGTTAATTAAGAAGTTAAGATTTGAAGTGTTTCTAAAACGAAAATCGATCAAGCAACATGCTTAATCAACAAGATAAATGAGAATCTACCGTAAAGATAGCAAAGACTCTGAAAAATACTTCAATATTATTGATAAGATATCTAATAATAATGTAGGATGTCTATTTATATACTTACAAAGAAAACCTAATCCAAAATAATTAAGGAAACCAAAAATAATAAGGAAAGAAAATCGGCACAAACTTTAGAGGAAGAGATACCCCTCAAAATGATGGATTTTTTACCTAAAAAATGTGGTCACAATGGCAATGCCTTTATGACACTTGTAGAGCATGAAATTTCCTTCGAAACTACATATTATAGTAGTCACTCTAGCAACTGTAGCAAAAGTTATAGCTTCCAGATGTTGGGCTTAGAGCAAGGCCTATTTTCGAGACTTCTTCAGTTTCGCATGATCAAGCTGCTCCATGAACTATCCACTAGACACTTCATGTCAATCCCCTTTATTTGAGAAAAACTTGACCTTGAGTTGCTCTGAAGGTCTGGGTACAAAGGGTCATCAGAAAAGTAGTAAGGGAAAATCTCCGCCACAATAAATGCCTTGGAAATTTTCATATTATCAGGCAAATCAATCATATAGGCATTGTTTTTAATCTTCTTCAGAACCTTATATAGGCCATATTTGCATGGCTGCAACTTGCCATATGTACCGACTGGGAACCTCTCATTTCGTAAAAACATCATCTCTTCATCGCCCGCTTCACAAATCTGCTCATGACAGTGTTGATCAACAACCTGCTTATACTTCCTATTTGCCTAGTCGATTTCTGTTTAACTTCAGCCCAAATATTCTATCATTACTCTGCCATATTTTCTACAGCCTCATTTACTCAAATTCCAACATTCAGTAATCAAGGGTATGCTGGGGCGGTTTGGTATAAATTACTAAAAAGGGGACTTTCCTGTTGCACTATGAACAACACTGTTGTGGGCAAACTCCACCAAAGCTAATGCAGGATCCCACTGCCTAGGCCTACATCCAAAAATGTTGCATATCATATTAGCTAGGGTTTGATTCACCACCTCTATTTATTCGCTTATCTGTGGATGGCCAATGGTACTATTATTCAAGGAAAAATCAAACATGATCCACAAAGTCTTACAGATGTGTCCTAGAAACTTACTGTCTCAATTTGATGTTATTATTTTGGGCATTCTATGCAAACAAACAATTTTTTTGGAAAATAATTTAGCAATCATGCTTGCATCTAATGTTTTCTTGCAAGCAATGAAATGAGCTATCTTGAAAAACCTGTCTACCATAACAAACATAGAATCCCCTCTTTGGGTTTAGGATAATCCAAGAATAAAATCAATGGATAAATCTTCCCAAATATTATTAGGAATAGGTAAAGGCATATACAAACTCTTATTCTAAGACTATCCTTTTGCAATTTGGCACACATAACAACTCTGCATGAATCTGGAGAGGCATCCCTATGCATATGTGGCTAATAATAATGCTACCCTCTCACATCAAAAGTCTTATCTATCCTTATATGACTAATTAGACCTCCACAATTCAAATCCTAAATTACTTTTTCTTTTAATGAAGTCTTAGAAATACGGAGTTGGTTACTTTGTAAAAGAAAACCATAATGAATGTGGAAGTTATCTGCAGGTTGATATTTCTTGCACTTTTCCCAAATTCCAGAAAAATTGCCATCAGTAACATACACCTCCTTTAACTCATCAAAGTTAAAAATTTGTTAGCTCAAGTGCAACCAAGAGGGAGGTGAATTAGTTGTTTTAAAAAATTTAGCAAAATCAAATTTTACAACTAAATTCACTCAACGAAAGATCAAGAACAAACCAAATAATGTTAAGCTCAAATAAAGCAAGTAAATAAAGAAGGATAAAGAAAAGAGTGCACCGAGATTTATAGAGGTTCAACTCCACCAACCGGAGTCTACGTCCTTTCCTCAAGCTTGCCTATTTGAGATTTCCTCCACTATGTCTCGATCAAAATTACAATGGTGTTTTCTTCAAGGTTCACACCCAACCAAACACTAGTTTTCTCCAAGGCTAACTAGAGACCACTCCCTAGTTTTCTTCAAGGATCACTAGGAACTACTCCTCACACAAAAGACTCTAAGGTTTGAAGTGTTTTCAAACTCACAAGCTCATACAATAACACTCTTTGCTAGATATACAAGTGAAAGTACAAGAATACTAATGATTTTCTCAAGATAAGCTCTTTCTCTTGGATTTGATGATGAATCTTCACTTCTAATGGCCAAGAGTTATCTCCAAGATGTTTCTCCATGTATTTATGCTCATTTGGGGGCAAAGAGACGTTGAAGAACCGTTGGAAAGTTCAAAAAAGTCTCTACGAAAGCAGGTAACTGTTGCTGTCAAATTTGATAGATTTTTGCTTCTATCGCCCATTTCACCCAGGTGAAAATCTTTCACTTAATTGAAAATTCGGTCTCATAGCGAAACCCGAGGTTTGAACTCCAACGGCTATATTGCTCATTAATGACATCTCAGCACCTGGTTCACGTGGCAATCTGATATGACATGATTTTAAAAAGATTTTTCAAACCAAAAAATCATGCACAGGTCTGGAATCATGTTTCACCCGGTTGAAAAATTTTCACTCGAGTGTTTTCCTGTTCTAGAACCAAAATGCTCTTGGGTTCGAAAAATCGCTCTAGTTTCACTCGGTTGAAAAAATTTCACTCGAGTGTTTTTCTGTTCCAGAACTAAAATGCTCTCAGGTTCAAAAAATTACTCCAGTTTCAACACATTGAAATATTTTCACCCTGTTGAAACTGTAGCTCCAAATTTTTCTCACTTCCAAACTTCCAAACCTCAATGAAATTTTCACCAAAAATATTTCTTCCTTCATAAGCAATACTTGAATCACCATAAATATTTCAAATATACTTAAGAAATAATTTTCTTTCCAAAGATCAAAACTTTATCAACAAGAGACCAATGTATAAATCTTTAGGTAGAGCTTTGAAACACATAAAACAAATATGTTTTGTTATCATCAAAATCAAATAAATGTAAGTCATGAATGAAACAAATCCAACACAATCTATTATATCAAAGTCACCAATAAATTTGTATGTTGACTCAATGAATTTGCTGCCTTGTTCTGTACTCCCACCTTGTGCTTAAACTTGAAAAAAAAATTATGCAAAAACTGGGACCACTTCACATGCATATCCTTACTAAACATCTTCTGACTATTCAGGTGCTTCAAAGCATCATGGTCAAAATAAATAATGAATTCATGACCAATCAAATAATGTTCTCATGTCTTTAGAGCACGCACAATGGAATAGAACTCATTATCAGTACGCATCCTCCAGCTCCCATCCGACTCAGGTGCCAACAATATTCTCCCAGATATATCCCTTTCACAGCAGCTCTTCCACCTTTTTTTGCTGAATCTCGCACTCCTTTGAGCTCATCCAGTAATAAGGCAAGTTAGGCAGACTTGCTCCAGAATCAAGTCAATATAATATTGAAAGTCTCTTATGGGTGGAAGGCCATCTGGCAACTCATCCAGCATCACATCTCAAAACTCTTATAACAGTGTCTGAATGCATAAAATCCCTTAGCCCCATTCATTGCCGTGAACAACTCTCATTTAAAATGTGTAAAGGTAAAAAAAGTACGCCTCTCTACTTTAGAAGTTTTGGCCCGGGAGTTTTCTTATTGCTGTGGACGAAGCACAAACTTTTTCCTTTCGTTTTCTAGCTTGTACACGTTGTCTTGCCATCATGCTAGGTGATGCCCTTCGGCATCTTTGTCTTGCGACATGGTGAATTCCGAGGGAGCTTCCGAGGAGGGAGAACGCCTGACGGAGAGGTTCCCCAGGTGGGAAAGTACCTGAAAGACTCCGAAAGAAAGGTTAGGAGGTCCCCGGGATGACTTTCCGGGGAGGAGCCTCCGACGCCCAAGTTAGTGTCCTGGTAGTGAGTAAAATAATGACACTTAAATGGATATGGGATCTGGCCTGTATATGTTTTCTGTTGTGCGAGAATGCCGATGGCGAGAGAGCCCCCCTTTGCCAAGTCCTGTCTCTCAGTATTTATAGAAGTACCTGGCCCGTTTGAATCCTGACATGTGTTCGGTCGGATTCTTTCTGTGCTTTTTGGGTGTAGGGAACAGGTAGCCGTTTGTAGGCTCCTGATTTTGTAGCTGAGACGGGACTTGGATGATGTCAGCGTGTCAGGCCGCCGTTTCAGGCGGCGTGTGGGCGATCTGTCAGAGGCTCCTTAAATGCCCATTAAATGCTCCTGTCGTACTCCCGAGGTCCTTTGGGCGAGGTCGCCCTTTGGTACGAACGCCCTTCTTCGGGAATCACGCTAGTGGCTCGGGGAGTTCTCTAGCCCGGGGGTTCCGCCTTCGGGGGAATCTCTCCTGCTTTCAGTAGCTAGTTCTTTTCTCCCGAAGGCGATATGTTCGGTTCCCCGAGAGAGTCATCGACACACTTAGATAACCTGGCGTTTCAGCCAAAGTGCTTACTTCGTCATGCTTGATCTCGCTTCTGCCGAGGTCTGTGGCAACGCTTCCTTCTGAGCTACGTCAGGCTCCCTGGTCAAACCTTTGGGGAATTGATGCTGGGGGAGGCGATAGCCTTTTGGCTATCACTAGGCTGCAATATCAAATTGTCATGGTCTACTAAATAACAAATAACAAACATCCATATCCACAACATCAAAATAAATCTTATCTTAATACTGCCTAATGGAAAATGGTACCTTATGCCATTTAATCACCTGAATTTTGTTTACCGATTTAATATAGCCAATGGTGTAAGGGTTTTGATGCTTCTCCATCTTCAATCCCAAATGTCATACTACATCCTTTCCAATGATATTTTCACAACTCCCACTATCAATAATGACATCAAATACTGATCAATTATTGTGCACCAAGTATGAAATAATTGATGGCCCTAGGTTCAGTCTTCCTGTTTAGGAGCCAATAACAACTTTTACACCACATAATTTTCCCGCTCATCACTGTTTTCCTCATGGCTCTCATATTCCTGTTCTTCCCTATCAAGTCCAAAAATAATCTCCTCATCAACCTCATTATCAACAACATTAACAATCCAAAGTAGAGACTTGTTGGACAAGTGGTCAGGCTCCCAATAGCGATAATAAACATTAGGTGCTGGTCTCGAATAATGGTTCATCACCTTTGGAGCTTCTTTGTTCTCTCTAACCTTCTACTTCCCCGTTACTTTTTCCTTCTGATAATGATTCCTTCGTGGAGTAGGTTTTGATTTGATAGCGCTTTCATCTTCTTAACCAAACTCCCTAATCGTTCTCTTGGTAATTTTTATGAGGGGACTCTTGCCGCCCCTTCCCTGGACCAAATGTTATGCTTTCAGTACTAAATTTTGAGCTTCAACAAAAGTTTACACTGGCAGAATCCCAATCATATCCCAAAATGTAGGCTTCAACTTATTCAAAAATCGTAAAATCATTTGCCCTTTTGTCTCTCCCAGATCATTACATCGGGACAGCCGCACAAATTCTGTTGTGTAATCCTGGACCAACCGTGACCTCCGTCGACATTACTGGTATTGCTAGAACAAAATTTGCTCATAATCTAGGGGTAAAAAAATCCCTCTGAATCATCCACTTCATTCGTGCATATGACCGTATCAAATCTTTTCCGTCACATCATCTTCTCTCTTTTTCTTCTCCCACTAAACAAAAGCCGCTCCCTTCAATCTGTAAGCCACCAGCTTTACTTTCCTTTCCTCTGGAATATCATGAAACTCGAATAGTTACTCAACCTTGGCTAACCAATCAAGAACATCCTCGATGCTAAAATCTCCATTGAAGGCAATAATATCCACCTTGAACCTGAAGTCTCCATCATGACCTCCTTCATCTTGATCTCTCTAAAATCCATCACAAACAAGGTAATCTTCATCTATCTCAAAATCACTATCATTGACAAATGTATCTCCGACCTCAAACAAGAATAGGTCTCTCAGTGGGACGACCTGGGGCAGGTTCGTCCCTAGCATTTTACCTATCTTCATCCCTATCCCTGCTGGCAAGAGGGTTAAAGGCACCAAAGCCTTTCCAGGATCTCCTCAAAGCGCGCCTCCAAGACAATCTGATGCTCCATCTCCTGTAACGCCTCCCTTGGTCATCCGACTCAAGGTTTTTAGCAACACACTGTCCATTCTTACTATTGTTACCAACCATGAAATAGGTGATTCAATATGCTCTGATACTACCTGACACAGCGAGAAACTAAAATCAATCAAGCAAGATGCTTAATTAAACAAGAAAAACTAGAATATACTCATAAAGATAGCAAAGGCTCTGAAAATACTTCAATATTATTAATAAGCTTTTTAATAGTAACGTATGGAGGCTTATTTATAGGCTCACAAAAAAAGTCTAATCCAAAATAATTAAGAAGACAAAAAATAACAAGGAAAGAAAATCGACACAAACTTTAGAAACCCTGATACCCCTCAAAATGATGGATTTTTTACCCGAAAAATGCGGTACTTGTGACACTTGTAGATCGTAAAATTTCTTTTAAAATGATATATTATAATAGTCACTTTGGCAACTGTAAAATGATGGATTTTTTACCCTGATAAATGCAGTCACAGAGGGAAAGCCCCTTTAACACCTGTAGAATGCGAAATTCTCTTCAAAACGATATGTGATAATAGTTACTCTAACAACTGCAGCGAAAGTTATGACCTCCAGGAGTTGATATTCGTGCAATGCCTATTTTGGGGATTTCTTCTACAGTTTCGCACGATCAACCTACTCCATAAACTCATCCGTTAGACGCTCTACATCAGTGTCAATCTTCTATACATAAAATTTCCATTTGAATTAGGAACCTAAAAGGACTTGAAGGCCTAAACATATACTAATTATTGGTTTGTTAGTCTGTCCGTTTTACCAAGAGTGCCTACTTTCAATTTCAAATATGATCATTTTTATTTGGGAGCAAAAAAACCAAAAAGGAAGAAAAAAGTACTTGTTTTGACAAATGATGAAGAAGTAATTAATTTTTTAAGTTAAGTGTTGGGTAAGAGGAGGTTCATCAGGTTGAAGGGATATATTTTTTTGTTTGGTTTTTGGTGCTACTCCCTCTGTCCCAAAAGTTTTGATACATTTGAATTTTTATTGTATTTTGACTTGATTTTATTCATATTATTGTTTGTTGAAAAAAAATAAAAAAATATTTAGAAACTACATATCTTAAATTATCATTCATATACAAATATTTTTTATTTATATATTAAAATGTTGAAAATAAAAAATTCTAAATTAATTTACAAAAACAAATGAAGCAAAACTTTTGGGACAGAGAGAGTGTTATTTAGGTATTTGTAGTATCTTTTCAAATACAATTCCCCATGATACAATCTCATAGAATTAGAAGAGTTAAGGACTCCGAAGTAAATAGTCCTTGATTTTTCATCTTCCCATCTACTAGTAATATTAATTAATTAAAATTAACTATCAATGAATTTGCAAGATTAATTTGCCTCGCATGGACATGCCTAAAATCCACCATAAAAATAAATCACCCCTTCTACCACAGAGAAGAAGTATTCAAAGCGAAATGATTTGTGATCAAGTCAGAGAAATGATTTGTCATCAAGGCAAAGCGGCTGGCTTTATTGGGGCACTTGTGGGAATAGCCGGTGTTGCTGTGGGCCGGATCGACCAGGGCCAATCTGGGCACAGCCCGGTGAAACTCGGCTCTATTTGCCCTTTCCAAGCACGCGAAACATGAGCTTGCCCCCTAATCTGCTTTTCTTTTGCAATAGTATTGATCATGCAAAAACTATAAAGGTTTTTTTTTCGTACTCACGGTGTTATAAGATAAGGGATATACAAGATATTTTACAACGTAATATACCTATACTCTAGCCCACCCAACCAAAACTCACCATTTAGCTGAAAAAAAAAATAATCTCTTGCTCAAGAAAAAAGTCAAACCCTAACCCAATATGTAATATGCTGATCTGTATGTAAATTTGGTTAAGATCTAATCAGCTATAAAGCAAATTAGAAATTATAAGGTCAAATCAAGGTTTGCCAACCTCTTAGGAAGTGGTTCGCTGGCATAAGAAATCCATACCAGAATTTAAGGCCTGGAGGTGGACTTGCTCAAAAGTGAGGCACTCATATTTTCTGGTTTAGTGGTCCACCATCGGACAAAGTCTTATGACTCTTAACCAATTTTTGCTACAACGTTTTGCTTTGCAACGTCTGCAAATATGTCACATTTTTAACCATAAGCAGACAATCATTTAATTACAGGAATGGAATCCTGTGCCAACCACAGTATATCATATCCTGCGATATCATGATACAGATGAGACAACAATCTCGTCTGCCAAAATCATCACTAACAGTTTAATAATCAAGCGGTAGAAAACGATCAAAATAATAAATGATTGTGCTCGAGATTGATTAGATGATTAATTTCGTCGATAAATCAGTATAAAGAAATGGAAAAAGAACCTTCCATCGGACATAAAAACGGAACAATTGCCAAGATAAAGTAAATGTCTCTTTCCTTAGGTGGAGTAGAGCACCGTCCTCTTGTTTGAATTCCATGGAAGGACAACCTCATTTTTGCCGCCTCCTATAAATAAATAAATATAGCTTCCAAAATAGAAAATAAACAATACGCATTCCTAACAGCCAAAGTCTTGGTTAGTGGTTAAATTTTGTGGTTTTTCCCGACCACCCGTGGCACCTCCTCCCATGTACCCCAATATAAAATAAAGAAAATAATAAGCATCCCTAAGAAAAGCAAGCATAGTATTTATTTCACTTATATTTATTGCTTTTTCTCAGTATGGTGTACCTATACCAGGTGCATCCTAGCCTACTCATCAATAACAACTATATAGGATACTACATTTAATTTCCATGTGACAGTGTCAGCTATATAACAACATCAAAGATAGCGCATTCATGATACAAGTTTGTATGCAGAGAGGGGAGGAGGCACAAGAAAGATGGAAGGTCTTGGAAATCTGCTCATCCATGTAACAACTTGTACCTCTGTATGCTTCATCTTAGCGCTGTTCAAGCTGCTGCACAAGTACTGGTGGACACCGGTTCAAATACAGAAGCTGATGAGGTCACAGGGAATCAGGGGGCCGCCTTACAGGTTCATCCATGGAAACAACGAAGAGAGCATCAGACTGAGGAAGGAAGCTATGGCCAAACCTTTGCCTCTAACACATGATATATTCCCCAGAGTCACACCTCACATGGACTCATGGATAAAGGAATATGGTAGGCCCCCTTTTCCTTTTCTTTTCCCATTCCTTTCAAAGAACAGAAAAGTTTTGACATTCTCCTTGATCAGGGAAAAATTATTTGAGTTGGTTGGGTACCAAGGCTCAGTTGGTCATCACAGACACAGAGCTTGCCAGAGAGATATTGATCAACAGAGACAGCATCTACGTTAAAGCCAAGAGTGTGGAGGCTATAAGATTGGTTATAGGGAATGGACTTGTGTCATCTCATGGAGAAAAGTGGGCAAGGATGAGGAAGTTGGCTAACTATGCTTTTCATGGAGAGAGCCTAAAAGTATAAATCTTTTAAATCTTTAACTGCCCATATTTTCAACAGTTATAATTCTATCCCCCCCCCCCCCCCCCCCCTTCTTTTCTTTACTTCATTTGGACTCAGCTTGGTCAATAAACTGACAGTTGTTCTGTCTGCAAAATTGGGGGCAATGGATTTTTGAAAGAATATGAGTCCAGCAGTTACTGCTAGTGTTGAGACAATGATGGAGAGGTGGAAGCAACATGAAGGAAAAGAGATTGAGGTTTTTGAAGAATTCAGGCTTCTGACTTCTGAAGTAATATCTCGAACGGCTTTTGGGAGCAGTTATGTGGAAGGAGAAAAGATTTTTGAGATAATACAGAAGTTGGCGATGATGACATTTAAAAGTTCCTTCCGGCTTAAATTTCCTGGCCTTGAGTAAGTATAGTGCTGATTTTGGGCTTATTATCTAATTCTGTTCAAAATATCAAACAATGGTGATCTTTCTACACTTGATGCAAACTCTCTTACTTGTGCAGCAAGATATGGAGACATCCTGATGACATTGAAGCAGATAAACTTGCAAAGGCAATACACAATTCTGTGATGCAGATAGTTCGGAAAAGGGAAGAGAATGTGAGGAGTGGAAAAGCAGACAACTTTGGGTCTGATTTTTTAGGATTTCTTGTCAAGGCATACCATAGTGCAGATGACAATAGCAGGATTTCTGAACAAGATTTGGTCGACGAGTGCAAGACATTTTACTTTGCAGGACAAGAAACAACCAATTCCTTGCTTGCTTGGTTGGTTTTGGTTTTAGCAATGCACGCAGATTGGCAGGAGAAGGCCAGAAAAGAAGTAACTGAGATATTTGGTAACCAGAAGCCACATCCTGAGGGCATTTCCAAGCTAAAGACAGTAAGTAGTCTCTGACCTCTGACCTCTGACCCTTTTGTCCGTGTCATGGGAATCTAAATTGGAATTTTTTTTTTTTTTTTTTACCAACAGATGACCATGATCATCAATGAAACTCTTAGATTATATCCTCCTGTCTTTGCCGAATTCAGAAGAGTTGAAAGAGAAGTGCAGCTGGGGAAACTTACTCTTCCGGCTAATCTTGAGCTCATTGTCCTAAACATAGCGCTCCACCATGACCCTGACCTCTGGGGAGACGATGTCCACCAGTTTAAACCCGAGAGGTTTGCGGAGGGGATTGCAAAAGCCACCAACAAAAACGCTGCTGCATATTTGCCCTTTGGGATGGGACCACGATCTTGTGTTGGAATGAACTTTGCAACAACTGAAACAAAGGCTGCTCTATCCATGATTTTACAGCGCTATAGTTTCAGCCTCTCCCCTGCGTACATCCACTCACCCTTCCTCCTCCTGCTTCTCCAACCACAGCATGGGATTCAGATCATCCTCCGTCCAACTCAAACTGAAGTTTAATGCTCCTGGAAATGTTAGATGAATACCTCATATCAGTAGCTTGTTGTCCAGGGTAGAGCTTAAAGTACAAGGTTCTAATAAATGATAAAACATCAGTGTGGTTTCTTTTTCCCCTCTTCGACCTTTTTCCTCAAGGTTTTTTTCTGAATGAAGATTGATCATGTGAACAAATAATAGCAGCAAAATTTTCTCTCAACTCTTCCCATAGTACAATTTACACAGATGTCATGTTTCTTTGGTTGAAAGACAGAAATTATAGGAATAAGTAGAATAAGCCTGGATTAGATTCTGAAAACCAAATAATAATCAGCAAACTAAATGGGGAGATGTCAGTTGACCAAACTTGTAAATCAAAGACCACAGGTATGAACAGTAATTGATTGTGTACCCATCATGACATAAGCTGTGCAGGCAAACCAGCAGGCAGGAGCCTGTGCGAATTGTGGATGTTAGCATTTGTGTCTGAATTCAGACATTGACATGAAACTATTTTAGAGACCAGAAAAAGAAAGGGCCTGGAGAATTTCTGCTGCCATGTCAGATTTTGGCAGACCAGATCATGGCCGGCAAGCAAAATACTTGAACAAGTATGGACAACGGCAACAGACAAATTAATTCTGAACACTTGACAACAAGACAAGTTGAAAGACGACTTCTTTTAACTTGAGCAATAAGAGAACAGCGATAAATCAAACAACTTGGGGTTAAAATGTCCTTGTCAGATTTCCTTTTCTCAGGCATGAGAGTGACAATGTTGAAAACTAAACCCTCATTAAAGTAAACCTTGCTTTCCTAAAATTCGACATTTTTCTATTTTCACAAAAGTTAAAAGATATTATTCCACATCACTAAAGGTAAAAGAGTGTTTCTAGTATATGTGAAAGATAAAATTACAAGGTCTAATGATAGATATATGTCGATATCATTCATTTCGAGACATAGATAGATTGAGAAAAGCGTCATTAATTATGAGATAAAGAGAGAACTCTTAAGTCTTAAGGCGGAGCCAGACAGGGAAAAGGATTGCCACTGGAATGTAATAAGTAATGGCCAAACATGATTTCCAAATGGACATTGCAGATAAAAGACAATTGATTGACTTCTCTGAGGCTATCACCCCAAGTGCTCATTAGATAATTGTTGGGTATAAGAGCTGAGAAAATTTAGAAGCTAGCATAAGATTACTGCAAAATTGTATGCGTTGTATAAATTGTGTGCTAAATTAGGATACTCCACAAACAAGAGAACAATGAGAATTCAGAAAAGAAGTTGAAACAGGGAAAAAAAAACAAAGGAATCTAACAATTTCTTAAGAAATGTAAAACTTCTCGAGCTACCTGCGATTTTCTTTTTCGCCCTTGGGGATTTCTGGCTTCAACTTACGAGCAGCCAGCAAGTTCCCCAGGAGAACAAGACAGCGATGGCGGAGAATGAGGAGCGCGAAAGACGGGGAAAGAGAGACCGGAAGAACTCCCTTCGCCGGGATGAACCGAATCGGAAATTTGTTACTTTTTGTTTCCATTACTTTAAAATGTCATTCTCACTTGTCTCAAGTGAGATGTGGAAATAATTATCTACATCCAGTAGGTCAAAGGATGTGGGTTCGGAACGCTTAAACAGCTGTTCCGCAAGATTGAATGACGCTAATGATGAGGAGGATGAGGCACCACCAATGGAGGAAGATATGGGTCTTGCCTCGTTTTTGTGACCGGATGAATACTTCTTGTAGAACTCCTGCAAGTGCTTATTTATTTCAACCATTATAGTTGAACAACTAACATGATTCATATCTGAAAAACTATATTATCCTTCAAATAAAGATAATGTATTGGAAATTTTCATAATTGAGTCAAGTGAAGATGCAAGTAAAAATATGGAGAGATGTTTGTAAAATATGAAATCCACTTGTCTTTTATGGCTTTGATTGTGTCCTTTAAAAATGGATCTGTCTTGTATTGATTCATAACATAAATAATATTGACTAAATACATTAAAACCTTATGGACAATGAGACAATAAACACAAGAGAAAAAAAACAGTTACTTCATAAAAATACCGTAATAATTGTTGTCCCACATTTCAACCATTAAAAGTTCCGAGTTCAATTTCAAGTTCAAAAACATAGTCAAAAGAGCTGCATATGGATATGCATCCATCAACATCTCATATGTTGAGTTCCAACGAAAGGGGCAATCAAGTTCAAAACATTTCCATAAAAATGATTGGTTGTTTGAATACAATATTCTTTGAATTCACAACTAATTTTGGGCCTATACTTCAAATATAGTAACACAGTTCAAATTTGATGAATTTTTTATGGATTTTTGTCTGCAAAACCTCAAACCTTTTTTATACACATAAGTTCAAAGTATGCACATGCATCTAACATGAAAAAAAAAACATAATTCCAAGGAGGTTTCAATGCATTACAAAGTTTTTAGGCCACCCAATTATTATTAAAGGCATTATCAAAACTAATGCAGAAAACTTTGGCAGCATAGAAAAATTTATAAAGTATATCTAAAATACTTTGATAGATATTATATCCAGTGTAGTCAGATTCTATACATTAAATGCAATAATTTATTTTTGAATTACCCAATCATCATTTATCCAATATGCAATTATACAAAAATGATCAAATGAACAAAAACAGGAGATCTCCACATATCACTAACGAAAGCAATGCAATGATTAAGTAAACAAAAACATACTTGCAGATTAGATTTACCTAATTCATACATTTTAAATGATTCTTGGTTTAGCCATCCTATATGTCTTTCTAAATGTCAAGTTTAAATTAGATCTAATGCAATTTTCTAAATACACATCTTCAGCTTGCTTAAAAGACTTTTCCGTGAGTTTCATCCTATTAACCATACATTCCTTACATTCTTGCTGATTAAATCTAAAGAAACCTGAATCATCGGTCATAGATCCGAGTTGTGTTTGTCCACCAGAACTCCTTTCAATGCCCAGGTAATGCATTATATGCTTGTTCCTTATATGTCATTGAAGCATCTTGGTCCCGGAATTCACTTTGTGTTCCAAGTTCTTGCCAAAGTGCTTGTATTTGGCAAACCGGTTGTAGTTCTCCCAAACAATCTCAAAATGCTTCCACATGAAGGATTTGAGGCAAGGTTTACTTTCACCACCCTTGTGAACTTGACTTTGAGGTGTGGGTTGTGAACCATCCACTATTTGCGGACAAACGGTTTGAGTTGGGGGTCTCTTGGACTTCAACATTGTCGTCGAATTGTTGCTCCTTAAATTCCAAATCGATATTCATCACATCGATGTTGGCTGGCTCAGGGACATCTTGGATGTAAATCCCCTTTTCGGGACAATGTTTCAAAACCCAAACCGTTCTTCAAACTGTTAAGGGCAATGGGTCATGGTTTAACCGGTTCAACCATCAGGTCAAGTACACTTTTATATTTGAATTCCAAGTATTAAGAGTGCCTTAACTGTAAAAGGAAAAAGAATATAACCTTCACGGAAAAGATGCACATAATATAAGGATTAATTTGATATTTAACCTAATATAAAAGCCTACCATACTCTACAAACCTAAATCTAAATCTAATGAAGCGCCACATGGCCCGCACCCTCACACTCTTCCCTTTTCTCTTGTTCAAATTTTTTCTTTTACTTTGATCATTTTTTCATTTTAATTCTTTGGCTTCTCCAAAAACTACCCATATGTTAATTCTTTTGTTTAATTTTTTTTCCACTGGTTTCTCAATCTACCTTTTTCCTCTGTCATATTTTTCCAATCCCATCTCTCTACCTTTTCCACAATGGTTGCTTGTTTTTGTTACTGCGTTTATCCAGTAGCTGTTGCAACGGAAAAAAGAAAATGAAGGAGTTGGAAGAAGTAATGAGTAAAAAAATGGGACAGTTGATTGATTAAAGAGGCGAATCAAGCTGAAGCAGAAGGGGATTTGCATTTGCACTACTTAGTCAAGAAGAAGAAGTAGAAGCCAGTTCCAAACATTTTTTTTGGTTCACGATTTTCACCATTTTTTAGCGGTTTCACAGGTTTTTGACTGGCTTTGACTTCACTGTAATTGAACTAAAACTTGGACCGCAGAGGTTTACGATTAGCGGTTAAAATGGTTGAACTGTCCTGTCCGGTCCGGTCTGGGTATGACAACATTGTTTTAGGCTGAACTTTTGAGACAGAAGAACGACCCCAAGCCGGTGCAAGAGGAAGGGCTCTTAACAGGGGCGAAGATAGTACTCTTCCTTAAAGCCATTAACTTAATAAAAATTAATGAAAGATTAAATAAGGATTAAGGAGAGATTAAAAGGAAATTATGAAGAAATTAAGAAAATTAGTGAAGAACTAGAAGAGAATTGTAGAAAAAGTAGTAAATATAAAGAGAAGAGTGTAGGAATTGGTGTCAGGAAGTGGGGAAATGAGGTCATCTATTTATAGAAAAGGCCAACAATTTTTTGGATGAAAATATCCTAAAAAACTAGTCAATTTATAAGGGTTAAGTGAGGGTAAAAAAAGGCATTTAGGCTAAGTTAACCGTTTGAGAGAAGCAACTGTCCTTAAGGTGTAATTTTACCATTTTTTGAATTGTGGACCATTGGAGGCTGTTGTAGGTAGAGGTGGGACGTTGGTCGGGCAGACCCAGCCCAAACCGGGACCGGACCGAAAGTCAACCCCAGCCCGACCCGATCAAACCTGCCCCAGCTCACCCCAGCCAAAGCCTGTAAAGATGTAGGTCGAGTATGGGCCCTAGAAGAGAAGGCGATGCAAAAAAACCGACCCTGCCCCAGACCAGACAGCGAGCCAAATCGACCTAGCCCGGCCCGGCCCCTTGGTGGCCCAACGACTTATTTGGCAGCAACATTAACCTGCAAAAAAAATTTTTAAAAAAGGGTTAATTATACAACAGGGCCTCCAACGAATTTCTACTCCATTTTAGCCCCCAAAATTCCATTTTCACCCCTCCCAACAACTAAATTTCAAGAATTTTTTGGTCAAACTAATTTTTTCCCTTTCCCTATAAATACTAATGCCATTTTCACTCAATCCTCACACAATCACTCAATCTCTCTTCTTCCTCTACTATATTCTCTTAAATATTCTCCTTATTTTTTTAATCTCTTCCAAATTTCTTACTAATCTCCCTCCTAATATCTTTATAATCTCATATTGATTTTTCATTAATCACTACTATTACTTCGTGAGGCATGACTTAAAAAGAATGGGTAAGTCGACAGAGAGTTCATCTTCCCGCACCACCGGCCTCCAAGGCTTGTTCTGTCACCATTCTCGGCCCGCCGATAAAGGTATCTCAATTCAAGAGTTGCACGACGATGATGCTAGAATTGATATAACGAATTATGATTTGGGTCTCGACGATCAATTATCCGATGATGAAGTTGAAAAGTTGGATGCGATAGCGTCTGGGTATCCGTCAACAGAACCCACCGTGGAGGAAACCCAAGCACAAGGTAAATCCACGAGACTAACTGTTTGGATTTGGGAGCATTATGAGCTCATACACGAAAAGGAGTTGAGGTACGGGAAATGCAAACATTGTTGGAAAAAATTGATGCATAAAAAGAATTCTGGCACTGGAACGCTGAAGCTGCATATTGAAAATCAACATCCTAACGTTTGCCCAATAACAGGACTAGTTTTGGAGAATAAACACAATTTGGGTTTACAACCGGCGCCGGCGGGCTAAGTATATTTCATTTTAACCAATAATTTTGTAGAAAATGTATGGTAAATTGGATGATGCTTACCGAAAAACCTTTTTCACAAGCTGAAGATGTCCACCTAGAATTTTGGATAACATCACAATTAAATTCTGCATTTAAAAAAGTATCTAGGAAAACCGATAGGAAAGAAAGCTTTAGACAATTTGAAGTCGAAAAATCAGATTTGTAAGTTTATTTTTCTGCTCTTGATCATTGTGTGACATTTACTTCTGATATGTGGACATCACCTATAAGTCAATCATTCTATTGTGTTACTTCTCATTTGATTGATTATGATTGGATAATGCAAAAATGAATTTTGTCATTTAAGGTTATTGAAACAGATCATACTGGTTATCAAATATTCAATTGCATCTTAGAAACTTTACATGCTTATTTTTGTACTGATAAAGTCCTGTATATTTCATTTGATAATGGTTCAAATAATGATGTTGTCGCTCGTCTTTTAAGTCAAAACTTAAACCACCTTTCAACGGTGCATTCTTTCACGTTAGATACATGTGTCATGTTTTGAACATTTGTGTGCAAAAGGATTTAGAAGTTCTCCAAAATGAGATTCTGCCTATTCGAAACTCATTGAAATATTTGATGTCCAGACCTGCTGTTTTTCGTGAATTTAAAAGTTTTTGTATTGAAAATCAAAAACCATTTTCTTAGAAATGGTTTAAATTGGATTGCCCAACCCGCTGGAACTCCACATATTTGATGTTGCAAGATGCAATTTCGTATGCAAATTTGTTGTCACATTTCATGAAATTAAAAATGAGTTGTGAATTCCTTACGACTGAAGTTTGGGACAAATGTTTCAAAACCAGTGAATTGCTTAAGTTTTTTTACAAGGCAACTAAATTTTTCTCTGGTATTTACTACCTAACCATTCATCAAGTTTTGTTTCATTTAGTGAACATTACATATGCTTTATATCAGTATAAAGATAATGAATTGTTAAAACCGACTGTCGAACATGTGGGCTAAGTGGCTTCAGTATTTCAAAAACATTCCACCCATCTTTTTAGTCGCTTCTTTACTTGATCCATATGTTAAATTAACGAGCACAACAACATTGCTTGAAGTAATTTTTCATACTTATTTAGAAATGTCTCATATAAATGTTTGGCTATGTCTGCTACTGTTTCCGAGTACTTGCATTCTTTATACAAGTTATATTGTGAGCAGCATTCGGATAAGGTCAGATCTGAAGCTCCTCAAACCGAGCCTCCAAGGAGATCAATCTCCTCAAGATTCAACCCGGCCTTCCAAATGCTCAAACGACCCCAACCGACGACACCGGGATTAGCTGAGGTTGATGACTATCTTAACACATTGTTCAAGGCAAGCGACATTGACATCTTGGAGTGGTGGAAACAAAAAAGATCAAGGTTTTCGATCTTGTCGTTAATCGCACAAGAGATTCTTGCCGTTCCAATATCGACCGTCTTATCCGAGGCAGTGTTTAGTTCCGGAAAACGGGTGATATAAAAAAAAAAAGATCAAGATTGACACCTGACGTGGTAGAAGTATGCGTGTGCAACCAAGATTGGGGCCTCGCAGCACTCCGTCAACAAAACCAAAAGAGTTTCGATGAGGAGGTAATATCTTATACTGAGACTTAAATTTTTTTTTTTCAATCATACATGTAGTTTGTATTTGATCTGATTATGCTGCTCAGCACAGATCATAGGTTTCTATTATTTATCATTTTCGAAAGGTTTTTGCCATTTCAAAATGTAAGGCCCGTTCCAATTATTTGTAAGTGACGTTTTATTTTTTAACTTAATAAAACTTACACCGGAAATAGTGTTTTTTCTTAAAAATATTTATAAAATGTATACTTAATTATGGTTCTAACTTATTAAATAAAAAAAACCCGCCCCGAACCCAGTTTGGAACCGCCCCGCCTAAGCCTGGGCCGAGCCCAGTCCTTGTGACCCAGGAACAGGACCGGCTAGTCCCGGGCCGGGCTGAACCGGTTCCCATCTCTAGCTGTAGGCAACGTTAAACATGGCCCGGACTAGCACGAAGTGGACAAGCCGGTCCCAAGCTGTGCTTGGGCCCGGGCTTCAGCCAGTTTTGGGCTGGTCTCGGACGCCTCTCAGTCATGCCCATACACAGCCCAACATCTTTCGAGCCTCAACTGTGCAGGATTTTAATCGTGCCAAGGCTAGGTTTGCCTTGAGCCGGTTCCAGGTTGGGCCAAGTCAAGCCGGCCCCCTTCCACTTATACCAGGTAATTTAGTATGAAAAAGCACAAATCAAGCATTCACTTGAACGAAAAACTCCACATGAACAGGTATCACACAAACTATCTTACACCTTACCACATTTTTTCTAAACTTACGCGATAGATACAAATAAATAAGAAATATCTTTTATACATATCAGGACTTAACCCTGGTTACGTGAAATAGCAATTTTTATGTCGATCAAGTTAATACCTGATCAATAGAATTAGGCGTTCAAATGCAATAATTCAAAAAATTTTAAAAATTGTAGATACAAATGTTTGAAAATATTTTAATTAACTCATTTTAGAAGAAGTTTAAAACTAAAAACAACATACATTTAAATTATTTTCAATTACTAATTCTAGTTCGAGGAATATACTTTTTTTTTTTATTGATTTAGCATATATTTAATGCATAAACTTCCCTTGAATATATTTCTAGTTAAAGATGTCAACGAATGTCTAATCTTACGGGTATCCGGTTGCATCCGATTCAATGGGTCATTTTTTTTTAAATTGGTAAGGTTTGGGTCAGATGTAGTTTTTCTTTTTCCACCTGTTGACAGGTTTGAGTAGGATGCGGGTTTAGGATTCACCCACCACACATCCGACCCATATATATGTGTGCATGTGTATGTGTATAACATATTAGTATTAGTTATGTGATGAAAATAAAAAGTATAATGGATAAGTTATATAGAAGTAAGAACAAGTATGAGTTGCTTTAATAGATAAAATGTAATAAATGTTTTTAACAATTGCAAATGTAAAATTGGGTAAGGTATGACTCAATAAAATTGTAGTTGTAACGTGCGGTAGGTGAATGAGTTTTACCTGACCCAATCCGTCTAAACATTGGTAGGATATGAATGTAAAAATTTTCCACCCAACGGGTGATATATAAAATGCAAGTAAAACATTCATGGTCACAGATAGGATATGGAAATACTCTCATCTAATCCAAAACTGACCCATTGACATCCTTATTTCTAGTCTTAGCCCTATCAATAACTCTTGGGTGAACCGGGCTTATACCATATGTCATCCCTAAAAAATTTAATAATTGTCAATTTGGTCTTACTTCTCAGAAACTAGGCAATCATGCCAATTCAATATGAGCCACATTTTAGGGAATGGTTAGAGCGTGGTGGGGAGTAATAATGAGGGCTCCTGGGCATGAACCCCTTGGGGAGGGGACTAGGGCACTTTCTCTCTCTTCCAGTTTTTCTTTTGTAGCAGTTTCTTTTCTTTTTGAAGTTTTTGTGTAATAAAAAAATAAAATAAATTTTTTTTTTGTGTAATAAAAAAACATAAAATAAATTTCGTTTATGATGTCAATTCTAAATGAAGAATTGAAGTTAATAAGTTAACTAGGACAACAGAAAATTATCAAACACATGTCTTTGTGGAGAAGAAGGAATACTCTGATCTTAAAAAATGTCCTTCAATCTGACTATCACGTTTTCAACGAAATCCAGATTTTCTCCGTTCTATGGATAAGCAGGAGGCGTAGAAAATTGAATTGCTTGTGGGTATAATGGATGGCAAATAGGCTATTAAAAACTGGCAATCTTTCTTGTTTGGCACTTGGGGGTTTCTATGAGTGTTCTGCTTTTGTCCTTGGGCCTAGCCTCTGGCGAGCCTTTTCCGCTCCTGTATCTGTATTCTTTGTCTTAATAAAATCGTTGTCTTGCAGTTAAAAAAAAAATTATGCCTAAATTCCTTTCCTTGAAACATGCTAAGTAAGATTTAAAGCAAGAGATATAGCTAGGTACAAGGAAATGGCAAACAGCTCAGTGAACTATAACAACCAATATGCAACTTGAGTAGAGCAAAATTAGCACTAGAATCATCCAGTATATCTCCAATTTTTCTTGTTTGGACGTCTCATCTTTGACATTTCTTCTATAGACTTTACGAACGGATTAGTGCATCAAATTCGTGAAATCAACTAAAACCAATGTCTGGGATGTATTTGATGAAACAAAAGGACCTTCAAAAAATTATCAACTGATATTTCCAACTAGACGTCGGTAAATGTTCTCAAAACCATGCAAAGAGAGAAATGTGACCCATCTTTAAGGTGGAAAATCAGTCGTAGATTGGTAAATAATCAAACAAATTATGAGGTGGAGAGGATGGTGAAGGTGTTGATAATAAAGAGCGAAATGTTGTTAGATATTGAATTAAAATTGTAAATCAATGCAAAGTAGAGGTGTAGAGCCTACACAAAATCTAGGTTATCTTGAGCCTAAAGCGTTTATATGATAGTTGTGAAAAAATCAATAAGCATATTTTTACTCAAAATCATTTTATAAGGTACACATATATAAAAATAGAGGGAAACGCTTCTTCTTTTTTTTTTTAAAACCCGAAAAAACACCCTAGCTAACATTTAAGATATTGTCTCTCATCTCTTAAGATATACCTTGTAAATACTTCTGAATATTAAAAAAAAAACATACAATTATATAAGAAAAGTTGGGAGACCCGGATCTCCATAGCCTCTTAGCCATTATGTCAGGGACATGACGCAATCCAACTCTTTGAAACATCAAACTGTATTGTTAATACGTGGAACAGTTAATACGTGGAAGGAACACATTTAATATGGGGCTGTATTGGCAAAGAAAACCATTGCGTTTGAGGCCGAAAAAAGGGTGAGGCGCGGAAATCACAGGGTTGTATTGTTAGACTTAGAGGCGAGCAATGGGCTCGGTCAACCTAGAACGGCCTAGATTAAACTTGGCTCAAACCCGGTCAAAGCAGACCTTGCAACAGCATGGATTGGGTCTGGAAAAATATGAGCTGTTTATGAGCTTGATGAAGCCAATGCGAGGATTGGGCCGGGACCGACTAAAGCCCAAGCCTTATTTTCTCATTTTCTTACACCAACTCCTACAATTTTCACAATTTTCTCTCTATATCTACAATTTTCTTCAAGCTCTCCATCATTTTTCTTAATCTCATACTAATCTCGCCTTAATTACTCCTTAATCTCTCTTAATTTTTGTCTCTCATTAATTTACATAAACTCAATGGCATCAAGGAGCCCCTACCAAAAGCTTCTCCTTCCGCACTTGCTTAGGGTCATTTTTCCGTAGTAAGAATCCGACGAGAAAGGGGATTCACATCCACGGGTCGATGAGCCCGCCAACATCGATATGACTAATACTGATTTGGAGTTTGATGAGCAACAGTTTGATGATGAGGTTGAACTCCAAGAGATCAACACTCCAACGGTTGATCCACACAAGTGATGGGTTGTAACCGACACCTCAAAGCGAAGTCTTCGAGGGCGTTGAAGGTAAATCTCGCCACAAATCCTTTGTAAGGGAGCATTTTGAGGCAGTTTGGGAGAATGATGTTTAATTCAGCAAGTGCAAGCATTTGGGGAAGAAATTGATGCACAAGGTGAACTTCGAGACTAGGATGCTATAATGACATATAAGGAATGACCATCTAATGCACTATCCAGGCACCCAAGCTAGTTCCGATGGACAAACATAGCTTAGGAGTATAACTAGCGGTTCAGGTATCTTTAAATTTAATCAAAAAGAATATAAGGCATGTATGGTTAATTGGATGAAGCTTATGAAAAAAAAAACCATTTAGGCATACTAAAGATGTGTATTAAGGAAATTGGATTATATCTAACTTAAACCCAATCTTTAAAAAGACGTTTAGGACAACTGCTAGAAGAGAAGCAATTAAAATGCATGAAGCTAGTAAGTTTAATCTGCAAGCATATTTTTGTTCACTTGATCATTGCATTGCTTTTCACAAGTAATATGTGAACATCTCTTATATGGTAAGACTATTTTTGTGTGACCGTACATTGGATAGATATAGATTGGGTAATTCAAAAACGTATTATTACATTCGAACGCATTGAATTTGACCATATTGGGCACAATATCTATCGATGCATTTTAGATATATTGTGTGAATTTTATTGTGCTAACAAAGTTTTCTGCATTAGTTTTAACACTGCCTCAAATAATAATTGTGTCACTAAAGAAATCTATAATTTTTTGAAATCCCTCAAAATGGTTTTTTTCCACGTTAGATACATGTGTCAATATTTTAAACTTATGTGTACAAAAATAGCTTAAGCTTTTGCAGACAGAAATTCTTCCAATCCGAAGTGCATTATAATAATTGAAGTCTAGACCCAATATTTTTCTTGAATTCAAAGTGTATTGTCTTGAAAATAACTAACTATTTTCGTAGAAACGTTTTAAACTTGATTGTGTCACACATTAAAACTCCATATATGAGATGTTAACAAATGCATATCCACATGCACCTATGTTGATTGTGTTTTTGAACTTGAAAATGGGTAAAGAAGTTCTAACAGCTAAAATATAGGACAAGTGCCATAAACTTTGCCAATAATTACGGTATTTTTATGAGGCAATTATTTTTTTCTCTGATTTTTACTATCCTACTGTCTACAAGGTATTGATGTATTTGGTAAACATCATTTATGTTTTGAAACAGTATAAGACAAATACATTTTTAAAAGACACTGTCAAAGCAATGAAGGACAAGTGAGTTTCATATTTTTTTTAACATTCCTCCTATCTTTTTACTTGTATTTGCACTTGATTTGAACATGAAAATTTCAGGTACATTGCCTTTACTTGAGGGATATTATAGTTTTTTGAAAATAAAGCATATGAGTGGCTTAGCTATGACTGCAGAAGTTGATGAGCACTTTGTGGGAGCTATAGAAGGAGTATTCATCTTACCACAAAGATAAGATAAGAGCCACAACTTTCTCCATCGGTGGCACTTCATCCTCCTCATCATCAGCACCATTCAACCCCATGGAACAATTATCCAATCATCCTCGACCAACATTCTCCGGCTTGCTGGAAGTAGATAATCACCTCCACACCTCATTTAAGACAAGTGAGGATGATATTTTTGGAGTGGTGGAAAGTGAAGAGTACTAGATTTTTTTTTATGTCCATCATTGTCAAGCAGGTTCTAGCGGTATCGATCTTGGCCATCACATCCAAGTCTACTTTCAGTATCAATAAATGAGTTATTTCAGAGAAAATGAGCGAGGTTGACTCCAGAACTAATAGAGGTCTACATGTTCAACCGTGACTGGGGTCTTGCTGCCTTAAGGAAGCAATACCAGAAAAATTTGGATGATGAGGCACAAGATAATAACGATGCTTTCACATCCTATATTTTTCTTTTTAATTCTTAGTATGTATTTAATCTGATTATATTTTTCAACACAAATCATAAGTTTTATTTTTTGCTCTTTTTGGAACGTTTTGTCATTTTCTCATGTAAAGATCGCTCCAAGTTTTTGTAAGTGCCACTTGACTTATTATTAATAAAAATTACACTTGTGATGGTGTTTTTCTCTAAAAATATAATTTACCAAACATTTTTCATAGAAAAAATTTGGCCCGGCCAGGTTCAACCCACGTCAAGCCCAATATGTACCACTAGTTCTGTAGCTACAAAAGGGGGACTAAAGTTAACCTATAACAAAAATATGTTAACAGAGAAAAAACTTGCATGTGTGCACTCAGATCGATTCATATAACAACTTATAGCAAGATTTGGTGTAATAACTAAAGCTGTTGAAAGAGGCGCGGCTGGGTCTAAGTTCAATTCACCCCAGCCTCCGTTGTGTTTTCTTCATTTTTTTCCTTTATGTTTTCTTTTTCTAACTTTTGTAATACACTCATTTTTTTTACTTTTATTTTTCTACTTTCTTCTTTTCTTTTTCATTTTGTGTATTATATTATCTCCTTTTTCATGTTTAATTTTTATCTAGCTTTCACATTATACTTTTTTCTACTTTTTATATATTTTTTATTTTCATTTTCATTTTTTTTCACTTTTCCTTTTTATTTCTCTTTTCAATCTTCTTTTCATTGTCCCTGCGCCTTTGTCTTGATGGCTAAGGTGCTTAGAAAATTTGTGGAGAGATCAGGAACTCAACTCTGTATGCCTTACTCCTTCACCCCCAACAGCTGTAAACAAAGCTATTGAAGCAAGAAGGGTCCTTTTATAGGGCAATTTTCAGTTGCTCAATGAATGGTGTGGTTATGTTAAGATATTGCTACTATTGAAAAATTGATATAGTGCTACTATTATCTTTGTTACTTGTATAATGTATTGCCACACACACACACACACACACACACACACACTTTAATATGCTGATGTTTTGATTTGATCTCAAGAAATTGAGGGATTCATCTACTAGATGTTTGGGAGTGTGAGTAAGGGTTACTTTTAAAAGAGGTCAAAATGTTATACACAAAGAGAAAAACAAGATGATTGAGAGCTGACAGGGAGAAGGAGTAAGTAACCTGACAAACTCAAAGGGATTTGTAGAGGAACAAACCTTAGGTAAAATAAAAAATCATAGCCCAGGCCAAAATGAAATTCCAGCCAAAGTAAAATATGAACTTATGTCCAATGAAAGCCTTGAGGAGTGTGAGGGGAAATGAAATAACATAAGAGCTTTGAATAGTGGGAGAGTTGTAGGATGACTTCCTAAGAGTTCCTCAACAAGGAAAATAGAGACTATATATTGAGGAGTTAGTCACATAGGATTGCGCCACGTGTTTAGTCATATAGGATTGTGCCATGTGTTCTCAAATCAACGATGGTGCTTTTTAGTTGCTTTTTGGCTCTTAAAAAAACTGGCATTCTTCTCATTTACTTGCCTAAAATACTAATACTCTTTTTCTTGTATACCTTTTTCGTTTTCGCTTTCAATTTTTTCATCCTATTTTTTATTTAACTTTTTGTCCGTTGTTTTGTTTCTAGTTTTGGTCAACTCAAAGTATTATATAACAAAATTACTTATTTAAAAGATGTTGTCACTTTAGGTTTTAACATAACACCTAGATCCTAATGAAGATTAATCTAAAAGAAATGATTTCGAATATTTTTGTAATAACTCGTTTTGTCTTGTTAGTGACTTTTAAACTCAGTTTTCCAAGTTATCTTTTGTACCAAAAACAAGTTATGTATGGCTAGCTAGCTTGAGTAACATATCTATGTTTAACTATCATGTTAACGAAAGGTGTAATAAACAATGTATTTATTACTTGTATTACCATGTATACTGTATTCTTTAAATCATAGATACATTGTATAGTATATCGTAACGTGTATGGCTACTAATTTTGTAATATATATTAAAGTATTATATCAAGATGAAAAGCTCTAAATATAAATACATTAAATATCAATTTGTTATATCTTTTTATTTGTATCTATTTCTTCATAATTTTTCCTAATATAAATAAAATATATGTGTATAAAGTATTATACTATATAAAAAATATAAAAAAATGAAATATATATATATAAAATAAATATTATTTAGTACGAAAAGCTAATTTATTGATATATAACAAATAAGACTCCAATGAAATACGTGTATCAATTGTACTTGATCATTTATACATTTATGTATGATGAGTAGCTGTATATGATTTAATATTAAATAAGAAAAGAATATATTTTATTCTAAACTATATATGGTGAGGTATGCTATGATATACCACGGTAAATTATAAAAACAAAGTACAAAGAATTGTCAGTATGATGGCAAATCAAAAAATACTACAACATATCAACTACTAAATTGACAAAATGAAAAATCTTATATATTGTGTACCGCATTCTCTCGATAAACGATGTACCATGTGGCGAACTGCGATTTATTGGGTATTTAATATAAATATATAAAGTAAAATACACAGTAAGTAGCATCAATGGTCTCAAATCTTTAATTCTCATTGCAGATCAGTCCCCAACCTTTCCCCAACCTTTATTTTGTTGTAAATTCATCCCAAATCTTTATAATTCATTGTATATTGGTTCCTAATTCTAGATAGACACAATAGCTCGATTCACAGAGAAAAAAAATTGATAGTTTAAATTATTCATTAATTATAAAAAATTATAGTATAACTTGAAATTATTGAAAGTCAGCTACCGAACAATTTAAATTCATTAACTTTCATGAATTAGCTGACATTAACTTTTTAAGTTCTAATTTAAACTATTTAGTAACTGTTTTTTCACAAATCCAAACTATGTCATGATTTTCTAGAAGTTAATAGATATTTAAACTATCAATTGTTCTTCCATATAAATCAAGTTTATGAGCTTGCTTAGGATTAGGGACCAAATGCAAAGAATTATGAAGGTTTGGGACCATTTTGTAATAAAATGAAGGTTACGGACCGATTTGCAATGAAAATTAAATATTTGGGACTACTGGTGCTTTTACTCGTAAAATACATTTTAAGGATTTCTTCTTTTCGCTTAAGGAAAAGCTTGAGAGTGCGACATGTGATATTTCTTGGTTTGGACATGCTGAAATTATTTTTTAATTCTTAATATGTCATTTTTATCACATTTAAACACATCTGTTGAGCTAATTCATAGGTAATACGATTTAAGGAAATGAAATAATTGAAAAATGCGGTTAATTTCAAATATTTAGAAAATATTTTATTTTACCATAGCTAAAAAAATAATTTTTAACCAATTAAATCTAATCTGTAACACACACAACATACATACATACAACTTCAAGAGAAGAAATATAATTTCGTTGTACGGAGGCGATGTGACAATTGAGATGCCACGTTAGAACTTAGAAAGATAGTTTTTCACTGTAAGGATGCGCATCATCTTGATCAAACAGTATAATTA
Source organism: Aquilaria sinensis (assembly GCA_005392925.1). Lineage (NCBI taxonomy): Eukaryota > Viridiplantae > Streptophyta > Magnoliopsida > Malvales > Thymelaeaceae > Aquilaria > Aquilaria sinensis. The sequence continues at coordinate 53,384 of SMDT01001407.1, forward strand.
ACCACAGTTTTAACCAATATGAAAAAGTTATGGTCGATTTGTAGTATCAAATAGGATTACAAACCTTTGGGTCAAAATTAAATTGGTACTAAAACTGAGGAGCAAAGATGAAGTAGCCAAAAAGAAATTTAGAACGCTTTTAATTACCCCGGAATAGCCAATCTATTAAGCAAGGTTCTCGTCAAACCCTAAGTTACGCAAAGTGGGAGCAGAAGCAAGAGGGGTCAAAACGAGAGCATAAATTCATTAAAATTATAAAAATTTTGAAAGCAGGAGCTGCTCAAGAGCATCACACCCACACTTTTTTATCTTTCTTATATATATATAAGCAATAAACTAGCTTAACAAGAAATTATAGTCACGCAAAAAAAAAAATATAATAAAATATTAAAGAATGAGATGAAATGAAAACTTGACAAAAAATTCTAGCAGGATAAAAAAGTTACAATAAAATCTAAAAGAATTAGATGAAATGAAAACTTTAATATTGATGAAAGTGAAATACTTCTCCCAATTCAGACCACTCTAGCTAACATTTTGATTTTTCAAATGAGCTAGCCAACTTTTTATAACTTTCTTTTTGGCATAAAAAGATAATACCTTCTCTTAGCCATTTTCTTTTCCTTGCCATCCTCTGCTGCCTAATTTTTCACCATCACCTTTTTGAACTTTGCCTGTACACCACTATCACTCAATTGCCGATATCATCCATCCCAGTCAGTTGGATGTTGATTCCCCATAGTCCACAAGTGCCGCTAGCAATGAAAGAGGGAAGATATTCACACACCACCCTACTGATTCTCATTCTCAATCCACTGGCCTCCGACAACTCTGCGCTTAGATGAAACAAAAATGCGCTTTAGAATATTCAAGAAGGAAAATTTAGTGCGCTTCCACTCTTAAATTCAAATTCATGCTCCAGAGTGCAAAGCGACCACATGCAAAGCCGTTTTCATGTAACTAAGGTCAAACCCTAAGTTACACAAAATGGGAGTAAAAGTTGGGTGAAAGCAAGAGCGTAAATTCGTCAAAATTATAAAAATCTTGAAAACAGAAGTGGCGCATCACACTCACACATTTTTATCCACCTTATATGTATGTATGTATGTATGTATGTATGTATGTATGTATGAACAATAATCTAGCTTAACAAGAAATTAAAATATAAAAGAATGAGATGAAATGAAAACTTGACAAGAAATTCTAGCAGGAAATCCAAAAGAATTAGATGAAATGAAAACTTTAATATTGATGAAAGTGAAATACTCCTCCCAATTCGGACCACTAACATTTTGACTATTTAAATGGGCTGACCCACTTCTTATAACTTTCTTTCTCACCTAAATAGGTAACACGTGGAGCTTCTTTCCTCAGCCCCTCTCTTTTCCTTCTCATCCTCCATTGTCTAGTTTTTCACTGTCAACTTTTTAAACTTCGCCCAGACACCAATGTCGCCCAATTGCTAGTGTCATCCATCCTAGCCAACTGGTCATTGTTCCATCTTGATTCCCCACGTCCACGAGCATTGTCGGCAATGAAAGAGGGAAGTTATTCACATACCACACTACTGATTCTTGTCCTCAATCCGTTGGCCTCCAGCGACTCTGTGTCTGAATAAAACAAAAATGCCTTTTAGAATATTCAAGAGCACGAATTTTGTGCACTTCCGCTCTTATAATTGCGAATTTTGCTTTCCGAAGTGCAAAACGGCCACATGCAAGCCACTTTCATGTAACTAAGGTCAAACCACATAGAATTGTTTTTGATTTTATGTGAATCATACTTATAAAATTATGTCATAATCTTAATTGTTAGTGATTATAATTGTACAATTTAATTGAATCATTTTTTAAATTTTCAATTGTAAAATCATGAGATTCGAATTGGAATAACCTTGTATTGGGTAATTGTATTCTATTGTTTCAAATTTTTAGAAAATTTAAAAAATTTCAGTGTATGACACGTGTCAGATATATCTAAGATTATGTTGGCACTTGAAATTTGGCACTTTTTCACTTGGGAAAGTTACAAACCCCTTATGATGTTTTGCCTAACTTACACTTATCTAGGGGTGAAAAGGGGCCGGGCCTTTTTCGGGTAGTTCGAGCTCGAGCTCGAGTTGAGATATTTCGAGCCGGGCTTTTTCGAGCTCGAGCTCGAGCTCGAGCCAAAAAAAGGGCTCGAACAAATTTAGGGCCGAGCTCGAGCCTTAAGATATCCGGCCCCATGAGCTCGAGGGCCTTTTGGGCTCGAGCCCTTTTATTTGTTTCCGATCAGCCTAACCCAGCAACCCTTATTTCCCAGACAAGCCCACTGTCTAAAGTCGCACCCTTACCGGCTTACCCGCAGTTCACCCTCCTCCATCCCACCCAGTCGACGCCGATGGCCATCACCAAGCAAATGAGATCGCAAGGTTGCCAGTCACTCGCCAGCAAGACAACGAGATCGCACCAGTCAGATGAACGACCTCCACCGACGTCGCAAGGTAATGACGAATCGATAGCCCCGCGCCCCGACAATCGGCCGAAGATTGACGCCCCAGGCACACTCTAGAGCTGGCGCCGGAAACCCAGGTCGGCGGTAAACAGCAATTGATCCCAGGTCACGCAAGTCTCACCCGCCCGGCACTTGTTCTTCCGATTCAATTCTCGTCTGGTACCGATTATTCTCTTGTTTGTAATGTGGATTTATCTGGTTGTATACTCGATTTGTAGTGTGTTGGGATGAATCCCCAATTAGTTTGATTGCAGTGGTCCAAAAATCATGAGGTAACTGGCAAACGACGGATTCTGGTGGCTCCATAGCCGAAGTAAGGATGGTGATGGCTTATTTGTGAAGTTCACAGATTTGGGGTATAATAGCAAACAATTAGAAAGTTTGGGATAGTTCTCCAATTTTCCCTTCTCTGGTTACCTATGTAAAAAAATTACATATTCAATCATCATCTTTCATATAAGTTGTAATCAGGGTACTAAAAATTTATGTACCAGTCGAGCTTTGTGAGCTTTCAAGCCGAGCTCGAGCCTACCTCGAGCCAAGCTCGGGCCCGAAAAAATTGGGCTCAAGTAATTCGAGCTCAAGCCCGAGTAGTACCGAACAGTGAAGGGGTCGAGCTCGAGCCTAGTGGGCTCGGGCTCGGCCCGGCCCATTTTCACCCCTACACTTATCCCTTTCTAATTTAGAAAACATACACTTTGCCCTTGAAATGGTCATATCAGTCAAATTCACAGCTATGTAAATGGGTCAAATGTCATGATTACTTAACAAAAATTATGAATTATGCAAATAAACCATAATATTCATTTCATGCCTCCTTCGATCCATTTTATCTAAATATATAATATATTCATAATAAATTTTATATTTTGAATAATTTATATCTTTATAAATTTACTAACAATTTCTAGATCAATAATATATTTCTATATATATAAACCAATAGTTTATGCTTGTGATTAATATTAATATTTACTTGTTTAACATTTTATTCATTTTTCAATTAGTTCAAATAGAGAAGTATTATCTTTTCGAACAAATTTATTTTAGCTAATCTCATTTTATTTTGAAAACTAATTTTCACCATATGAAAGAAATCTACACATTCTACAATTTTTTAGCATTGCATAATATAAATAATTTATTAATTAGGCACATCATTAATTACTTATAATTATATCATTAATTAAGTACATTGTTTAGCCAAATGATAATTAATGTTTTGTAACTTTTTAGCCTATCCAATGAAAAAAATTAATAAGTTATACTTATTTTTTCACAAAAAAATTAGAGTAAAAAAATTCTTAAAATATATTATTTCAATAAATGTAAAATTTAGTTGTGCATTCAATAAATATATTACATATTTATTATTTTTTTAGTTATTATTTAGGTATGTATTCAATAAGCTTGAGATTTTTGTTCCCTATGGAAAACCTTAAGCAAGTCGCTAGTTTGAGCCACAAACTGGATTCTCAAGGAAGTCTTCATAAGCCTTATGAGTATGAGAATGAAATGTTGGGTGGAAATTCTTGGTGGATATTTATTTTTTATTTTTTTCCCTTTTCTTGGAAATTCCTGATCTTTTTCTTGAAAATGTATCAATCTTGGTTTTGGCTCTCTTTTCCCTTCTTATTCTACTAATTGTATCAAATAAATATTGTTAATCATGCTTTAACCTATTTGATGTTATTGCTTTGCCTATATGTTAATTTGGTAGCCAAATTATATTTATTAAAAATCTCAGAAAAAATATGTGCAAGCAGTTTTCCAAAAAATATATGCATGTACTCAAATTTATATTTGTACAAAGAAAGTTAGCAACATGTCAATAAAATAAAAAATTAAATAAAGTACAAATATAAATTTAATTTTGGAAAACTTTCTTATCCTCTGAAAAAGTATTGTGTACATGCACATATTTGATTTTGGAAAGTTTTCCTGTTCTTTGAAAACTAAATATCCACCATGAATTTCCACCTAATATTTCAATCCTATATCTAGAAAGCTAATGATGACTTTCTAATAATCTAGTTTATGACTCGAACTAAGGACTTATTTGAGGTCTTCCATAGGGAACAAAAGCCTCGAACTTATTAACTACTCAACTAAATAATAATTAATAATAATAATATATGTGTAATACATTTATTGAATACATAACTAAATTTCACATTTATTAAAGTATTATATTTTAAGAATTTTTTGATTTTAATTTTTTTTTGTAAAAAATAAGTATAACTTATTAATTTTTTCATTGGGTAGGCTAAAAAGTTACAAAACATTAATTACCATTTGGCTAAAAAATGTACTTAATTAATGATATAATGATACATAATTAATGATGTGCTTAATTAATATATTATTTATATTATGCATTGCTAAAAAATTGTAGAATGTGTAGATTTCTTTTATATGCTAAAAATTAATTTTTAAAATAAAATAAGATTAGATAAAACATATTTGTCCTAAAATATCATGATTCTCTATTTGAATTAATAGAAAAATGAATAAAATATTAAACAAGAAAATATTACGATTAATCACAATCATAAACTATTTGTTTATAAATATGAAAATATATTATAGATCTAGAAATTATTAGTAAATTTATAAGGGAAAGTTACAAAAACCCTAATGACATTTGGTGTAACCTATACTTGCCCCTCTATTTTAGAAAACCTACATTTTGCCCCATACAATAATTATAAACTGGATCATCAGGAAACCATTATCAGCCTTCTAGGTATAAGATTGGAATATTAGATAGAAATTCATGGTGAATATTTATTTTTTAAAGGACAGGAAAGTTTTCCAAAATCAAATATGTGCATGTACACAATACTTTCTTCAGAGGACAAGACTGTTTTTATTTTATTAATATATTACTTACTTTCTTTTTACAAATATAAATATGTGCACATGCACATATTTTTTGGGAAACTACATGCACATATTTTTTTTGAGATTTTCAGTAAATGTAATTTGGCCACCAAAATAACATATAGGCAAGGTAGCAACCTCAAAATAGGTTAAAGCATGATTATCAATATTTATAGGATATAATTGGTGGAATAAGAGGGTAAAAGAGAGCCAAAACCAAGATTGACACATTTTCAAAAAAAAGATCTAAAATATCCGAGAAAAGGGAAAAAAAATAAATTTCTATCATGAAATTTCACCCAATATTTCAATCTTATACTTAGAAGGCTCATGATAGCTTTCTTGATTATTCAGTTTATGGCTCGAACTGAGAACCTGCTTGAGATCTTTCACATAGAACAAAACTCTCAAACTTATTGAATACACAACTAAATGATAACTAAAAAGAAAATAAATGTGCAACACATTTATTGAGTGTACAACTAAATTTCAGATTTATTAAAGTAGTATATTTTAAGAATTTTTTTGTTTTACTTTTTTTGTAAAAACTAAGTATAACTTATTAATTTTTTCATTGGATAGGCTAAAAGTTACAAAACATTAATTACTATTTGGCTAAAAATGTACTTAATTAATGACATAATGACACACAATTAATACTGTGTTTTGCAATACTAAAAAATTGTAGATTGTGTAGATTTCTTTCATATGGTGAAAATTAAATTTTAAAATAAAATGAGATTAGCTAAAATATATTTGTCCAAAAAGATGGTACTTTTCTATTAGAACTAATTGAAAAATGAATAAAATGTTAAACAATTAAATATTAATATTAATCACAAATATAAACTGTTGGTTTATATATATAGAAATATATTATAGATCTAGAAATTATTAGTAAATTTATAAAGATATAAATTATTCAAAAATTTAAAATTTATTACAAATATCTTATATATTTAGAGAAAATGGATTGGAGGTGGCATGAAATGAATATTGTAGTTAATTTCCACAATTTGCAAATCTTACTAAACAATCATGGCATTTGGCTCACTCGCATAATAGTGAATTTGACTGATGTGACTATTCTAAGGGGCAAAATGTAGGTTTTCTAAAATAGAAGAATATGTGTAGGTTAAGGTAGATGTTGAGAGTTTTTGTAACCTTCTAAATTTATAAAGAAAGAAATTATTCAGAAATATAAAATTCATTAGAAATATTTTATATATTTAGAGAAAATAGGTTGAAATAGCATGAAATAAATATTGTAGTTGATTTGCATAATTTACAAATCATATTAGGTAATCATGGCATTTGACCCCATTACATTCCAGTGAATTTGACCGAAGTGGCTATTACAGAAGGTAAAATATTAATTTTATAAAATAGAGAGAAACAAATGTAAGTTAGGCCAAATAACAAGAGATTTTTGTAACTTTCGGTCATCCTTTAGGCGGGACATGTCGGCTCAGTGTATTAATTCTTCGTGGCAGCCTGCAGACTTGTTTGACTATGGAAAATCCTGTTGCTTCTCTCATAGGATGGGATGTTGCATTTTAGAAGAAAACTTTATGATTTTCTTTGGGTAAATACCATGGTAGGTTCCATAACTTATTTTTTTTTTATCTTAAATGAGTATTTTATTTTAAAATTAATTTATTAAAGTACTCTATCTCATTTATTGCATTCTAATTGAGTCTTTTTTGTCAATTGCACTTTTAATTTAGACAGAAATTATTGATATGATATTAATTAATATTAAAATAAATATAAACTACCAACTTTCATCCTCAAACTTTTTCAATTAATTATTCTAAACCTTAAATTTTTATATCTACTAATTATACACCTAAGTGATGGCGTCTTCAATTTACCCAACCTCCTTTCGCCAATCTTTGCCAGAAAGCTTCACTGCCCCATTAACGAACGCCGCCATCGTGGTCCAGAAATGAGGTCATAACCTGCGGCCTTGGTCCTTCCTTTTTTCCTCCATTGCCCTCTACCTCATCCGTGCCCTCCTCATCCGCATCCTGGTTTCTTTTTAAGCCTTTCCTTCCGGTCCTATCCCCGCCCTCCACATCCTGCCTCCGTTGTCATCTTCTCCGGGAACATTAGCCTCCAATTCACAGAGGAATCAACTCTCAAACTTATCTGGCCATTAATCAGCCCAAATCAAAATCCAATTTCAAAACCCCTTCAACATAAAAAATTTAGCCGAACCCTTCTCTGCATTTCAAGTTGAAAACTAAAACCAGTGATGGATTGGGTCTTTTGGCCCGAGCAGGTGATAAGACAACCCATCTGCGAGTCACTAGGTCTTTCTGAGTTCGGCAGAGGCAGAGGCGACAGACAAGCCCTCGTGCACCATTTCTTTGCTTCTTCCCTGATGGATTCTCCAATGACCCAAGTTCAAGGGCTGAAATCAAACCGAACATGGCAGGGCGGAACCCACCGTCGTTGGGTCACAGGGCCGAGGAACTCCCCTTCGAGTCATCCGCCTCTCCTCCTTCGCTCCTCTCTTTCCCCTTCACCATCGCCGAGGATGCATGTGAGAAAAAAGGGGTATCACTACCCCCGTCGGCAAGCTCGCTCCGAAGGATGCATCCGAGCCAATGACAATGAGAAAGAGGTTTAATTTTTTTTTTATGTGAAATGAAGTGAGATGTTTATCACATCTAAGCTATGATAATGCTAATTTGAAATGTATTGAAAAGTTTAAGGTTTAAAGTTATCCATAGAAAAAATTTGAGCACTAAAATTGATATTTTACATTTATTTTAGTTTTAATTAATGTCACATCAATAATTTTCATATAATTAATGGAAATAACTCAATTGAGACGTAATAAATAAGGTAGAGTTTTTTAATATGATAACTTTAAGGTAGAGTATTTATTTGGGATAAAAAAAATAAGTTAAGGGATCTGGCGTGGGTTTTACCCAATTTTCTTTCCATTAAAACGTTTTTTCCCCTATTTTTATAAATCAGTAATAGATTAGCTCTACTGAATTATGATTTTTTCTACTAATTTTGATATGTTATTTTATTAACTGTACTTTCTAAACTATATTTTAGTTAATAACACAAAATTATTGTTTAGAATGAATAGTGTACCAAAATTTTAGGCCGCATATTTGGGTTGCCCGACATGTATAATAACATGCTCAGAGCAAGAAAACTGACATAACAAAATTCTTCACGAACCACTTTCACGCAAGGCCGTTAATATATTGTAATTTATTGGCATAAATTCATAATTTACCCCTCAACCTTTATTGACTCAGATACTTAACCCCTTCAACTATAACTTGGGGCAACTCAGTCCTCAAACTTTATAAACTGAGACATATAACCCTCTAACCAATAGAAATGTTATGATAGAAATGTTCTTTTTTGTTTTTCAGAGACTTAAATGACAATAATATTGAACAAGGAGGCTGAACTTGTTATTTTAACATATTACTATTTGAGAGATCATCTTCCTTCGCAACTCCAATTGGTATGCTAAGGATGTTTCTAATTTTTCAAGAAACTCTCAGGCCTCCTGCATGTGAAACTGCAGAAGAAGGTAGCATCTCAAATAGTAATATGCTAAAACACAAAGCTTAGTCTCATTATTCAATGTTATTGTCATTTAAGTCCCTTGAAACAAAAAAGAACATTTCCATTAGTAAGAAGGGGTTATGTGTTCTAGTTTACAAAGTTTGGGGCCGAGTTGTCCCGATTCATAATTAAAGGGGTTAAGTGTCTAAGTCAACAAAGTTTGGGGGTGAATTATAAATTTAAGCCTAATTTATTCACTTACGTTAATTTCTATTATTGCTTCAAAATCTTATAAATTCTGAATGTGGTAGTATTATATAGGTTATTCATTTTACTTGTTTATTTACTTTATTGGTTTATCTTTCATTATATAATTTTCTTTTGTTTTAGGTTTAGATCTAGTATTTATGCAAACTTTTTTCTATTTGTAAGTAAAATACTTCAAGTTATATATATGTAGATTGATTGATGAATCGATATTTAAGTTTTAAACATTTGTTTCTTCTTCCAAATTACCAAAGCCTAGACCATGAACTCTGTTCCATCTCTTCCAAACCTTTGCCTCTAACACATGTTATCCCGGCAGGTGAGCAGTTATGACTTGGACAGGTGAACAATTCAGGCTTGGACCGAGGCACTCTCATCTCATGCACGACTGAGAGAGGGGGCAGGAGCTCTCAGTCACGACTGAGACAGTAAGTGAGCGGACAAGGCCAAAAGCACGTGGCCACCAATGTCCAACCATGGGGTAATTAGGTCAATCTTCAAAAGCAATCTAGGAAATAACAATAGGGACCTACTTTGCACTGTACAAAAACGAAAAAAATCATATCCTGTTAATGTTCCTCGAACAGGTTGTGCATTCTTAATTCAGTTAATCTCTATTATTGCTTCAAAATCTTATAAATTCTGAATGTGGTAATATTATATAGGTTATTCATTTTACTTTTTTTTTAATTTGCTTTTTTTTTTTTGTTTATCTTTCATTATATAATTTTCTTTTGATTTAGGTTTAGATCTAATATTTATGCAATTTTTTTTCTATATGTATGTAAAATACTTTAAGTTTATATATATGTAGATTGATTATTGATGAATCGATATTTAAGTTTTAAACATATATTTGTTTGTTCTTCCAAATTACCAAGCCTAACTTTGTGTTCTATACTCCAAGTTGTCTTCAACTAATTAGTGGTGCAAACTGTAAATTAGAATAAACAAACAATGTCGGCCCACTCATTGAACAAATGAAGTTTGATGAATAGTTGTTCTTGTTTGCTCCTATTTACGCATGCCATTGTTAATTTGCAAGTTGCAATCCACTATTAAGAAGTAAAATTGCCACAATAAATGCATTGTTTTTATATTTTAATTCCTAAGAATGCATGGAAAGCAAAATAATTTTACGTTCATATTGAAATCTAATATGGGTAAGTGTAATAACAAATCTCTTCACCAACCATTATATATGACTTGTCGTTGCATCGATGGTTATGAGTTTCGACCATGTAAATGCAACTTCTATATTTGTCGAATTGCAGCTTTATTGAGTATACATACAGTCTAGTAATTAGAAGAATAATTAGAAATATAGCAGAGGCACTAATTATCAAGAAATATCTGGCCCAGAAAAAAAAAAACAGAAAAGCAGCAACAACTATAAAAAAATTAATATGAATTAGGACCACTAATATTACTGTACGTCCTTTTGTTCGCCTCCTAATATTTGTCCTTTTGTTCAAGCAACAAATAGGACCTCTAATATTTGTCTTATCTGTAAGATTGGTCAAAAATGAATAACCAAATCAAGCCAAGTTGCCACGAGCCGATGACATAAACAGAGACTTTGTCCGACCATGTAAATGCTTCTAAATATCGTAACGTCTGGGCATTTCCAGCCTTCGCCTTGACGAGGCCATGGCTCTTGTTTGTATTCTATTAACGGCTTTGTCAAAGGGTCCTGGCCATACATCATAAAAAGAGCTTTGTTACCGTAGCAGGGGAGCTGAAGGCAAGAAAATGGAAGTTCGTGGGGATCTGTTGATCTTTGTGATTAGCTCTCTGTGTGGGTGCTTCTTTTTAGCTCTGGTCAAGCTCCTCCACAGCTACTGGTGGATGCCGCTTCAGATGCAGAAACTGATGACTTCACAGGGAATCAGCGGGTCGCCTTATAAGTTTATCCATGGAAACAACAAGGAGAACATCAGAATGAGAAAAGAAGCTCTCGCCAAACCTTTGCCTCTAACACATGATATTCTTCCCAGAGTTGCTCCACATATAAACTCAAGCATCAAAACATACGGTAGGCTCTCTCTCTCTCCCCCCTCTCTCTCTCTCTGCAATTCCTTGATTTTAAGGATCAAGACAATCTTTGATATTCTCCTTGTTCAGGGAAATGTTATTTGAGCTGGTATGGCACTAAAGCTCAATTGGTCGTTGCGGACCCTGAGCTTGCCAGAGAGATATTGATAGATAGAGATAGGGTTTACAGGAAAACAAAGAGTGGAGAGGCTGTAAGCAAGATTTTAGGAGATGGAACTGTAACCTCTGAGGGGGCAAAGTGGGCAAAGATGAGGAAGTTGGCTAACTATGCTTTCCATGGAGAAAGCCTAAAAGTAAAATCCTTCTCACTGCTCGTATTTTTATGACTTTTTCTTTTTTATTGGGGGTTTGGATTTGGTTAATAAGTCATTGTTCTTCATCTATGAACTTGGGGGACTCGATTATTTTTGACAGAGTATGAGCCCAGCAGTTATTGCTAGTGTTGAGACAATGCTGGAGAAGTGGAAGCAACATGAGGGGAAAGAAATTGAGGTGTTTGAAGAATTCAGGCTCCTAACATCGGAGGTTATATCACGGACTGCTTTTGGGAGCAGTTACTTGGAAGGAGAAAAAATATTTAAGATGTTGATGAATCTAGCATCAATAACATTCAGGAACTCTTTGAAACTCAAATTTCCAGGCCTCAAGTAAGTTGGGCTCTGATTTAGTGCATCAGAAGATTAAAACTTCTGCCCTACACTTGGTTGATACACACTGAATTGCTTGTGCAGCAAGATGTGGAAGAGTGCTGACGAAGTTGAAGCAGACAAACTTGAAATGGGAATCCATGAATCAGTGATGCAGATAGTTCGGAAAAGGGAAGAGACAGTGAGGACTGGAGAGGCAGACGACTTCGGAACTGATTTCTTAGGATTGCTTGTGAGGGCCTACCATGATGCAGATGACAAGAGCAGGATTTCCGAACAAGATTTGGTTGATGAGTGCAAGACATTCTACTTTTCTGGGCAAGAAACAACTAATTCCTTGCTAGCTTGGTCGGTTTTCGTTTTAGCAGTGCAAACGGATTGGCAGGAGAAGGCCAGAAAGGAAGTGATTCAGCTGTTTGGTAATCAGAAATCAACTCCTGAAGGCATTGCCAAATTAAAGACAGTAAGTAAGCTCTAACACTCTGGTGGTTTTATCCTTGCCAATCTTACTGAAATCTAACCTGAGGATACCAATTCTCTTCACCAACAGACGACCATGGTTATGAATGAGACACTAAGATTATATCCCCCTGTTTTTGTCGAAATACGAAAAGCTGAAAGAGAAGTGCAACTGGGTAAACTCACCATCCCAGCAAATCTAGAGCTCATTGTCCTGAATATGGCACTCCACCATGACCCTCACCAATGGGGAGATGATGTGCATGAGTTCAAACCAGAAAGGTTCGCGGAAGGTATAGCGAAAGCAACGAAGAACAATGCAGCTGCATATTTACCCTTCGGAATGGGACCTCGATCTTGTGTTGGAATGAGCTTTGCAACAACCGAAACCAAGATTGCTTTGTCTATGATCTTACAGCGTTACAGTTTCAGCCTCTCCCCTGCATACGTCCACTCACCATTCCTCCGTCTGATGCTCCAACCACAGCATGGAATTCAGATCGTCCTTCAGCCGCTGCAGACCGAAGCTTGAAATTCTTGGCCAATTGAAACACAATAATTATTCAGAATCCCTCTTCTCCGTAGCTTGTACGCTAGATCTTACAATGTATTTGCCGCACACAACCTCATTGAGGTTTACTTTATTTATAACGGTGTTACAAGATAATTACAAGGAAAACAATATAAATGCATATTGTACAACAGTAAACCTGTTAGCACCTATCTCTTAGTCTATCACACATCCTGTTGTGGATGTTGTGCACGGCTGTGTTGTGCCGGAACGGCGGTGGCTTGTGGAGAGTGAGGTTCGGTATGCTTGGCAATACCAATATCTTCAACACGCCTCCTCAATCTCAAGGGTCGAGAGTGAACATTGAGATTGAACCATAGTTGCTACAAGGACCGAGAAGGCAACGGCTTGATAAGGATGTCGGTCATCTTATGTTTGGTACAGATGAATCGAATGTCAAGATCCTATATTCTTTTGGTATTAGGTCTTATTTAGATATATGTTTGATATTTGGTTCATTCTTAAATATAGTTTTTTTTTTCCATTTCTTTTTGGTCAGACTTAGCCAATTATTGTATATAGGCCCCTGATCTTATTATGCAAGTAGTGCTAGGCTTATTTGTGGGAAAAATGTGCAACTTAGGGATGTAAAAAATTACCATTCCTGCACCTACCATCTTCCTAAACCTAATCATCTGAACCTAAACCTGTTCTTACTTGTAAAGCTTTCAGGAGAGTATAGGTTTAACAAATTCTGCTTGTTTTTACTACCCTCATCCCTCAAAAGTAAGTATACTTATACTTAAGTATGATGTTTACTGCAAAATAAAGTTTATAATTTAAGGTAAGTTATCATACACTACTTTGTCTTATAAGTTTTGAGTTATTAACTATTTGTTAATCTAAGATAGTTTTTTTAATATGAAAATATATATAAAACAAATAGGGCTAAAAACATGATATAAATACCTCAAACAAATTGGTGGCTAATACTTGTCTACCTGTTTGCGTGTCGGGAGGATGCCAAAATCTTATATATTTTTTTTTGGTAATCAGAAACAAATTAAACAGGAGTAATGGAAAGAAGAGTGGTGGCAACTAGATGAGCTGGAGTGGCACACTAGTGAGGCATGACCACCAGAGCATAGTGATCCAATGACTCCATTGAGGTCTTGAGATCTCGAACTAGCTAACCAACAGGAGGGCTAAGGTCCACATTACCTCGTAAGGCAGCTAATTCTTGGGAGCAGTCCGTTAAGATGGTAATATTTTGTAAGGAATAACTAGAGGATATATAAATTGCACCTTGGATGGCAAAAAGTTCTGCTTCTAGAGGAGCCGTACAATTCTGCCAAGTTTTACCATCCTGAAGTCTTGAGGGAGCATTAGTAGCCATCAAAAGCTAGGCTGCCACTCTTAAACTTGATGACTTATGCCAAATGCCATCGACAACAAAAATATGAGGAGAAGTTACTTGATGTCTCCACTTACCTATTCCCCAAGTATGGCATAAAGGGTTTAGAGGATTAGTCTTGAATATCAAAGATTGCAACTTGAAATCTCTCGCATTGTAAAGAAGTTGGATGAGAAAATCCCTTTTAGCACTAAGAGAATAGGGATTGAAAACTGAATTTTGAAAAACAGATTCATTCCACCCTGGCCATATTGTCCAAAGAGTAGCAACTAAATAGAAATGCCAATCAATTTTCCATTTCTTCTGAGAAGCTAACAAACTCAAGAGCCATGATTACAACAAGGTAATATTAGATGATAAAGGATTGACACAGAATCGACCCCAAATTTTAGCTGAACCTTGGCAACCCAAATAGGTGGAGAGAGGTTTCGTTACACATTCCACCTTGAACAAGTAGGACTAACCAAGCCTCTATGAATTGCCAAGTTAACTACAGTAGGAAAGGCATCTAATAAGCATTTCCAAAGGAAACCCTTAAACTTCTAGGGAATATCTGCACCCAAAATCTGTTTAAGAATTTGAGAGAATTGAGGATCCTAAGATAGACCATTAGTGCTACAGTTTCTATTATGTAGAAGAGAATGATCATTAAGCACCTTATGAGCATAACCCTATTTGGAAGAATATTGACCTAATGAATTACCCATTTAGTGAATTATATCAAGATCACTAGAGGGCGATAGGGGCAAAAATCCAAGAACAAGCTGTAAGATTTGGTAAGGGAAAATAGAGAAGATAAACTCCTTATTCTAATTCGGAACATCTCCATGTACGAGATCCTTTACTCAAAGATTATTGTGGTTCTAAAATTCATGATAAAAAGCTCTAAGGATATCAGGAGAAATGCTTGGAATCCATTGATCATACCAAACCCATATGGAATTACCATCACCAATCATCCAACGATGGTCATGACAAATAATTTTCCAACCATCCAATAAACGTCTCCAGATTGGAGTGGCATTATTACTTTTCCACATAGACTAGATAGACTGCAAATGACCATATTTGGCAGTTAAGGGCTCTATGAACCAAAGAATTTGGCTTGCTAGCAAATATTCTCCAGAATATTTTTGCTAGAAAGGCTTGATTAAATAAATGCATATCCTTAAGCCCCAGCCCTCCTAAGTCTTTTAGTAATTTTAGTAAAGTCAAGAGTTGTTTGCTTTTTCAAAGAGTACTTATTTTATCTTGGCTACCCGGCTACCAAAATTTAATGAAATTGCTGGAAATTTTGTTTGATAGAGTGACTGGCACCCTGAAGAAATACATAATACATATTGGAAATGAAGTTAAGGTTGAATGCATTAGGGTTAATCTACCTGCATTATTTAACAACTTAAGCTTTCAATTTTCCAAATGCTTTGAGATCTTATCGGCAATAAATTGGAAGGAAGAGGACTTGTCTAAAGTTTGACACAACGGAGTTTCCAAATAGTTTAGAATACTAGAATTTTCTAGAAAAGGCATAAGATTACAAAATTCTTGGATTGTCTAATTAGAAACATGATTATCGAACATCCACTTTGATTTGGAGAAGATGATTTCCTGACTGGCTGCCAATTCAAACAAACTTAATGTGTTCTTAATGGCTAGAATAGCTTCTTTTGATGGCCAAAAGAAGACCAGACAGTCATCTATAAAGAAAAGATGGTTGATGGACAGCCCGTTACAACTTGCTTTCAAACCCAAAAGCTTCCTTGAAAATTGCAGACTGGTCAAATGACCTAAGAGAGCTTCAGCACATAAAATAAAGAGATAAGGCAATAGAGGATCACCTTGCCTTAACCCCGCTCATAGATTAAACCAATCTGTGGTACTACCATTAACCAAAACTGAGTAGAAACAGTAGTAACACACTACATGAGAAGAGGAATCTAGAATTTAGGAAACTACATGGCATGCAACACATTTTCCAGGAAGGATCGCTGAATTTTATCAGACTTTATGTAGATCAATTTGTATGACCACCTTATAACCCTGAGGGTCACCCCTCTTATTGGTGTGCTTGATTGCGTGAAGGATTTCTTCAACAATAATAATGTTATCATGAATGCTACGCCCTAGGATAAAGGCATTTTGAAATTTTGACAGGAAAGATGATATAATGAGCTTCAGATGATTAACTAAGATGTTAGCAATTACCTTTTAGTTAAAAGGTTACATGGTCTACCGTTTATGTATCTTAATTTAGAGACTAACCATGAAATTGCAAAGCATCTCAGCCTCATTCTAGAAGTAGATACGTAGGATGTGACTTTACACTGGTGGAATTTTATTCATTTCAAAACAGTTACCAACATTGAGTAGCCACTTATATCGAGGTTTTATCCTATAACCACTAAAGGTCATACACTTTGGATATCCCTCGGCTATGAAAAAATCTTTAAGATATGTAAACATTGTGGGTGCATTGGCCATTCCAAACCTCATTGCCACAAGTCCATCTCCAAAGTTGCCCATACAGTCAAATAGAAATTGCAACAGACGTAGGTAAATTTTTTTATGATATTAAAATAGATTATTATAAACCTTACTTTACAAAATTTGTTAAAACCTTTTGGACTTCTTGAGAGATCCATAATGTTTTGTGGGACAAAACAACCACAAGAATTTCGATATAGAACTAGAGGCCTAGACAATGAAGAGCTCAAAAATCAGAATCAATCTTAATCGGATGACTCGGCATCCCCATGTATTGTGGATGATATTTTAAAAGTGATCAATCAACTAAATGGGAAGGAATATGATGTGATGACAAAGGACATTGTCTTAGTCTGGTTGGGTCTTAACCAGCAATTAATTCAACAACATAGGAATTATAATGAATTTATCCCGAAAGGAGTTTCGAAAAAAGATTTAAAGGAACAAGAGGAGCTTCCAAACCTAGAGGAAAATCTGCATGATAATTCTAATGGAAACTCAATAGTTATAAGTAACAATGAAAATCTTGGGCCTAACTTACAGCCGTAAGAGGAGCCCAATACTGATTTAGACTCTAAGTCAATGAAAGTTTATTCTTCTTCGACTTTGGCAAAGCGGACTAGATCAATTTTTCAATTAGCCCCAGACATTGATTGGATGGATCACGAATCTATTGAGCTTCCATATAAACATATAGATTTGGTTATCTATCATAGTTGGCATTCAATTGCTTATAGTGGTAATGGTAAAAGTACTTTCAAAAGGGTATTTCCTTGCACGGAGCTCCCGTATATCCATTGTATGAATCAACAAAAGTTCACAGCTACTTAAACATCTGAAAATAAATAGCACTAGGACAAGAACTTATGATCTTTGGTGTGAATATGAGCTTGTAACCTTTGAACTAAAATGAGTGCCTCATCCATGTTCCAGGGAGCTTTTGCTTCCAACTTAAGTAAATTTGACTAGTTATAGAATTCAAGATAAACCAATTGCAACCGACCTTGCTAATAACGGAGAAACCATCCCTCATTTGCCAAGTAGTTGAACAAAGGGTTGCACAAAAGCTACAGTGAAGCGTCAACTGTCTACAACTTAGATTAGGAGACAATTACCTAAAAAAATCCCTGGTTTGCTTCAGGAGGTCAATACCAGTTGCTCAAGCCACGCCATGACAAAAAAAGTAGTTAGGAAGGAAAGATGCCATTTAATAGGATCTTTCTTGTGAAAAATAAAAACATTTTTGTGGTATTACATACTTTGGATTTCCCATCTTATAAATATCATATGAATAGAGCTGAACAGCTAGAAAGAAGAGCATAAAATTTATATCCAACAAAACAAAGAAACTGAAATAAAGCGGGTAACCAGAAAAACTCAATAGCTTGATTACCAAAATCTTCAATCCTTACCACTCTGATTGAACCCTGGATAGAGCTGAAAATAATATTAGTAAAGACCAGGCAAAAAATTGCCACGAACAATGCCAACTCTAAAGTTAGCCACGAACTGACCCCTTCATTCTAAGCAAACTGCAAAATTGCGCTAGCTGAACTTAGATCTACCATAAGAATGAGAAATGCCACCACACGATGCAATCTCCACTAACAATTATTAAGAGCAATTAGTTGGCTGAAATGATGTTGGATGTTTGCAAGTTTTCACGAATCTTCCATATTGATATTACTACACCAACTTGGATGTGTGTGTGTGTGTGTTTAAAGAAAAAAAAATTACATGATGGAGTAAAACCAATAAACAAATATCGATAAACACCACATGTTGTCCCTAAATCATGCCCCAGAACTATCAAGTGTTATACCCAAGATTATTTAGATTGGGATCATATCTAATATCATTTTTCACTGTACAAGATTGGAATTGTAAAATCGGATCGCAGATCATAAGATCCTACTAAAAGATCAAAATTTCTTGTAATAGATAATATAATTCATAGAAAAGATAAATTATATTATAAACTTAATAAAGTTCAAATGTCATAAGAATGAAACAACACAATTAGTGTCATAGTACAAATAAAGATAAAGCCCTAATAAAGCATACATTAGCATAAGTAATACAATAACCAACAAAAGTTTAAAAAAAATTCATAAACAGATATAACTAACACAATAACGGCAAACTTATGAATGTGCTTTTAAAGTTTCGAGTTTTGTCTTCTGAACAAGAGAGAGAGACGAACGTCTTTTTTTTTTTTTAGGTTTACTTTACAATTCAAGTCATATATCACTAACTTGGGTGGCTCAACTTGGGCAATAAGGGCTCAATCGCTTAAAATTTCTAATTTGGGTTAAAATACAAATGTAACTAACAAAAATTAATACAAAATAAGATTGATAGGATCAAAAGATCTTACCAATCTTAAGATCTTAATCGGGATCTTATCCAATTCTACCATATCACCGATCCTATTACTTTTTAACAAAGTTTCATGATGTTGAATTGTAGGATCGTGGGATCCTACGATCCAGATCAGGATCTTTACAATCTTGGTTGCACCTATAGTCCTCAAACTACCCAATTATTGTATTCATTGTCTTGTCGTTATTCTACGCATTAAAAAGTGATGAAAGTGGGAAAGAATGCACTGTTAGCTCTAAAACTTAGTAAAAATTTTGTAAGTGCTAACTTTGGAAGTTTTAGACCCAGTTGCACTTAGTAAGGAAGCAAAAGGACTGAAGGTGTAATTAAGGAAACAAAAGAAATGGGCTGCGGGTAAATTCTAGAGAGGTCCCTAGAAGATTGGTCTTGCTACCAGTTAGAAGCCATAAAAGGAAAAGTTACAAATGGTGCACCCATATGCAAGGCACATGACTTTAAGTGTATGGCGATGGAATAGCTATTTTCTAGCTTATTCTTTGTACATTAGTGGATAATCCCAAAAAAAAAAAAAACACACTCTCTCAATCTCTCTCTCTCTCTCTCTTTTCGGAATCTTTATGGCCGAACACCTCCAAGCTTACGTACCTGCTTAATTAGCTACCATTAGTGGGAATTTGGAAGAATTTTGACTAATCTTTCATGAGAAGCATGATTCTAGCTTAATTTTGGCAAACAACTAAGTATTTACTTCCCCCTTAATTTTTTATAGTTTCGGCTAAAAGAGAAATTGAGATATGATTATGTTGTTAGAAATTGTTATTTTATAGATTAACATGTAGGTCTGAAATTGATACTACATGGCTATTGGATTTGTATGTGCCAACTTTGGAAATTTCCATAAATAATGTGATCATAATCTAGAGCTGAAACTGTGCATGGTAGTAGCATTATGTGCCTACTTTCACCATGATTTTGTGGTTTGTGATTTCAATTTTATGATGATTTTATAGATTTATTCTACTGAAAGTCTGAAACTAATTTTTCCTGAAAATTGCTGGTAAAGGGTGTGAATAGCTGAGTTGTAATTTGTGCATTGTGCTTCTAAATTTTCTAAATAATCTGGTGATAGCTTTATGAATCTAGTTTTCACATCACTTTACGAATTTGGATTCACAAACTTGGTTGATTTTATACATTTGTTCTAGTGGATACTAGTTAGTCAGGAAACTGGTTCCGTATGTTTCCAAAAGTTCTTGATTATGAAATTCATGTAATTCATATGTTATATAATTAAGCTTGATGGATTTACTTAATATTCCTTTGAATTCCTAGTTTTATTATAAGTTCTTGAATTTTCATTTGAACCTCTATAAGATTCCATAAGATTGCTAAATTGAAGGATAGCCTACTTGTAATTTGGTCTAAATTAGAAAAATGTAAAATTTTAGGATTCAAATAAAAAATATTTTAAAGTTTTAGGGTTGATTTTACATTTTCTCCCACTTCCGTGATGCCCCGAGCACCAGAGTTCCAGGAGGCATTCTCCAGGACTTTCCCACACAAACAAATCTTTTCTGAAGATCATTTGAAAACCTTTGTAAAACATTTGAGAAAAACATTGCTGGACTATCCGGACATATCACCGGGGATCGAGGCCGGTAGATTACAACAATTATGATTGAAGGCAGAGGACGACTTGAAGAGAGGATCCACAGAGTGGCAACTCCTAAGTCATCATTTGCCTTCAAGCTTAATTATTATAAGCTTGAAGATGATCTGGACCTGAGAGGATCCACCGAAGTGGCAACTCAGATTATCGGAGAGTTGAGAGACTAAGAACTTCTGCGTCACCCCCTAGCCAGAGTTTTTAGTGAGAGAGGAACATAGAGAGAGTTTAAGAAAGGAGTTCTGTATTAGCTCCAAGATATCTTACAAGAGTAATAAGGCCTCCTTATATAGGCGGAGGAAGGAGAAACCAAACAATCAAGGTGATGTAAGGTCTTACGTCAAAACTTAATAATGCTAGACCGGAAGTGACAGGCCACTTAACCGGAATCTTACTGTTACAAAAAGTAAAATGCCAGCTGTAAGCATAGAGCTGGCAAGCACTAGCCGCCCCATGTTCTTTTGTCTCTGAAAGCAGGTTCTGGAAAAGCAGTGAGGTCCAGAGGCCAGTTGTGGTTCGAATCTTCAGAGTCACTTTCACTTGGGGTTTGAGTCTGGCGTTCGCGCCAAAAATACGGGTCGTCTATACGTGGATCATCCATGGACGGGTCATCCGGGTCAGGACCGTTGAGACGCTTCCAGTGGATGCAGATGTATCCACAATTGCAGTCAGGCATGATCAGGTGTTCAGACGGCTGAGTCAGTGGAAGATCTTCTTCAATCTTCAGAGGAGAAGAAGGAGTTGGAGCTGGGCAGGTGATCTGGTGAATAGCTTTTTGGGATGCGATAGCTTGTTCACGTCGTTCTTGATTTCGGCGGAGCCGTTGAAGATCATCATAAGACTGGAGGGCTTCATGGATCATTTCTTGGTAGTCCATCGGGTAGGATGGCCATTCTGGAGAATCATGAGGCCATAGTTCCATAGAGAACACCGTATGGTTATATCGATAAGCAGTTCTCATGAAGGCACGGTATTCATCATGTCGTTGCAGATACAGCAGCCTACCTCTTCATCTGCTTATGCGGCCAAACAAGACTATACTTCCACTTCTTCAAGTGAATCTGCAGAAGATGATGTAACCTCAACATCTTCTTCTGATGCCCAAGTCTATATGGCCCAAAGAGCTCCTAGTCATGCTCAGCCAGCCGAATCCACAACGACAGATGCTGGTAACCAACAAGCTCCTCCTCCTCAACAGCAACAACAAGCTCCACCGCCAGGACCTCCACCAAGACCACCTCTCGTTGTCCATATGGATGAAGATCCTCCGGCTATTAATCTTGATCCTGTTTGGCAACCTCCTTCGCTCAACATCACTCTATCCCTTGAAGGAGTCCCAACAGCAAAATGGCATGAGAAATTTCTTGAATTCCATGCCTGGTGTCTAACACAACTCCAACGAGAAGGTGCTACTCATCTCAAAGTCAATTGTGCCTTCATTGCTGGAATGTCTGGTATCCTCAAACACTGGTTTATGAGCATTGGGGAATACCGACAAATGGAACTTGCCCAGACACCAACTACTACAGAATTCATCTTCAAGCTGTATAGAGAATTCATTGGTGAACCAGAAGCTCTCCTTGATACAGCAAGAGAAGAATTCTTTAAAATGAAGTGCTGCTCTTACAATCGTAAAGATCTTGAGAAGCACTATGAAAGTATGCTCAAACGCTTCTACCTTCTGTGCACTGGATATGAAGCTGATAACAACTTGAAGCAAGCATACTTAAATTCTGTGCCAGAGACAATTGGCCAGGAAGCTCTCCGCATCATCCAGCAAAGTGGACAAGCTCTTAAAGATTACTCTTTTGGCAAACTTCACCAAGTGATGATGATTGCTCTCAGGAAGCTGTGCAATACCCATTCCTTCTTTAAGGATTTCAACCAGTCTCAAGGACTGTTTGATAAAGCCTGCCAGCAGCCTGAATTAACTATCAAGTGCAGCAGCAAAGGCACTTGCAGCTGCAGTACTCCTCGGAAGAAACACCATCGACGCCGACTCTATTCTCCTGACCGTCCTAGACGATTCAGAAGAAAGAAGAAAAGATTCTTCCGATACAAGAAGAATAGCGGCAAATTCAAACGATGTTTCATCTGCCGCCAACCAGGACACTTTGCCAAGGACTGTCCTAAGAAGACCAACAAGTCAAAGAAGAAAATGGCGAACACCATTTCTCAAGTCACTGGTGCTGATCTATCCAATGACGACATGGAGTCCATTTTCTCGGAAACAGAATATGAGGCATCTGGCCTCTTTGCCATTGAAGCTTATTCGTCAGAGTCTGATTCTGACCATCCTGAGCAAGCCTATATCTACACCATGCAGATCTCTCCTATGCAGTCCTCCCTCTTCGCTGCTCACATCATTCCACAAGCCAAGATCAACATTCTCCTGGACAAATATGCAAAGCCAATCCCGGTGATTGCTCTCTTTGACACTGGTGCTACAAACACCATTGTCAATCCTTCCTTGCTTCCAGAAAGAATGTGGCGACCTTGCAATGAAAGATTCCGAGCTGCAAACGGCGCTTTCTATGTCACGCTGATAAGTAAGCCAATACGGATCAAGTTCTCTCCTACAAAGTACGTAGTTACTACTGTGTTTGGTTATAACCATGGCAGAGATATGATCCTCGGCTTCGACATTATCAAGAAGCTATCAGTTCAAAGATGGACTGATAAGGGTTTGCAACTCAACAAGTTTTTCCTTCCTTGGACATCAACTCCGCGACTTTATTCAACCGAAGGAGAAGCTCTCTCAGCCAGTCAGATACAATCTGAAAGTGACCCAGTATATGGATCGATCATGCAGACTCTCATTCAACAGTCCTGTGCTGAGTCTCACGCTGAGTTTGAACAGAAGCATCCTCTTCCCCTTTGGAAGAATCCCAAGTTCTTCATCGAGATTCCATTCAAGAAGAATGAGGATGTTAACCCAACAAAGGCTACCCATATGGGTATGAGCCCAGAGGAGAAAAAGATGGCGATCCAAGAGCTGCAAGAGCTCAAGGCCCAGAACCTTATTGAGCCCACAACCTCTTCGTGGGCCTGCCAGGCCTTCTACGTCAACAAACACTCCGAACAGAAAAGAAAGAAGCCCAGGCTTGTCAGTGACTACAAGCCCCTGAATGAGTTTGTTGCTGACGTTAAGTTTCCGTTACCTCGGAAGAATACCCTTTTCGCCAATCTGACAAATGCCAAGATCTTCTCAAAGTTTGACCTCAAGTCTGGCTTTTGGCAATTGTCGATCTCTCCTCCAGACAAATACAAAACTGCCTTCTGCATTCCAGACCACCATTACCAATGGACGGTGCTTCCTTTTGGTCTGAAGACGGCACCCTCATTGTTCCAGAAGGCAATGATCCAAATCTTCGAGCCGATTCTGCAGTCGACCCTTGTTTATATTGACGATATTTTATTGTTTTCCCCTTGTACAGGTACACATTTGGAATTATTAATTCAGTTTGCTCAAATAGTTAAAAAACATGGAGTAATGCTCTCCCAGAGCAAGATGGTCCTTGGTCAGACTTCCATTGAATTCCTTGGAGTTCAAATCAAAGATAGCAAGTACCATCCTCAGCCGCATATTGTCACCAAGATCATGAACTTCCCAGACGATAATCTCACAAGAAGACAAGTCCAGCAAATTCTCGGCCTTGTCAATTACATCCGCGAGTTCATCCCGAAGCTGTCAACCATTCTCTATCCTTTACACGTGTATCTCATAAAGGATTCTCCGCCATGGTTCAACCTGCACAAGCAAGCTATCCTCAAACTTAAAGAAGTGGTTCAGAATCTGCCACCACTCAAGATTCCCGACAAAGGCAAAAGAATACTCCAGACGAACGCCTCAGATGAATATTAGGGAGCGGTCCTCCTTGAAGAAATCAATGGTACCCGACACGTGTGCTGCTACAATAGTGGAGAATTCAAAGAGTCAGAGAAGCACTACCATTCCACCTACAAAGAAATCTTGGCCGTCAAACGTGGGATTGAAAAATTCCAGTTCCACCTCATTGGTCACCACTTCCTTGTAGAGATGGACATGTCAGCATTCCCCCGTATGCTGAGCTACAGGCAGAAACAACTTCCAAATGCTCTGCTGCTTCGCTGGCAACAATGGTTCATCCGCTTCAGCTTCGATGTTAAGCATATAAAGGGCACCTCCAACACCTTAGCTGATATCCTGAGCAGACCTTCAAAATCTTTCCTCAAACCTCCGAAGCCTCCAAAACCCAAAGCCTGAAATGGCCTCTTCCTCCTCCTCTTCCAATCCCCCAGTCTTTAACAAGGATGATAATCTCCCGGTTGATGTTGAAAGATATGAGCATCAGTCCTTCACCTTCACCCAGAGACACCGAGTCTTCCACTACCATGTCTTCAAGCCTAATTATTATAAGCTTGAAGATGATCTGGACCTGAGAGGATCCACCGAAGTGGCAACTCAGATTATCGGAGAGTTGAGAGACTAAGAACTTCTACGTCACCCCCTAGCCAGAGTTTTTAGTGAGAGAGGAACATAGAGAGAGTTTAAGAAAGGAGTTCTGTATTAGCTCCAGGATATCTTACAAGAGTAATGAGGCCTCCTTATATAGGCAGAGGAAGGAGAAACCAAACAAACAAGGTGACGTAAGGTCTTACGTCAAAACTAATAATACTAGACCGGAAGTGACAGGCCACTTAACCGGAATCTTACTGTTACAATAATTAAAAGGCCAGCTGTAAGTATAGAGCTGGCAAGCACTAGCCGCCCCATGTTCTTTTGTCTTTGAAAGCAGGTTCTGGAAAAGCAGTGAGGTCCAGAGGCCAGTTGTGGTTTGAATCTTCAGAGTCACTGTCACTTGGGGTTTGAGTCTGTCGTTCGCGCCAAAAATACGGGTCGTCTATTCGTGGATCATCCATGGACGGGTCATCCGGGTCAGGACCGTTGAGACGCTTCCAGTGGATGCAGATGTATCCACAATTGCAGTCAGGCATGATCAGGTGTTCAGACGGCTGAGTCAGTGGAAGATCTTCTTCAATCTTCAGAGGAGAAGAAGGAGTTGGAGCCGGGCAGGTGATCTGGTGAATAGCTTTTTGGGATGCAATAGCTTGTTCACGTCGTTCTTGATTTCGGCGGAGCCGTTGAAGATCATCATAAGACTGGAGGGCTTCATGGATCATTTCTTGGTAGTCCATCGGGTAGGATGGCCATTCTGGAGAATCATGAGGCCATAGTTCCATAGAGAACACCGTATGGTTATATCGATAAGCAGTTCTCATGAAGGCACGGTATTCATCATGTCGTTGCCAAGGGACTCGGGCTAGGTTAAAATCTAAATTCTTATAATGGTAATAAATAGGAGAGGGAGAGAATTTAAGGCCAGAGGGCGATTTAGAGAAGGTAATAGGCCTATGGAAGAAATATATAACATTACTAACTCCATAATTCATACAGGAATTAGTGGGGGAAATATTATTTAACTGGTAGCCTATTCGGCGGTTTGGGATAGCAGGGTTAAGAGCTTTATAGGCGGAATGGAGATGGTCAATCCATGTGCAGATGGGATCGAACCAGGAAAGAAAGGTGGAGAGCTCAGAAGAGAAGTCTGAGTGGAAGTTGGAAGAGAAGGTGAGGAGTTGGTGAAGTTCTGAGATATTAAAAATAATACCTATGGTATGGACAGAGCATAGGTACCAGAAAAAGCAGAGAGCTAAAGGTGGGAAGGTGAAGACATCAGGGATGGAGAAGAGGTGAGCAAACGGAAACTGGGGATGAATCCCAACAGGTTTAACAGGGGAGTCATCGAAACCATACCTTTCAATGAGTGAGACATGGTAGTGGAAGACTCGGTGTCTCTGGGTGAAGGTGAAGGACTGATGCTCATATCTTTCAACATCAACCGGGAGATTATCATTCTTGTTAAAGACCGGGGGATTGGAAGAGGAGGAGGAAGAGGCCATTTCAGGCTTTGGGTTTTGGAGGCTTTGGAGGTTTGAGGAATGATTTAGAAGGTCTGCTCAGGATATCAGCTAAGGTGTTGGAGGTGCCCTTTATATGCTTAACATCGAAGCTTAAGCGGATGAACCATTGTTGCCAGCGAAGCAGCAGAGCATTGGGAAGTTGTTTCTGCCTGTAACTCAGCATACGGGGAAATGCTGACATGTCCATCTCTACAAGGAAGTGGTGACCAATGAGGTGGAACTGGAATTTTTCAATCCCACGTTTGACGGCCAAGATTTCTTTGTAGGTGGAATGGTAGTACTTCTCTGACTCTTTGAATTCTCCACTATTGTAGCAGCACACGTGTCGGGTACCATTGATTTCTTCAAGGAGGACCGCTCCCTAATATTCATCTGAGGCGTCCGTCTGGAGTATCCTTTTTCCTTTGTCGGGAATCTTGAGTGGTGGCAGATTCTGAACCACTTCTTTAAGCTTGAGGATAGCTCGCTTGTGTAGGTCGGACCATGGCGGAGAATCCTTTCTGAGATACACGTGTAAAGGATGGAGAATGCTTGACAACTTCGGGATGAACTCGCGGATGTAATTGACAAGGCCGAGAATTTGCTGGACTTGTCTTCTCGTGAGATTATCGTCCGGGAAGTTCATGATCTTGGTGACAATATGCGGCTGAGGATGGTACTTGCTATCTTTGATTTGAACTCCAAGGAATTCAATGGAAGTCTGACCAAGGACCATCTTGCTCTGGGAGAGCATTACTCCATGTTCTTTAACTATTTGAGCAAACTGAATTAATAACTCCAAATGTGTACCTGTACAAGGGGAAAACAATAAAATATCGTCAATATAAACAAGGGCCGACTGCAGTATCGGCTCGAAGATCTGGATCATTGCCTTCTGGAACAATGAGGGTGCCGTCTTCAGACCAAAAGGAAGCACCGTCCATTGGTAATGGTGGTCTGGAATGCAGAAGGCAGTTTTGTATTTATCTGGAGGAGAGATCGACAATTGCCAAAAGCCAGACTTGAGGTCGAACTTTGAGAAGATCTTGGCATTTGTCAGATTGGCGAAGAGGGTATTCTTCCGTGGTAACGGAAACTTAACGTCAGCAACAAACTCATTCAGAGGCTTGTAGTCAATGACCAGCCTGGGCTTCTTTCTTTTCTGTTCGGAGTGTTTGTTGACGTAGAAGGCCTGGCAGGCCCACGAAAAAGTTGTGGGCTCAATAAAGTTCTGGGCCTTGAGCTCTTGCAGCTCTTGGATCGCCATCTTTTTCTCCTCTGGGCTCATACCCATATGGGTAGCCTTTGTTGGGTTAACATCCTCATTCTTCTTGAATGGAATCTCGATGAAGAACTTGGGATTCTTCCAAAGGGGAAGAGGATGCTTCTGTTCAAACTCAGCGTGAGACTCAGCACAGGACTGTTGAATGAGAGTCTGCATGATCGATCCGTATACTGGGTCACTTTCAGATTGTATCTGACTGGCTGAGAGAGCTTCTCCTTCAGTTGAATAGAGTCGTGGAGTTGACGTCCATGGAAGGAAAAACTTGTTGAGTTGCAATCCTTTATCAGTCCATCTTTGAACTGATAGCTTCTTGATAATGTCGAAGCCGAGGATCATATCTCTGCCATGGTTATAACCAAACACAGTAGTAACTACGTACTTTGTAGGAGAGAATTTGATCCGGACTGGCTTACTTATCAGTGTGACATAGAAAGCGCCGTTTGCAGCTCGGAATCTTTCATTGCAAGGTCGCCACATTCTTTCTGGAAGCAAGGAAGGATTGACAATAGTGTTGGTGGCACCAGTGTCAAAGAGAGCAATCACTGGGATTGGCTTTGCATATTTGTCCAGGAGAATGTTGATCTTGGCTTGTGGAATAATGGGAGCAGCGAAGAGAGAGGACTGCATGGGAGAGATCTGTATGGTGTAGATTGAGGCTTGTTCAAGATGGTCAGAATCAGACTCTGACGAATAAGCTTCAATGGCAAAGAGGCCAGATGCCTCATCTTCTGTTTCTGAGAAAATGGACTCCATGTCGTCATTGGATAGATCAGCACCAGTGACTTGGGAAATGGTGTTCGCCATTTTCTTCTTTGACTTGTTGGTCTTCTTGGGACAGTCTTTGGCAAAGTGTCCTGGTTGGCGGCAGATGAAACATCGTTTGAATTTGCCGCTATTCTTCTTGTATCGGAAGAATCTTTTCTTCTTTCTTCTGAATCGTCTGAGGACGGTCAGGAGAATAGAGTCGGCATCGATGGTGTTTCTTCCGGGGAGTACTACAGCTGCAAGTGCCTTTGCTGCTGCACTTGATAGTCAATTCAGGTTGCTGGCAGGCTTTATCAAACAGTCCTTGAGACTGGTTGAAATCCTTAAAGAAGGAATGGGTATTGCACAGCTTCCTGAGAGCAATCATCAGCACTTGGTGAAGTTTGCCAAAAGAATAATCTTTAAGAGCTTGTCCACTTTGCTGGATGATGCGGAGAGCTTCCTGGCCAATTGTCTCTAGCACAGAATTTAAGTATGCTTGCTTCAAGTTGTTGTCAGCTTCATATCCAGTGCACAGAAGGTAGAAGCGTTTGAGCATACTTTCATAGTGCTTCTCAAGATCTTTACGCATTGTAAGAGCAGCACTTCATCTTAAAGAATTCTTCTCTTGCTGTATCAAGGAGAACATCTGGTTCACCAATGAATTCTCTATACAGCTTGAAGATGAATTCTGTAGTGGTTGGTGTCTGGGCTAATTCCATTTGTCGGTATTCCCCAATGCTCATAAACCAGTGTTTGAGGATACCAAACATTCCAGCTATGAAGGCACAATTGACTTTGAGATGATTAGCACCTTCGCGTTGGAGTTGTGTTAGACACCAGGCATGGAATTCAAGAAATTTCTCATGCCATTTTGATGTTGGGACTCCTTCAAGGGATAGAGTGATGTTGAGCGAATGAGGTTGCCAAACAGGGTCAAGATTAAGAACCGGAGGATCTTCATCCATATGGACAACGGGAGGTGGTCCTGGTGGAGGTCCTGGCGGTGGAGCTTGTTGTTGCTGTTGAGGAGGAGGAGCTTGTTGGTTACCAGCATCTGTCGTTGTGGATTCGGCTGGCTGAGCATGACTAGGAGCTCCTTGGGCCATATAGACTTGGGCATCAGAAGAAGATGTTGAGGTTACATCATCTTCTGCAGATTCACTTGAAGAAATGGAAGTATAGTCTTGTTTGGCCGCATAAGCAGATGGAAAGGTAGGCTGCTGTATCTGCAACGACATGATGAATACCGTGCCTTCATGAGAACTGCTTATCGATATAACCATACGGTGTTCTCTATGGAACTATGGCCTCATGATTCTCCAGAATGGCCATCTTACCCGATGGATTACCAAGAAATGATCCATGAAGCCCTTCAGTCTTATGATGATCTTCAACGGCTCCACCGAAATCAAGAACGACGTGAATAAGCTATCGCATCCCAAAAAGCTATTCACCAGATCACCTGCCCGGCTCCAACTCCTTCTTCTCCTCTGAAGATTGAAGAAGATCTTCCACTGACTCAGCCGTCTGAACACCTGATCATGCCTGACTGCAATTGTGGATACATCTGCATCCACTGGAAGCGTCTCAACGGTCCTGACCCGGATGACCCGTCCATGGATGATCCACGTATAGACGACCCGTATTTTTGGCGCGAACGCCAGACTCAAACCCCAAGTGAAAGTGACTCTGAAGATTCGAACCACAACTGGCCTCTGGACCTCACTGCTTTTCTAGAACCTGCTTTCAGAGACAAAAGAACGTGGGGCAGCTAGTGCTTACCAGCTCTATACCTGCAGCTGGCCTTTTAATTATTGTAATAGTAAGATTCCGGTTAAGTGGCCTGTCACTTCCGGTCTAGCATTATTAAGTTTTGACGTAAGACCTTACGTCACCTTGTTTGTTTGGTTTCTCCTTCCTCTGCCTATATAAGGAGGCCTCATTACTCTTGTAAGATATCCTGGAGCTAATACAGAACTCCTTTCTTAAACTCTCTCTATGTTCCTCTCTCACTAAAAACCCTGGCTAGGGGGTGACGCAGAAGTTCTTAGTCTCTCAACTCTCCGATAATCTGAGTTGCCACTTCGGTGGATCCTCTCAGGTCCAGATCATCTTCAAGCTTATAATAATTAAGCTTGAAGGCAAATGATGACTTAGGAGTTGCCACTCTGTGGATCCTCTCTTCAAGTCGTCCTCTGCCTTCAATCATAATTGTTGTAATCTACCGGCCTCGATCCCCGGTGATATGTCCGGATAGTCCAGCAATGTTTTTCTCAAATGTTTTACAAAGGTTTTCAAATGATCTTCAGAAAAGATTTGTTTGTGTGGGAAAGTCCTGGAGAATGCCTCCTGGAACTCTGGTGCTCGGGGCCTGATGCTTATGGAAAAGTTGGCTAGAGCTTATGAGTTCATTGTGTGTTCTTGGACTATATCACAGCTAGTCTTTCCTGTAGATTTCCAGTGTCCTGCTTTTTTGCAGTTCTACTTATCCTTGGTATATTGGGGTGGAAACTGTCTCGTGCCACAGTAAAACGTACCACAGAGTAATTCTTCGGAAATCTCTGTGGAGGGTCTGGCTGTGTAACAACGCCACGTACCAGGATCAAAAACCATGTTTTCAAACGATTTTCTGGTAAAAGGATTGTTGGGCTACCTCAGAATCCATTTGGTATATGATAATGTATACAATACTGAACCATTTCAGGGTAATTAAATAATGTAAAATATAATTTAAGGACGATAGGTAAAGTTTGCCGAACAAATTTTATGGCACTCCTCGTTTCTCACGTGACTATGTCCATTAGTCCACGTATTCTTACATCAATCACGTATCTCAATGATATATCTTTTTTGTTTGACCGGAGGAGGAAGACGATTTGGAAGGCCCAAAACAATGGCGGGGCAAGGAGATCTGTTGACCCTTGCAACAAGCTCGCTATGTGGGTTCTTCTTCTTAGCTCTCTTCAAGCTCCTCCACAAGTACTGGTGGACCCCGGTTAGTATCCAGAAACTGATGAGTTCTCAGGGAATCACAGGACCACCTTACGAGTTCATCCATGGAAACAACAAAGAAAACATCAGGATGAGAAATGAAGCTCTTGCCAAATCAATGCCTCTAACACATGATATCTTCCCCAGACTCATGCCCAGCATTTACTCAAGGATCAAAACATTTGGTAAGACTGGTTATTGGTGTACTTGCTTGCTTTGAAACGGCTTTGACAAATACCTTTGGTCAGGGCATGTTTACCTGAGCTGGGCTGGTGCAAAAGCTCAGCTGTTCGTAGCGGACCCTGAGCTTGCTAGAGAGATATTGATCAACAGAGACAGAGTTTACCGGAAAACGGAGAATACAGCAGCTGTAAGTAAGATATTTGGAGATGGGCTGGTTACAACGGAGGGCGAGAAGTGGGGAAAGATGAGGAAGCTGGCTAACCATGCTTTTCATGGAGAGAGTCTTAAAGTAAATCTTGCTGCCCATAATTTGAAGGGTTCTGCAGCTTGTCTTTCTCATTTGATTCAATTTGATTGTGACTTTGACTCTTCTTAAAGCTATGACCTTTGGCAGAGCATGAACCCGGCGGTCCTTGCTAGCATTGAGACAATGCTGGAGAGGTGGAAGCAACATGAAGGTAAAGAGATTGAGGTCTTCGAGGAGTTCAGGCTGCTAACTTCCGAGGTTATATCACGGACGGCTTTCGGAAGTAGTTACTTGGAAGGGGAAAAGATTTTTCAGATGTTGATGAAGTTGTCAGTGATATCTTTCAGAAGTTCGTTGAGGCTCAAATTTCCCGGCCTCCAGTGAGTTGTTGTCTGATTTAGATCTTATCCAGCTTTTTTCAGAAGATTAGAGGACGTTCCCACATTCACCTGATACCGAGTGCTTTACTTGTGCAGCAAGATATGGAGAAGTGCTGATGAAATTGAAGTAGACAAACTTGGGAAAGAGATACATGACTCGGTGATGCAGATGGTACGAGTGAGAGAGGAGAAAGTGAGGACCGGAGAAGCAGATGACTTCGGCACTGATTTCTTAGGATTGCTGGTGAAGGCATACCATGATGCAGATGACAAGAACAGGATTTCAGAGCAAGATTTGGTTGATGAGTGCAAGACATTTTACTTTGCCGGACAAGAAACGACAAATTCGTTGCTTGCTTGGTCGGTTTTGCTTTTAGCAATGCACACAGACTGGCAGGAGAAGGCCAGAAAAGAGGTGATGGAGTTGTTCGGTGACCGGAAACCAAATCCAGAAGGCATTTCAAAACTGAAGATAGTAAGCTCGCTCTTACGTCTACTCATTGGAAATCTTATGAAAAGTCTAACTTGGTGATTATTGTTTTCAACGACAGATGAGCATGATCATCAATGAAACTCTACGACTATATCCTCCTATTATTGCCCAAATGAGAAAAGCTGGAAGAGAAGTCCAACTGGGGAAATTTACTCTTCCTGCTAATATGGAGATTGGTGTCATGAATCTTGCAATCCATCATGACCCTCATCTATGGGGAGATGATGTGCATCAGTTCAAACCAGAGAGGTTCACAGAAGGGATTGCAAAAGCAACCAACAACAATGTGGCAGCATTCATACCTTTTGGAATGGGACCTCGATCTTGTGTAGGAATGAACTTAGCAACGACTGAAACAAAGGCTGCCCTATCCATGATCTTACAACGCTACAGTTTCAGCCTGTCCCCAGCATACATCCATGCACCGTTTGTCCTTATGATGATCCAACCACAACATGGAATTCAGATCATCCTTCATCCGCTGAGTACCTGACCCTTTGAAATGCATGATTTCTTTCATTTCATTTCACCAAAATGTAGATGACGGAACTTGTCATCAGGAGCATGCAATGTTATTTTGAGCAGAAACATTTTGAATAATGATCAACCATGTTAGTGATTATAGCATAAAATGGTTTGGAGTCCTGAAATTAGAAGATGATGTGCATGATTTCAAACCGGCAAATCTAATTGAGCTTGTTGGCCCATATATAGCACTCCACCATGACCCTCACCTATGGGAAGATGATGTGCATGAGTTCAAACCAGAGAGGTTCGCCGAAGGGATCATGAAAGCAACCAACAACAAATTAAGAGCTTGCCAGTAAACTTACCATGCCAGCAAACCTAGAGCTAGCTGTCCTGTCTATAGCACTTCACCTATAGGGAGATGATGTGCTTGAGTACAAAACCAGAGAGGGTCACGGAAGGGATCACGAAAGCCCTTCTGATGCGACCTCACGCTTGTTTTAGGAACTTGGAATAAGGTTTGCAAAAACTGAAACCAAGGCTGCTTTATCCATGATCTTGCAATCAGCCTCTCCCCTGCATACACCCACTCATTGATATTCCTTTTGCTGCTCTGACTGCAAGATGGAGTTCAGTTAATATAATCCTTGCTCTGCTGCAAACTAACGCTTTAAGTTCTTTAGCAAATCGAAGTGCATACCAATTCAGACTGCTTTAGATAAATCCGTACGCTTTCTATGAGTAAATGGGTTCGGAGTACGCTCATGCCCTTTGAGGAAATAAGTTTAAGGCTGGGTGCATGTATTCCCCCAAAACCTTTTGAGAATCATTTGTTATTATGTTATTTTTAATTTTGGATTAATGTGATACAGATATTTTAGTTCATAAACATGTAGACAAATAGTTCACTGGGCAAGTGACACAAAAGTTTGTAGTAGATTACTGTGTACATTATATCAAAACAATATTCTGTTGTTTAAACACAGGGCATATGGCAAGGGATTCCTGAGGTCAATTTGTTTCCACCCCAAACCCAGGAAAAACCATGTGAATAAGAACAGGTTGAAGTCAGACGGCCGGCTGCCAAAAAAACATTACTATATTTCTTCAACGATATTACTATAGTATTTCTCACAGATAATGTAGTACTTGCTTACCATATGACTATGATCACTGTATGCTTGCATCAATTATATGTTTCTTCAATGATAACATCTTTTAGTTTGACAGGAGCAGGAAGGACTGGAAGGCAAGAAAATATGGCGGGGTATGGGAAGCTGTTGATCCTTGTGACTAGCTCGCTGTGTGGGTGCTTCTTCTTAGCTCTCTTCAAGGTTCTCCACAAGCACTGGTGGATGCCGGTTCAGATCCAGAAACAGATGACTTCACAGGGCCACCATACAAGTTCACCACGGAAACAGCAAAGAAAGCCTCAGAATGAGAAACGAAGTTCTGGCCAAGTCTATGCCTCTAACAAATGATACCTTCCCCAGAGTCATGCCTGGTATCTACTCAAGGATCAAAACATTTGGTGAGACTGTTTTCTTTGTTTGGTTCTGATTCTAAGAACCAAAACAGTTCTGACAAATTTCCCTGGTCAGGGAATATTTATTTGAGTTGGGCTGGTGCTAAAGCTCAGCTGTTCATTGCAGACCACAAGCTTGCTAGAGAGATACTGATCAACAGAGACATGTATTACAGGAAAGCAGAAAGAACAGCATCTATAACTAATAAGGTTTTTGGTGATGGACTTGTTACTACTCATGAGGGTGAAAAGTGGGGAATGATGAGGAAGTTAGCCAACTATGCTTTTCAGGCTGCTGACTTCCGAAGTTATATCGCGGATGGCTTTTGGGACTACTTACTTGGAGGGGGAAAAGATTTTCTAAAAGTTGATAAGGTTATCTAGTTAGTTTCAGAGGATCAAAAGATCAGAGGTCTTTTCTGCATGCGCTTGATTCAAAGTGGTCTACTGGTGCATCAAATTATGGAAAAGTGCTGATGAAGTTGAAGTAGACAAACTTGAAAAGGAGATACGAAAAAGGGGGAGACAGTGAAGACAGTGGAAGCAGACAACTTCAACGCTGATTTCTTAGGATTGCTGGTGAAGGCATACCATGATGCAGATGAGAAGAGCAGGATATCAGAATAAGATTTGGTTGATGAGTGTAAAGACATTTTACTTTGCTGGACAAGAAACAAAAAAGTCGTTGCTTGCTTGGTCTGTTTTTCTCTTAGCAGTGCACACAGATTGGCAGGAGAAGGCCAGAAAATAGGTGATGGAATTGTTTGGTAACCAAAAACCAAATCCAGAAGGCATTTCGAAACTGAAGACAGTAAGTAAGCTCTTTACTCTACTCAATGGAATCTTATTCTAACTTGGTGATTATTGTTCTCAACCACAGGGGAGCATGATCATCAATGAAACTCTTGAAGATAATATCCTCCTGTTACAGCTGAAGGACGAAAAGCCGAAAGACATCTCCAACTGGGTAAATTTAATGTTCCAGCTAAGCTAGATCCCGCTGCCATGAATATTGCCATCCATCATGATCCTCATCTATGGGGAGATGATGTGCACGAGTTCAAACCAGAAAGGTTTGCAGAAGGGATTGCAAAAGCAACCAACAATAATATGGCAGCATTTATACCCTCTGGAATGGGACCCGACCTTGTGTAGGAATGAACTCTGCAGTAACTGAAACAAAGGCTGCTGTATTGATGATCTTACAGAGCTACAATTTCAGCCTCTCCCCTGCATACATCCACTCACCGATCATCTTTATGATGATCAAACCACAGCACGGGATTCAGATCATTCTTCACTCGCTGCAAACAAAAGCTTGGAACTCATGAGGAATATGAAATGGATGATTTTTTTTTTTCATTTCACCAGAATGTGGATGACAAAACTCCTGTATCAGTATCATGTAATGCAATCTAGAGTAGAAACGTTTTGAATAATGATTCACCATGTGACTATAGCAAATTTACAAAATTTAATTTGATGCTAAAAGAGATAATGGTATTGGATATGCAACAGAAGCTTGTATCGCACTTCAGAAAACTGGAAATTTGAAGTTGGCCAAAGCCAAAACTTCTATGCACAACCTATGGCAACTTAAAACAAAATGCCGTAAATCAATCAAAAGGCTCATCACATGCTAGTCACCAAACAAACTTTCAGTTTTGTAATTGAAGTTCTTTTCCTTTCTTTCTGCAGGCAAGCATGGTTGTAAACGAATCACTGAGGTTATACCCATCTATTGTAAGCATTCCAAGGAAAGCTAATACAAAGCTTAGGCTTGGCAGCTTAACTCTTCCAGAAAACATTGAATTACTTATTCAAGTCCTAGCACTTCATAACAATTCAAAGGTATGGTGGGACGATATTCATACCTTCAATCCAGATAGGTTTTCGGAAAGGGTGGCAAAGGCATCGAAGTGTGACGCTGCAGCATTCATTCCATTCAGTGTGGGCCTTCAAATTTGTGTGGGCATGAACTTTGCCATCACTGAGATGAAGATTGTGCTTTCCATGATTCTGCAGAGCTTCAAAATTTCCCTCTCTCCAAATTACATCCATTCACCAACTGTGATTCTCAGCAGCTTGAGACCAAAACATTGAGTGCAAGTGATTCTCCAAGCAATTTGAGTTCAGTTGCACTTAATAATACTTATGTCATATGGAGTACACCTTATCAGATGCAATCAAGTAATCTTAAATTTATGCAAAATTTGGGTAAAAGGAGTCAAGGTTTCACATGTTCTTTCCCCTCTATTTGGGTAAAAGGTACACAGATAAGGACCCTGCTCTTCCTGAAAACTAAACTCTACGCAGAACTTCCCAGAAACAATTCTTGGAACCAATCCATTTTGAACAAGAAAGGAGATCTGGCCATCTACAAAGCACTTACAAAAATAAAAATCCTTGTCTTTATTATTTGTCTCAACAGCCATGTTCGTTTTTCTTTTTGTTGCCAGAGAATGATGGGAAATATTGAGTACTAAGCTTTCCCAGTCTTTCTTGTCCTATTGCTTTGACATGGATCAACAATGTTAATTGGCAAGCACTTAACCAACATTTTTTTGTTCTCTGCTTATTTTAGTATGTAAAAAGTGAAAAGGAGAAGAATATAGAGCAGGTCATGGATAATGGAGTACGCTCAGGCCAGCCTCCTCCATTTCCACCTCATGAATGTTTAAACCAATCTCAGGTGCATTTACGGTTGAAAACATAACATTCAAAGCGACAATGGGTTTAATGATGATCTGCATTTCTGCTTCCATTTTCTTCAGTGTCTTTGTGATTATCATGAAACTTCCGCAGAAGTTTTGGTTGACTCCTATTTACATCAAACTGGTTAGACAATCAGAGGTGTCAAAGGCCCTCCTTACAGCTTACTGGATATGAAGGAGAAAATGGTCCTAATCATAGCAAGGAACAATTATAAAATAAGGATTCCTGGATTCAGGAGAGAAAATTCTCCATTATGAGGATTGTAAAGAAAAGAGAGGAGGAAACTAGGACAATGGAATCTCATTGCTGTAATGACTTTTTTGGATAACTTATGAAGGCATATAGAGAAACTGATAAAGCCAACAAAGTTTCTATGGAAGACCTGATTGATGAATGCAAAAACATTTTACTTTGCTGGACAAGAAACCACTGCGAGTGCACTTACCTGGATCACTTCCCTTTCGGTGAATCATCCCAAATGGCAAGCTATGACCAGGAAAGAAGTGACTGCATTACTTGGCCAGCAAAGTCCTAGTCCGGATGGAGTTACAAAGCTGAAAATTGTAAGGGAAAAAGTAACAGTGAAGTTTACAGAATCGGATATTGGTGCTCTCTCTTTTTCTTTTATTGACTCTAAATTCTGCAGATAAGCATGATCATCAACGAGTCTCTGAGGTTATACCCACCACACAGTAACATGATGAAGAAGGCAAGCAGGGGAATCAGATTGGGAAATTTAATCCTTCCAGCAAATATCGATATCATCATCTCAAACCTAGCACTTCATTACAACCCTCAAATAATGGGGAGAAGATGTTCACCTTTTCAAACTAGAAAGATTCTCAGAAGGCATTGCTAAGGCAACATAAAATATGACATCACATTACTTCTCATTCAGTTTCGGGCCTCAAAGCTGTGTGGGCATGATATTTGAAATTACTGAAACAAAAGTGGCACTGCCAACAATACTCCAGAGGTTCAAATTTGTGCTTTTAACAAGCTATATTCACTTACAAGATCAGACTATTACATTGCACAAGACATGGACTGCAAATAATTCTGCAGAAATTGTACATGGAGATATTAGAAATCTGCCTGTACTACACTTCAGAGCTAGACAGTTTTCTTGGTTTAGGCCTTATTTCCATGTTATGTTCTATTAAAATAAGGCTTTCCTCCTTTAAGTATTGAAAGCATAACATTAAGAGGCAGAACTTCTGCAGTTTTAACAAAGAATTGACCTCTCAAGTGATACCCTTTCTTTCCCTCAACTTTTGCATTCCTCTTCCCTATTTTAACATTCACCACAAAATTTGAGTGTAAAAGCTAATAAAATTGCTAGGTCCCTAAGAAATGTCTACATTGACATGATAAGTGACTGTTAGCCCAAATGGCAACCAAGAGGGAGGTGAATTGGTTGAATTCAAAAAATCACCGAAAATGAGTTTTAATCTCTTAAACAAAAATGCAATTCAAGGAGCTCAAATAAAATTATTCTAACCAGAAAATACTACCACAATGATCCTAAATTTTTCTTTGAAAACTTGCTTTGAAGTATTTTTGAAAACAAACAACTTCAACTAATGAATGAAGACAAATCACTAAGCAATAATCAAGCAAGTAGAGGGAGAGAAGTTTGCACACAAGAATTTATAGAGGTTCGGCATCTCCTCTTGAGAGCCTACTCCTCTCCTCAAGTTCACTACTTGAGAGTTTTCTTCTCCACTATAAATCATAAGAGTACACACTCCTTTAGTAGTTTTCTCTACCACAACCACCCACTAGTTTTCCTAAAGACTAACTAGAAATCTCACCAACACCATTTCCCTCACTAGTTTTTTCCTAGAGACTAACTAGAAACCTCACCAATTCAATCTCACCAAATGGTGTTTATAAGGTTACAAAGTGGTAAGAACAATAGAAGCCCTCAAAGCTAAATAAACAAGTGATAGCTCAATCTTTTGGCATTTCTCAAACTCAAACTCTTTGAAGATGAAATCTCTTTTCTAGTTGTCAAGTGTTATTTCCAAAGTGTTTCCCCATGTATTTATACTCATTTGGGAGCCAAAGAGATGTTGAAAACCTACTGGAGTCGTCTGGAAAAGCTCCTGAAAAACTGGTGACCGTTCTCTATTTTTCACGCAGAAAACGATGCTCCAGAATTCGTGTTAAGTTTCGAGTTTAACACGTTAAACCCGATTTCGTCCTCCAAAGATAAAAAACGGCTAGAGACAAGTCATTAAAAGCTCTGCCAAGGTGTTTAGGTGGCGTCCTCTGATTCGCTCGAATGATATTTCAAAACTTGGCTGAAATCGCGCCAATTGAAGGATTTTGGGGGAAGTTTTCAGACTTTGCGAATAACAGGTTAAACTTGGAATTTAAGCGTTAACTGATGTTTCAAAAAATTCCAGGAATCCCAGACTACGGATTAAGCCATTTTAACGCATTAAAGTATAACCTTGGCACTTAGGTGATACAAATACATGTTAAACTGTTTCTTTAATGGATTAAACATGAAACAACTTAGAGAAACTTGTCATTTTGAAATCAAACTTGATTCAAACATTAACATATTTTAATGACCTCTCAAATTCTCTTTAAAAACAAGTTTCCTCAAAAATCTTAAAACATATTTTTTGAAATAACACTTGAAATACTTGGAAATTAAGCACAAATTTAACAAATATATTTTGGTCCAATAAATTGAGATTAAGCACACTAAAACAATACACTTGTTATCATCAAAATTAAATATTTACTTGGAACAAATCTAACAGTGACAATCCAGTTTTGCAACTCACAAAAAACATCTAGTAAGCAAGACCATGTTCATGAACTCTGGGAAAAATGAGGGCCGATTCCACTGAACAAAAACTTCTTACCATTTTAGTTCTTCAGGTTTCTTTAGAAAAAATCAAGATTGCAATTTTATGGATTTGGAAACCTACATGTCTCCCAGATGTGGAGAACTCCTTTAAGAAAACAGAACATTACTTTGAGAAGTCTCCTAATTTTCTCTAAAACTATAAATTAAACAGGGATCCAAGTGACATCCAACGATTCAGGGAGTGAAACATATGTTACTCCACCATGTTCTTGCTATGTATGCATTGGAGAGAAGTAAACAGTGAAAAGTAAGAAGTGGAAAAAAAAGGGGAAAATTTACACAACTAAGCGTGCCATCTGCCATGAGGCTGCCAGCTCAAATGCACCAAAGTTCATTACATCTCTTTTTATTTTTTCTCTGTTAGGACTTTCTCTAAATGCCCAGATTTTCTTCTTTATTCTTGCACGTAAAAACAACAGGCTGGTTCAATGAGCATAATCACGAATACACAATTATCTATCATTTCTAAGCCATTGCAGGCTGACTAATAAAAAGAGAAAGACTTGCATTAGTTTACATGCTTCACAACATGAATTATTCTGTCGGCTATTGTCAGGTTATGGTACATGAAAAGCTAGCAACTCCAATATCTCCCATGAAACACCAACTTGATGAGGATTTGTGAGCCCTCTACGCGGTTAAAAATTTAGCATTAATTTTCAGCAAAGAACAATCGGCAAATTCCAAAGCATGGGGTAAGATAAGAGCTCGCCTGTTCAAGCCAGACGAGCATGGCTAGGTCTACCAGAAACAACAGCTGTGTAGCCTTTCTTCAAATCCGATGGGGTCCTAGCACATGTGAGATCGTGAATTTTGCTGTTATGGAGACGAAGCCTGTGCTCCAAAAGTCCAAATCCACACTTTCGTCCTGCTAGTGAGGGACAAAACGAAGCGTCTTTAAAGGCTTTTAAGATTAAAATGAAACGGTAATTGAATATTAGGGACTAATCTCGGCGTTTACTCCAAGTCTGTACATAGATATTGGTAATATGTAAGCAGTCCCCAAACTTAGTTGATGCAGTCGACTTGGTCCCCAAACTGAACTTGAGCAGCTAGATGGTCCGCTATATTTATGAGGCAAAAAGTCAAGCTGGGTTGCTTTCATTTTCTACTCAAATTTGTCTAAAAGCCATTTTCCCAGGGTTTTTTGTCGGCAAAGTGAAGAATTCTGGTACCAAAGAAGAAAAGAGTCAACATAATTCATTTTCTTCTACATATCAATATCTGTTTTGGAACACTTTATGTACCATTCATGAGAAGACAAAGAACAGATGCGAAGACAAAACTCCTGTATCTTTTCTTCCTACGTTCTTTGGACAGAGATCAATAACAGTACAGAGCACTTGATCAACTTCCTTGAAGCAACAATGGGCGCCACGATGATCTACATCTTCAGCTTTGCCTTCCTCAGCGTCCTTGTGACTCTAGTGAAGCTCCTGCACAGGTTCTGGTGGACTCCAAAGCACATCAAGTCGGTTCTGCAACAACAAGGCATCAAAGGCCCTCCTTACAGGTTCCTCCATGGGAACACAAAAGAGATATCCAACATGAGAGGAGAAGCAATGAACAGTCCCACGGACATAACTAACAACACATTCCAGATGATCTTGCCCCACATATATTCATGGAAAAAGTTGTATGGTAAGAGACGACAAAATTAGTTTCTTCTCTGTTGGTTGTGGTTACCATGGATTGGAATAATCCTTTCTTTTGTTTCTGTGTTGAAGGAAGTATCTTTTTGTGTTGGCGTGGTCCTCGGGCTAGACTAGTGGTGGGTGAGCCTGAGCTGATCAAAGAGGTATTGAACAACAAAGATGGAGGTTTCGGAAGAATCAAGGTACCAGGTTTGTGGAAGAAGCTCGTGGGAGACGGTGTTGCATCATCTGAAGGACAAAAATGGGTGAGACAGAGGAAACTAGCTAACCATGCTTTCCACGGAGAGAGCTTGAAAGTAGGTCCCTTATTCATACTTTGTTAACTTCCAAGTGCTTCCTTGTGTGCTTGAATTGAACTCTATCTGTTTTAAATGTTGTTGGAAGGGAATGATTCCTGCTATGCTTACATCGGTCGAGATGATGCTGGAAAAATGGAGGAAATATGAGGACAAGGAAATTGAAATATTCCAAGAAATGAAGTTCTTGACATCAGAAATAATATCAAGGACAGCTTTTGGGAGCAGTTACTTGGAAGGAGAGAAAATATTCAGTATGATGGAGAAAATGGTTCTCATCATTGCAAGGAACGCTTATAAAGGAAGTGTCGCTGAATTATTCAGGTATGCCTTCCCCACAAGTTTGAGTTTTTTGAAACAGTTTTGAATTATATTCAATGGGAAAAAAAAGTTGTCTCTCTGGTGCAGCGAGTTTGTGAAAACACCTGATGAAATTGAGTCAGACAAAATTGCTGAAGAAATACAAAACTCCATCTTGAAGATTGTGAAGAAAAGAGAGGAGGAAACCTGTAGAGGGGAATCCAAGCACTGCTGCAACGACTTTCTTGGATTGCTTTTGAAGGCATACAGAGATACTGATGAAACCAAAAGGATTTCCATGGAAGATCTGATTGGTGAATGCAAAACATTTTACTTTTCTGGACAAGAATCCACCACAACTGCACTTACCTGGGCAATTTTCCTTTTGGCGAATCATCCCGAATGGCAAGAGAAAGCCAGAAAGGAAGTAACTGAATTGTTTGGCCAGCAAAATCCTAGTCCTGATGGCATTTCAAAGTTGAAAACTGTAAGCAACAGGCACAACATACAGTTAAATTAGTTGAAGTGTTTTTCCTGGAACCTTTTTCTTTTCCTTTTACCAACTC
The DNA here is from genome assembly GCA_005392925.1 of Aquilaria sinensis. Lineage (NCBI taxonomy): Eukaryota > Viridiplantae > Streptophyta > Magnoliopsida > Malvales > Thymelaeaceae > Aquilaria > Aquilaria sinensis. Next base: position 96,833 of record SMDT01001407.1, read on the forward strand.
TAAATTCTTACCTTGCAGGTTAGCATGATCATCAATGAATCACTGAGGTTATATTCGCCAGGAAGTCACTTGATGAGGAAGACAGATAGGGAAGTAAGGTTGGGAAAGTTACTAATTCCAGCAGGTGTGGAAATCTTTGTTCCAACCATTGCAGTTCATTATGACCCTCAGATATGGGGAGAAGATGTTCACCTCTTCAGACCAGATAGGTTTTCAGAAGGCATTGCCAAAGCAACAAACAGTATTACATCACACTACTTCCCGTTCGGGTTCGGGCCTCGAAACTGTGTAGGCATGAACTTTGCTGTTACCGAAGCCAAAGTTGCACTGTCTATGATTCTCCAGAGGTTCAAGTTTGTGTTGTCACCAAATTATACCCACTCGGTTGCTCAGAAGATCATGTTGTACCCAAAACATGGCCTCCAAATAATCCTGCAGAAATTGTAGGATGAAGAAATTAGAGGACTGGCTCCACTAAACAGGCTGAGCCAAACATTGTTGCCTTGGTTTTCACCTTATTTCCATGCTATGTTCTGTCAAAATGAAGACTTTCCTCCTATTCAAAGTGTTGAAAGCATCAGGATGTGTGGAAGAAATAGATGTTTCTGCAGTTTTAACAATGAACTGAGCTCTCAATTGAAAAATGGAAAAGATTTTGTACAGTGGCGGACCCAGGATTTTAGGCTGGGGGGGCTAGGGGCAAAGGAGAGGTGAGACGGGCGACGACTAAAACCTAAAAGAAAAAAATTATTTAAATAATTATTTATAAAAATTAAATTTTATAAAAAGTTATTTAAATAATTATTAGGTGTATATGGTATTAAAATAATATTTATTCTAAATAAAAATTAGTAAAATAATTACGTTTTTTTAATTAATTATCACCGAAGTAACCTAGAGGGGAGGGAGAGACATAGAGATGTTGAAAGAGAATGTTGTGGGATGAATATGAAATATTTCATATTTTAGGATAAATTTGCAATGAAAAGTAAAGATTTAGCACTGTTTACGCTATTTACTCTTTTATATTCTTCAGCCAGTTTGTTGGGATAAAACAGATAACTGGTCCTTAATTTCTTCCAAAATGACTAACCTAGTACCTTATATTTAAAAAATCACAAAAGTCTTGGGTGGCAGTGTTTGGGATGGATATGCAATATTTCAAAGGTTAGGTGAAAATTTGTGATGAAAAGTAAAGATATAGAACTGTTTTCTCTATTTACCCTTTTATATTCTTCAGCCAGTTCGGGGGGGCAAAACACTCAACAGTCCTTAGTTTCTCACAAAATGGCTAACTTAGTACCTTATATTTAAAAACTTACAAAATTCTTGGGGGCAGTGGCACCCCTGCCCCAAGGTAGTTCCGCCCCTGATTTTGTACAACAAATGCTAAATATTAACTACTATATTAATTGGGCATGTTTACTAAGTAGTACAATTTCAACAATGAGTATTCATATACTCCCTCTGTTTCATAATAGTTGGTTTCTATTCCTTTTTTCAACAGTTTCAAAATAGTTGTTTCATTCTTATCTTTCCAAATAAGGTAACTTTATTATTATTATTATTATTATTATTATTATTATATATATATATCAATTATTAAAAGGAGAAAAAAGTTGAGAAAAATAAAAGTACGTAGGGCACATTAAAAAGTACAAATGCTGGTAATTTTTTTTAAATAAGTGCATGTACTTTATATAAAAATAAATAAACTAATGGTTTTATATTAAAAAAAGAAAAAAAATAGAGAAATTTTAATTTACGTGTATTATCAAAGATAATAGATTTTATGAAATGGAAGGGGTAGATTTTTAAATAATGAAAAATGAAAATGGTGCATTTGAAATTTTATGTATACTTATTAAAAAAATGATAAGACATTTTGCGACAGAAATTTTTTGAAAAGTAACAAACTTACTGGGATCAAATCTCGGCCTCGCAGTCCCTCTTATGTACAAACAAAAAGGAAAATGGAATTTTGGTCCTCTAATCGAACTAATCAAAACAACGATGGTCCAAGTGAAAATCGATATACATTTAAGTGACCGATTCTGTACTTTAACGAAAAGGCACTATAAAATGGCGAGTCTAGAACCACCCTCAATCTCTCCGATGATCTTCTCTGTTAGCGGCAAACAATTTTAGTTGAGAGAAGTATGTTCTACAAGAAGGAACCTTGCAGAAATTTTCAGCGTGGCAGGTTCGTCTTCGTCTTCGTCTTCTTCTTCGATTTCTAGCAGTTGTAACTACTACCTTCTTGTTTCTGTTTTTGTTTCTGGAAATTCCCAAATCTTGTGATTCTAAGTACGAAACAAGTTTGTTGAACTCTAGCAGCCTATCGTTCAGGCTTTGATAGATTGAAAGGGTTGAGTTGAGCTATCCCTTGTAGGGCTTAAGGCTGCATTAGTTTTCCCATTCATTTCTTAATTATATATTGATTTTTTTCTACTCCAAGTTCAATTGCATTTTTTGTAAAACGTTCAGAGGACATGGTTTTTGGTATGGAGATTCTTTTTTTTTCCTTTATTTTTGCCCCTTCCAGTTGACACTCTACCAACATGGCAAATAGAAGCTGAAAAAATAATGATAAATTATATTTTCGAGCGAGCATTTTATTATCGAGTTGACAAAAAAATTAATGTTCTTGTACAGATAAATGAGATTTGTGTTTGCTTTTTTATTGTTCTTGGGGATGCTTACCTTTTGTTTGTAAATACAATATGCTGCACTAACTAAATGTTTCTCTTTACTTATCCAGCTGTAAGTACGGTGATAGGTGTAAATTCCTCCATGTAACTCCACAACAGCCAAAGTCAAATGCTTCTGGTTTTGCAACTGAAGTTGGTTTTAACCAACAGCAAAAGCCCAACCCTTTTGGGTTTGGTGTTCAGGGCAATCAATCTCGTCCACAGCCGCAGCAACAGGTTAACCCTTTCGGGTTTGGTCTTCAGAACAGTCAAGTTGGCTCACAGCTACAGCAAAAGCCAAATCCTTTTGGATTTGGTGCTCAAAACTCTCAATCAAGAGCGTCCAATGACCTTGGGAGTAAACAGAATCAGTTCAAGGTTATGAGAAGCTATTTTATTGATGTTAATAAATGGAAGGGTTTCGTACTTTCACATATGAAGTCACCTGATCGTTTCATGAGTGGAAATTTGCAAGGTTGACCATCCTTAGTTACTCTGTCCCAGCGATTTATTTACTTACTAATTATAATTTTCTTCTTAATTACTTTAATTAGCCATTTCAGAACAAATGGACGCGAGATAGCTCCAATTCATCACAGCAACCAGGCGATAAACCCCAGCTTAAGGACCACAAGTATGCAATTTTCTGTTTGTCAATCATTCTGGCTATTGATGTCTGCATGTCATTTTATCCTCTCCGTCATTATGAATATTTTATTTGATTTTTTAAAGGTGCACAGATCCGGAATCCTGCAAACAAGTTATTGTTGATGATTTGCAGAATGAAAGGCCTCTATGGAAGCTTACATGCTATGGCCACTCTAAAAAGTATGGTTTATTAAGTACCGCACTTCAAAGTGTTTCTGAATTTTCTTTTTGTTAGCCTTGTTTCTATCTCTAATTTCTTATCTAATGAAGATCTGAAGAGTTCCTCTGCTGTGTTGAAGTTCTGAATTGATATATAAACAAAGAACTTTTATTGTCTACTTTAAGCCATTAGGACTTGTCTTGGGTAACCCTTTTGGCATATTACCATCCACCAAGCTGGCCTCTGCCCTTTTTTCTTATGCTCCCAAACCAGTGGAAGAAAGATTTTCTTTAATTTTTTTTTATTTTACTTCTATCGTGCCTGAAAATCTGCTGTCAGTTCTTGTCTCTGGTTGGTAAAATACATCAACTGGCATGCTTTGTATGCTGTGTAGCCGTAATAGAAAAGCGGCAGCCCATCTTTTGGCCACTAGGAAAATGTGAGATAATTTTGCATTAATAAAGTGCCAAGGTGACATTTAGGGGAGTTTAGTAAGGGAATATTCTATTCAATTAGACATGATAACAACTTAAGTTCACATTTCCCAGACTTGTACATTGTTTCTGCTGCATGCCTATTACAATAGAACAACAAGAGTACTGCAGTCTATCCTGACCTTGAGTTTCTGTTTTTCTTGTACAGTGGTCCTTGTGAGATAGCAGGTGATATTAGCTTTGAAGAATTACGGGCAGCAGGATATGATGATGCTAAACGTGGTTTGAGCTTACAATCAATTGTAAGATCATATTTAACTTTGGCCCTTCTTCCATTGACTAGGAGGAAGATGGTGCTTAATTTCATATTTTTTAATTCATGTTTTGTCTAATGTTTCCCATTCATGTTAAAATGACTGAATGTCATCACTTTAGGATCTGGTTGTTGTTTTACTCCTTCCATCCCATAATATATGCCCCTATTATGATTCTTGTGTCCCAAAATGTGTCCCTTTACCATATGTATACATCATTTTCCAAATGTACCCTTCCTGTTATGTGAATCCTTATATGCTTAATTTTGAAATTATGCTATTTAATATGGGCTAATCCTGGAGAAACATATCTATGCTCATGTAGCACAATATCCATATTTTTACAAAAAAGGCAAAAGGGACATGTATTATGGGAAAGAGGGATCAATAACCTCCTACGGATATATTCAAATTCTTATCTAAACTTGATACCAGGCATATTTCTCCACCTTAGCATAATAAGATGAGATGATGTATCATCATCCACACACAAGCCCCGTGCATATACAAGAAGTTACACTCCTGGAGCAGTCCTTGTGGGCATAGATGCTTTGTTTTGTTCCAGACTCTTGTTTGAACTTCTACCTCAAAGTATTCTTTCATCAGCACAATCAAAATTATCCTAAAGAAATCAGAATCTTATATGACTGCTTGCAGTTCATTGTTCTTTGGCTTGGATAAATGTCTATAATCTCAAAAAGGAAAAAAAAAAAAAAGGAGGGGGGGACTTTCCTTTTCTCCCCTCAGAAATTTTTCTTATTGCTACCCAATTTTATGTCAACATTTGCTCTTTGTACATGCTGTATTTCTTTTATCAATTTTTTTCTCAACCATTGTGTCTTTTGGTGCAAATTGAATATGCCAAATTCATCCAAGATGACCTTAGCTTATTCTCTATCTGGGCTAGTTCTACCACATGCTTCATATGTTTCTTTTTAATTCAAGACTTCATCATTCACTAATCATCCAAATGAACATTCTCATCCCTGCTGTGCTCATTTCTGTTTGCATGTTTTTCAATAGCCTAACACTTGTGTTTCACAGAATTTAACCAATCAATATATACATTATAGTTATGAGAAATCAAGGTTGCATTAAAGTTTTACTATCTTCTCCAGTAATGAAATATTTAGCTTCTCTAGATAGTCACTACAGCCATCACTGCAGATTGACAGAGAGCGAAGCTTGCTCAATTCTAAGTTGATGGAGTTTGAAAACCTTGTACGTGCTGCCCCCACTGGACCCTTGAGCTCTGCTCCTCCCAAAGAAAACACATTTTCTGGATTGGCTTCAACTTCATTCCCTACTACCATTCAGAGTAATGCTCCCACTTCTGGTTTGACCCAGCAAGGTCCCTTTAATTCAGCATTCTTAACCAGGCAAGGAGCACTTCTACCGATAGACTCTTGCTTGCATATTTGGTTCATTTATTTTTATTTCTGAGCAATTTGTATATTTTAATCTCAATTGTAGTTCTATGTAGTCTTATGGTTTCTAATATTAGATTTGTATGATTTTTTAGATCATCTCCACCATCAGTAAATCCCTTTGGCTTTGGCCAACCAAATCCTGTATCAAGTACTGCAAAACCTTCAGGTTGAGTTGGCACATGGAAATTCCTATTGTCTAATGCTGGCATTTTTTGAAAGGTTTCAATTGTTTAGGCTTACTTGTGCATGGATGTATAAGAGTATGCCATCTGATGGCACTCGTTTAAAGCAGGTCCCTTTGGTTCTCAACAATCTAATCTGCCCCCAGCAGCAGCATTCATGCCAAACATCAATGGCTTTGGCATTACTAGCATTAATAATGCCACACATGAACCGTTGCCTTCCCTGACTGCTTCAACACAAAATTCTGCCAATGGACTCTATTTGTCTGCTAATAAAGAGAAGCTCGCAGCCATAAATATTCGGTCAGGGTATGTTGATAACAATCATTTGTATTTTTTCAATGCCAGAATACTAAAGCATTTACTAACATGGGTTTTACCAAGAAAATGTTATATTTCATGTGTAATTATGTTACCTCTCTTTGTCTGGCAGAGATAATTTGCAAGAAGATAGTGTTTGGTTGAAGGATAAATGGACACCTGGAGAGGTAAAGGACTTAATCTGCGTTCCTGTTCAATACTTGCTTTTTCCTATTGTTTTGGCTGTCAAAAAGTCGGGGGATGTTTCCTTATAAATGCACCTTGCTTTAGATTGTTTATACTTATTGTCATGTTTCATATATTCGAGCGAGGATGATATTAGCAGTTTTTTAATTATTTTAGTTCTCCAAGTATGGTGGGTGATAGCTATTCTTTCTGAGGAGAGTTTCATCTTGGTTGTTGATTGTGAGGAAAATTGAAGATTCTGCCTGAATCACCATGGGGAGAAAACAGTAATTGGAGAGCCTCAATTTAGTTATATGGGAATGTTACTAAACAGTGTGCTATGATTTGGAAAGTGTGGTTTCACCAGACGGCTGTCATGATTTTTCATTTTTGGCATCTTGTCATTTTTTGGATTAGATTGTTGTGTGTGTGTGTGTGTGTGTGTGTGCGTGTGTGTTTTCCTCCTTTTATTCAAGGGGAACCGAGCAGCAGGCTGATAGATTAGCAGGCCTCTGGTAAAACAAGGGATTGAGGTGTTAAGATGTCAAATTAAATCAAAGTGGAAATGCTTTGGATGAAGATTGGAAGGTGGTTGTGCAGTTCTGATGCCGGGTCTACCCATTTCCTAAGTTGTTTGATGTTTGGACCTGTTTTGGAGGATTTCTGGAGGTGACCCCTCTTATTGAGGTGATGAGTTGGTCAGGGGCGGTGGTGGCTGTGTCAAGAGATTAGGGCATTGGCTCCCTTTGAAATAATGCAGCCCAATAGATTTGGCTTCAGTTTGTCTGATGATCGAGAGAAGACAACGGGTTTCTGCATGGGACATTTTGGTTATTTGATGGACAGTAATGGTATCCCATAGTTGCTCAGTGATTGGGAGATTAATACCATTCTCTATTTGCTCTAAATTTCTTATAGAACCATAAGGTTGGTCTGAATATGAGTGATAAATTGTTGACTAGGAAGCGCATGCTTGTCTTAAATCTTTGTTGGAAGAAGAAGCAGAAATTTCCTTTCCTTGATCCCATTTTCACAGATGGAGCAGTATGCTGAGAAAGTGAGAGATTGTGTTGGAAGGGTGAAGAATTTGTTTTACTGAAGAAGAAATGGTTTAAATTTTTGTTTGGTTTGACGGTGATTTGGTAAATAGTGAATTGAAAAAGTCGGAACATTAGATTATTTACAGTTTACATACACGATCGTGATGTATGTTATGTAGTTCGATGTTCAGCTCTGGTCGCTGCCCTGAAAGTCCATTATCAATTTATCGTGGTTATTATTACCATTATTGTTGATGTATTGTGGTTGATATTTCTACCTAACAGATTCCAGAAGAAGCACCTCCAGATGCATATGTTCGATGAGGAATGCCATAAAACTCAGCCCTGCTGGCACCAAAACGCTGCATGGCGTCATGGTGTCTTTGGGAGGACTTATTCTGGCATGAGCCTTGCACTTGTGGTAATTACAAAACAGAGTATTTACTGGATGAAAATCTCTCTCGAGTGATGTTACTTGATAATATCAATTAGGACCATGAAAATTTTTGCCCTGTCTGCTGTTTTTTTATCTGCCTGTGTTCGCCTAAAAAGGGCAGTTATAGCCTAATCATCTGTCATAGTGTCGAACGTGCGAGTGCTGTCGGATAAATTTTTTTTTCCCTGAGAAATCATAGACCAGTTCATCATTATTAAGAATTTGAAGCCATGAATTGAAAGTTAGAAGTCTGGCCTGGTCGTCTCTGATTCTTGAATCTATCCGCCTTCTCTTTAGCCTGTCCAATCCACACGTCTTTGAACCTAACAATGTTAGGAGCGGCCACTGAGAAGGCACAGCTCGAATAAGTAATGAATTTTGCTATATAATTACAAAAGTTTAGTACAAAATCTTGTAGGATATATATGTTAAGGCTAGACTGAGACCCTCAAGTAACATTCAATAACAGAGAAAAAAAGAAAAAGAAACGAAATCCCTGTGTCATTAGCGGACCGATTTCTTCGTCTCAACAGATCAGACACGTACCGGCAAAAGGACCGCCCTGCTTTTCTGCAGTGACTGAGAACAGAAGCAGCTGTCATCGTCTCTTACTCCCTTCATCAACAGCAAAAGCTTTGTGGAGAGGGTGTTTGTTTTAATTTGAGATTAATTCTCACCCGGCATCGTGGAGCCCAAAAATGGGAAAATTCATAGAAATGGGATACATAACCAATTCGCTGAGGTTACACCCTTCAACAAACAGGAGCAAAGTAAGCAAGTGAAGCTGAGGAAGCTAACTCTTCCAGTTGACAAGCAACTCGCCGGCCTCCGCTTCGCTGGGGGTGATTATTTGGTGGGTAGGGAACTAGTCTAGGCCCGTTGCTTTTTTATGTTAATAAATGTTCTCTCACCAAGGCTGCCCATGGATGATCATTAGCTATTCTTCAGCTGTTCCAGCTAGTATTTCTTTTCCTTTTATTGTTCATCGTGCTTGTTAATATTACTCAAGATTGTAGTATATCACTCAAAACCAGAAGAAGAGTGCAGATGGCCAAATTTCATCAATGCAGAGTCACGTTTCAAGAGGAAATAGCTTTCTAACAATTTCAAAAGAATATGAAGTCGCCAGGAGCTAGCCAAGCCAAGAATCGAAGCACAATTACCCTTCTACTGATCCAGTTCTCGAAAATTTTGACCAGCAAAACCAATAAGTTTTTATGCAAGTAAAAGAGAATAGAACTTTACAGGTTGAATGCTTGAAAACCAAACTCAAAGCTCTGTAGCCGTCTGTCGGATGCAGTCAACATTGCACAGCCCAACCGATCTCACCATTTCCCCAAATCTGCCACAATCACAACAAGAGCATTAGTAATTTTGTTGGACATGTTTATTTTGAAGCATTTATATGGCAACCCTTATGTTTTGTAGGCTATTCTGTTTGCGGACCTTTACCCTTGTTGTACAAGGATAGATTTTCTTCTACCACAAGCAAGAACCAACTCCAATGCCACTGTTAATCAAACTTACCGGTCAAAACTGTTCCTTGCTTTCTCTGAATGATCTGTGCTGTTCCGTGATCTCACGCTACGCTCCACACTCTTTCGATGGCTGTCTCTCTTATCCATGCTGCTTCTTGCTTTCTCTCTGCTTTCGGTGCTTAGTCTAGCCTTGTCATCCTGCCCAACACTTGGCCTACCCTTCTCTTTGTAGTCAGTGCTCGGCCTGGCCTTCTCCCTCTTGTTCTCTAGTGCAGCTCCAAGTTCCAACAGATCAGGTTGCTTTTGCTCCAAGCCATCATGGGCCCGTGGGAGTTTCTCTATTGCTGATATAAACTTCTTCAGATGCCTCAAATACTCCGGAAAGAGCTCCAAATTGCAGTGATTTCCTCCTTTAAGCCACAAAGGTTCATACTTCTCTTTGCAAAGCTCCCAAAGTTGCTTCCCATGAGAAATATCCACCACCTCATCTTCAGTCCCCTACATTTGACTCTTATCTTCAATCAAATATGAATCGTTCCATTTATAAGAAAAATCTGATTTTTATTTGCAACAAGGGGCTACTTGAACTCAACTCAGCAACCAAAAAAACTTGTTGGGACATACTCACGTGAATGACCAATACCGGGCACTGAACAAGTGGCATCTTCTCGATGTTCTGCAATCAAAACATCATGGCAACTCAGCTTTTTATCTTAAAGCAGGCAGAAAACTTGTTCCATGTCCAAACAGAAGCACAACGGTTGGTGTTCAAGCAAAGACCTTATAAATGTCAAACCAGAACGAACGTTTGACGGGGTACATGACCCGAAGCCCAGACAGGATTGGACTGTGAAGAACCACAGCCCTTAATTGAGGCAACCGAATCGCCAAATCGAGAGTAGGTCCACTTCCAACTGACTGCCCATATAACACAATGTCCTGTTGCTTCAAACCATAGGTCTCTTCAAGACATCTGTAGGCTGCCTCTATGTCTGCATATGTGTTCTGTTCACTTGGCTAAGGGCAAATATATGTCAGACAAATCCTAAGCTTCGTCGTATCAAAAATTCCAATCGAATCTAGCAGTGGTCAGAGCACAAAAAAAGGCCTACCTTTCCAGAAGATTGTCCATAGCCTGCGTAGTCATACCTGTAGTTGTAATACAACTTCAAATTACACTAGTCATCTAATAAGCTTTCCATGTGTGTGTGTGAGCGTGCGCACATAATCTAAATGATTGTTTTTTACTGACCCGAGTAGGTTAACATTAAGATGAGCACTGAGCTCAGTGAAAATGCGATACATCTGGCCCAGATCAGCAGCATTCCCATGGGAGTAGAGAATTGTTAAAGAAGCTGATGGGTTTTTCACAAAAATGGCCATGATCTTGTTGCCCTTCATAGTGCTAAGCTTCAAAACATCCACATCATCTCTCTGGGGAACATCGGCAATCCTCATTTTCCTGGTTGCTTCATCGACAAGTATGATGTACGATGGGGGGTTTGGCGGGAAAAACGCAAACTTGGCTGCCATTGATGATGTTGCAGTCCCCATCTTGATCAAAAGTTGGCGGCTTTCAAAGATTTATTGCATGAGAATTGTAAACAGAGAACAGGAGGGGAAGGTTGGGGACTGCTGCTAGGGTGAGTTTTTCTTTTCTTTGGTATATTTTCTGTTTGGTTCTAGAGTAACTGTTGATAGAGATCAGTACTAGCTAGAGCTTTTGGTTCTGAAATTTGAGAGAAGAAACATGGAAAGTACAGAATTAGAGGGAAGAAAATTTTGGGTCGGTTATTTATTTTTCAGTGATTTCCGGGACTAATTAAATAGTTCAAAATTTGTTAATGGCATGAATTCATATATGGTTGGTGTTTTTAGCCTTAGATTAAAACCCTACTTATGATTATTGTTCGTTTTTTGCTAGTCCCACCTTGACCTTGTTGTTTGAATTTTAAAATTGTGATTTATTATTTCATTTATCTCCCTTCAATTATTTAGTGGGCCCATTTGTTTTGCAGGTAACAAGCAGATCTATGACAGAATTGATTTGATTCCATGGATGATAATATTTCTCAATTACCTTGTCATTAGTACACAATGCTTTGTCACACACAAAATGAAAATCCTATCACTAATCTCCAGCAATCACTTATATATCTTAGAGGTAATTTGATCAAAACAATAACCCAAGTTATGATGATAGTAAAAGTTTAGTTAAGAACAAGGAGTTTTTTTCCCTAACAATGGTGTTGCACATCATAATTTCCTAATATGGGTAATTATGATATTATTTACCTAATAGGGGTGATTCTAACATCACTTGACATGTTTTAATGGAAAAACTTTACCAAAATGTTGACTGAAGTCTCAAGTTTATGTTAAATGGTCAAAAAAGTCACCTCTTTGTTCTTTTATAAATATTCTAAATTATATGAACACATTGTTAGAAAAAATTAATAAAAACATTTAGACTATTTTTATTTAAAAATATTTTTTTAAAAAAAATTTGGTCGTCAATTTTTTAAAAACATATGCTTTGGAAAAAAAAAATTTTCAACTATTTTTAAGATTTGAGTTTTGGATAATATAAAATATTTGAAAAAAGATTCAAAACATTAACCAAAAACACCCGTGAAATATATCATAAGATTAAGGGAAAATTATAAAAACCTCCCTGTGATTTAGTCTAACCTACACTTGCATTCTCTATTTTTAAAAACCTACATTTTGCCCCCAATTTCCTTTACAATGTCCGACAACAACTTCTGCAACTCTAATTTAAACTGTCTGATAATTATGTTCCAATAATTTCAAGATTTTTAACATTTTTTTTATATTTAAATAATTTTTAACATTCTTTTTTCACAGCTAACCGATCTTTAAAAGATAATGATATGCATTTACAGAAAAAAAAAATATTTTTAAAAAAATAAAAAATTGATAATTTGAAATGTCTATTAATTATAAAAAAATATTAAAGATATTGAAATTACTAAAAGATAACTATCATACAGTTTAAATACAGTTTCAGAAGTTATTATCGAACAATATAAAAAATATAAGGTAAAGTGTAGATTTTTAAAAATAAAGTGAGCAACCTGTAGGTTAAGACATACCTAGGAGGTAATTTTAGATTTCTAAGATTAAAGATCATGTATGGGGGTAGAAGTCCAATTTCATCTTTAATGAATTGTTGATTGTGTACAAGTTGGGCAAGGCAAATGCCTAGCTTTTAACATATAACCTTAAAGTAGGGTATATTTATGGGGTATGGGGTTCATTCATCCAGGGAGGTTTAGCTACGTTCCTGCCATAATTGTTGGATAATATCCTATGACACTTTATTATATAAAATATTAGTATTATTAGGTCAATAAATACTTAAATAATATTCTTTTTAAGTGAATAATTTTAAACAATATTTCTCTCAAAAGGTATGTTTGTTAAGAGAATGAAAGTAATAAGTATCATCACCTAAAAATTAAAATAGTCAATTCTCTAGCCTTACAATAAACATAATTATTATTGTTGTTGTAGTTGTTCTTATTCTTGTCATAGTTATTGTGTTCAAAAAGAATGAGAAGAAGCCTAGTAAGTATGAATATTCCTTCGCCGGAACTTTCTTTACACAATCAACAATTTATTAGCGATGAAATCAACTTGGACTTGCATCTTAGAGATTAATCTTGAATCTTACATCTTCTTTTGCGAGAGGTTGGTCCATCTTTTAAGCCCTTTTTCAAATATTTTATATTATTCAAATTTTGGATACCAAAAATACTTAAAACTAATTGTTAAATATTTTTAAAAAGTAATATTTTTATTGTTCAAAAATGTTTTCAAATTAATTTACACGAAAATTATTTGAGTAAGAAATACTCTTCAAGTTTTTTTTTAATTTTTAATGACATTGTCGCTATGTAAAATAGAATGTCGGTAAAAGAAAAATAAAAGGAGAAAAAGTTTACTGGTTTAACCTTTTACTATAAACAGAGGACTTGAAAGTTAATATTTTGGTCGACTTTTTCAGCTAAAACGTGATGTTAAAAACACTTAAGTGAGATCATAGCTACCCTTATTAGGGAATTATGATTTGTAACTATCCTTGTTAGAGAAAAACTCTAAAAACAAAAGCCCAAAGTCCGTTATATGATAGTCACATTCTTAGATACACCCATATAATCGGTTATTACTGAAATAACATTGACCAGTTGTGAGATAATATTAGACAATAAAAAAAGATATGCTAAACATTTTATGGAATACTCCATTCATTGAATAAAAATTGACACTTTTACAGTTCATAATAATTAATTAATAATTTTATTTCTTTTAAAATTTATTATAAAAATATAAATATTTTATATGAAAATGAAACTTTAAATATTATAATTTTTAAATATTATTTTTAATTTTTTTTTAAATATAGATTAATATAAATATATTTAAGTCAAATTTCAATAAAAAAAATAAAAATTGTTAACCTATGCGACACAAAAGGAGTAATATTTAATTTTATCTTGTAAATATCAAATTTTACTAAATGTAAAAAAACAATAACTCAATGTGCATTATACTATCTCTTGTTATATTTATTCAATCATGCATATCACTAAAGGTAACTCTGGTTCTGGCCCCAAATACTAGCCTTTTCATAAATCATAATTGCTAGGGTAGTTAATGGTATGGAGAAAGCTTTTCTTACGTCTATTTTTGCAATTCTATGCCCGTGGGTGGGGGCCGTGGGGCAAGTTGCTTTCTTTACCTTGAACCGGTTTATAAAGGGAAAATATAAAATACGACCAAGCGACAGACGACAGACGTCATAATTATATTTAGATTATTTATTTATATGAGATTTATATGAGTCTCACAGAAATAAACAGCTTAAATATTTTTTTTTATATTTTTCGTCTGTTACAATATATTTTTTAAAAAATATAATATGACTGAGAAAAGAGAGAAGGGATTTAATTCGAGCAAATGGAGATAAATCATGATCTTGTGGAGGAAATGAGATACCAAAAAAAAAAGAAAGAAAAAGAAACTAATATAAAAAGAAGAGAGAGAAATGGAAAAGAGATTGGTAGTGGGACTGCTTTTGCTGGAACAGAGGGGAGCACTTATGATTACAAATTTTGTTCTTTTAGGACTCATATTATTTATAACGAACAAAATTTACAATTAAATCATTACGGAATTGAACAATAGCACTCTAGACCATATCAATACAATCCCACGGATTGATGTGGAGCCTAGGCTAGTAGGGTCGGATACAAAACCGTTTGGTGTGGGTAGATTCGAGTTTTGCTGGGAACTGGGGCTGAATTAGTGGTGAGCAAATAATCGGTTTTAACCGAAACAACTGAAAAATTGAATTTTTTTGGTTTTTTTGGTTACAGTTATTCGGTTCTCGGTTCGGTTTTGGTGATAACCGAAAATGTATATCTGTTTTCGATTCAGTTTTTGGTTTTGAAAGTGTCAAATTCGGTGACCGTAATAACCGAATTAATATATGTTAACAGGCCTCAGGCCCTCTATTATTCTGCACATTAGCCCATATTGTCCTTAACCTAGAAGCCCAACCCGCCCTTCTCATAATCTTAATGCAGCCTACCCTCCTTCCTTTTACTACGTAGCCCAATCCAACAGTAACTAATACAGTAGGGAAAACCGAACAGATTGGGGAACCTTAGCAAAGAAAAATTGGGGATTCGTTCGAATGAACTAGGCAGGGAAGGGAAGGCGGTAGCAAAGTAGCAGTGCCACTGTGCCAGTGAGCGACTGAGCGAGGCAGGGTAGTGAGCGAAGCAGTCGTGTCGTGAGCGGGGCAGGGCAGTGAGCGAAGGCGAAGCAATCGTGACTCGTTAGCGAGGCAGGGCAGTGAGCGAGGCAGTGAGGCAGGCAAGGGAAGCCAGAAGCCGACAGCAGGCAATAGACTGCCACGCACCGATAGCAACCAACGAGTCAGCCACAACAGAGAAAGTTGTCAAACTTGTCGGAGCTACTACGGCAACAGAAAGAGCACGAGATGGAAGAAAATGTAAGTGAATTTGTTGATTAAATTTATGTGTTTGATTATGATTTTGTGAGTAGAAAAGTCAAGATGGATGGAAAATGAATAATAGGTAGACCCGAATCCGATTAATGAATAAATGTATGTGTTGCCGTGTTGGTTTCTTGTAGTTGTAGTTATTTAGTAGAGATGAACTCCAAGATTAAAAGCTTTTACTCGAGTACGAATCATAGATCATCACTCTTTTGTTAAGGAAGTGATAATGCTTCTGATAATAACTAAAACAGGCTACAAATTCTATTAGCCTAACCCAATTCGAGCTTGAAATTCACTTTCCTCCCAAGAAGACATCAGTCAGCACAGTTTTTTCTTAGGAGTCGTCTTCTTATTGTTATTTAGGAAGTTGAAAAGTAGGGAACTGAATAAGCAGAGACCTCTGCACTTCCCTAACGCCAAAACGTAGTTTACTTTGGTTGCCTCTTAGATTAGTGAAGATAGAAGGGGGTTTGAAAACCATTGATTTTCATAATTTAATCGCAATAAAGTCAGTTCTAATGCGGGAGAGCAAGCATCATTGACCAAAGAACATGACATTTTCACGTTGAAGAAGCAAAAGCTATACCATTTGAGCAAGGAGTTTTTGCAGTGTCATGGTGTAGTGAAACCTCTCTACTATTGTTTTTTTTTTCTTCAGAACATATGAGAAGCTCTCTCCTTTTTCTTATTACCAGTGAGAATTTTCAGTAATAGACTTTAGCATTGCCTTAAACCCTTGTCAAAATCAATCGAAACAAAAGTTCATAAAACCAAACGATTGAATTCAAACGACCGTGAATTGTGAAGTAGTCTTTGCGCAGCCCAACATGCGGAAAACATTCTGAGCAAGTTAAAAATGAGTTTGTAGGGCAATGAAATATTTGGAATAGTTTGTAGTTCTTGCTGGATATTGTCTGACATATTAATAGTGATAGAAGAGTTGTGTTTTCCCTCTTTCCTTAGGTGCATTTCTAGGAGCAATTTATGTTCTTTGTGGGAGTGAATATGAGGCAGCATAAATATTCATGAGCTTATTGTCTCTGTATTTATTGTGCTTTGGTTAAAGCAGAACTCTTGGATCCTTAGTGGGTGATTGGTATAAGATTTAAAAGAGTACATGTACATTATGTTTGTCACCTTATTTATTAACTTGCTATTCATTCCTCATGTAGTTTGAATGTCAAGGACATAGTGGTGGTGGTGATGATGCTTTATCTCAGCCCTGTGCCATGAATGACGGAATGATCTCTACCTAACCATAAGCAGCAGCAATAGACTCCGCAGCAACAGCAACCTCTGCATCAAGTTCGAAACCTGGAAAATGCAAAAGCCGTGACCAAGCAAAGAGGAAGATAATGGCACCAAGGTCAACTGTGTGGCTTCACTTTGAGAAGGTAACACATGAAAAGGGGGAACATAAAGCTAAATGTAAATACTGTGAGAGGTTGCTAGCAAGTCATCCAAAGGATAATGGCACTAGTTCCCTTAGATCTCATTACAATTCTTGTCTTACACGTATTACTTTAGAATTTAAGCAAAGTGAATTGGTATTTACTGCTGGAAATGAAGAATGGGATAAAGGATTAGGGTGTTGGAAGTTTGACCAAGAATCAATAAGAAAATGTTTAAGTTTCATGATTATTGTGGATGAATTACCTTTCAAGTTTGTGGAGAATAATGGTTTTAAACACCTCATGGCTGTTGCTTGACTTAGATTTCATGTTCCCTCACGACATACAATTGCTAGAGATTGCTTTGAGCAGTATTCAATTGAGAGGAAGAAACTGAAACAATATTTTAAGAATACAAGCCAACGGGTTTGCCTCACCACAGATACATGGACTTCTTTACAGAAAGTCAACTACATGTGTCTTACTGCACATTTCATAGATGAAAATTGGAAATTGCATAAGAAGATTTTGAACTTTTGTCCAATAACTAGTCATAGAGGTGAGATCATTAGTAGGGCAGTAGATAATTGCCTTCTTGATTAGGGTATTGATAGAGTATTCACAATTACAGTAGACAATGCTAGTTCTAACGATGTGGCAATTGAGTTCTTGAAACAAAAAATCAACAATTGGGGAACGAGTGTTGTTGGTTATAAGTACTTGCATATGAGATGTATTGCACATATTATCAATCTTGTTGTTGTTGATGGATTGAAAGAGATGCATGTTTCTGTGGCTCGTGTTCGAGCTGCAGTTAAATTTGTGAAGCAATCTCCGGCAAGATATGCTAATTTCAAAAAATGTATTGAGAGGGAGAAAATTGAGAGCAAGGCTTTGTTGTGCTTAGATGTTAGCACTAGGTGGAATTCCACCTATTTGATGTTGAATGCTGCACAGAAATTTGAGAGAGCCTTTGAGACATATTCTACTGATGATCCTCATTTTGAGCATAAATTAAATGAGTTGACTGGTGGAATACTTACATCTGATGATTGGGAGAATGTGAGAAGATTGGTCACTTTTCTTGAGAATTTTTATGACCTGACTTGTAGGATTTCAGGCTCTTTATATGTTACCTCTAATACATTTTTTCATGAGATTTCTGAAGTTGATGGTCTTTTGTATGAGTGGGGAACTAGTGATGACTTGGAATTTGCTTTTATGGCTAGGAAGATGAAAGAAAAATATGAAAAATATAGGGGTAATGTCGAGAAGATGAATATGTTGATATATGTTGCGGTGATCCTTGATCCATGACATAAGCTGAAGTATGTTGAGTTTGCATTGAATGAGATGTATCAGTCAAAGAAAGATCTAAGAATTAAGTTAGCACAGAAGGCCAAAGATGCTTTGAATGAGTTGTTTAGTTGGTATGAAAAAATGTTGCAACCACAAAATTGTGGTCAGTCAAGTGGAATTAACCAAGCTTCAGCTGTGCCGCAATCTGAAACCCAAAAGAGGAAAAGCCAAATTTCGAAGGAAAGAAAAAAGAAGTTCAGGTCACTCATTGGGAGTGATGAAGGAAAGTCTGATTTGATTAAGTATTTAAATGAGGAGTGTGAATCCGATGAGGATGATTTAGACGTGTTACAGTGGTGGAAAATGAATAGTGGGCGTTTTCCTATCCTTAGTCAAATGGCCCGTGATGTCTTAGCTATTCCTATCTCCACAGTTGCATCTGAATCTGCATTTAGCACTGGAGGAAGGGTTCTTTATGCATTTAGAAGTTCATTGACTCCTAAGATGGTGCAGGCTCTCATATGTTGTCAGGATTGGCTTAGGAGATCAATGCATCCTGTTAGTGTTGAGGAAGATTTGGAGGAAATTGAAAAATTGGAGGAAGGTATGATTGTAGATATTTAGTAATCTAACATATGATTTTTGTTTAATATACTTGTGATTGTTCTTTTGTTTATATCTTTATTTTTCCCCTCAGATTTGTCAAAAGTGGCATTGGCTAATTCGATCATAGATATTTGAATAAGACATTTGGTTAGTTATTTATGGGAGACCAACACTTATTCCAGGCAAGTATGTTCTTTAGTTGTTAATTAAATTGTTTATAAACCTGAGATGTAGTTTATTTAGAGATTTACTTGTTTTCTATTCAAGCAACTTATCACTTTTCACCTTTCTTTCTTGTAGGCAGTTTGGAATGGGATTGCTAGTGCATTTCAGCTTGGTTGTTTGTGGCATATTTTATGGAAAAACAGTACTCTTGTTCTTGTCTTCTTAACTTGGTTATTAGTTTGAAGACAAGAAAGTTAGACTTTTCTATGTGTGCTTTGATATGTGTTTTATTTATATTGTACTTTGAAACAATTTATATTCCGTAGCATGATGAATTTATGGAGAATGTGTGTTGTGATGATGTTTTGAATCTTTTGATGTTGCATGATGATTTTTAAACCAATTCCATTCATGATTTATGTATGTGCTGCAGCAAGAGATTTATATGAAATTCAATTTTTTCGGTTTAAAATCGAAAAACCGAATTTACATTTCGGTTTCGGTTATTTCGGTTTTAGGGGTAGAATCGATTATTTCGGTTAGCAGCATTTCCAACCGAAAACCGAACAAAATTGTTATTTCGGTTTCGGTTATAACCGAAATAACCGAATGATCAGTCCTAGGCTGAATTGATGTAAATTGGTCTATCTCTGCATCCGCTCAACTCGAACCAAATTGAATGACCTTTGAACCTGATTAAAATCGAAACAGAAAATAATTTGGTTGGTTCACTATGGTTTCATTAATTCATATGAAAAATGAACCACAAGACTTCAATTACAAAGAGCAATTATATTATGCACTCATGAAAAATGGATACACCCCCAACATCATATTATTTACCATATTATTTACGAAACTCTTATCATATCTCAAGTTCCTATAAATTATAGTAATGTTAATGCAATAACCCCCTATTATATGGTACATCCTAATTTCTTATAAATTACAAAATGTTACCCACACACAACTGATTGCTATGTTGAAGTTCTTTCCTACTAGATAATTTATGTTCTCTTATTGATTATAGTTTCTCTATTGTCTCATTTTTTTTTTCCTTAATAGATCTATCTATTCATTTTGATAATTAGTAACTGTTTGCCATGTTTGATATAGTTGTTTTTTCGTATTTATCTTGTTCTCTTACTGAATATAGTTGTTCTCATTATCTAATCTTATTGTTCTCTAACAAATATATTTGTTCTTGTTATATCTAATAACTATTTGTTATGGAACAAATATATTTTGCCGTGAGATAGTAAGATTAGACCACAAAACAAGTATATTCAACAAAGGAACAAAAACAATTTGATATGAAACAACCACTACATACATAACAAGTAATTATTGAATATCGAAAGGGACACATATATTTTATCATGCAATAACAAAATTATACCATTGAACAACTATATTCAGTAAAAGAACAAGAAGAATTTGATAAGGAACAACTCCTACACGCATAGCAAGTAATCATGGAACATCAAGATTAGACCATGGAACAATTACATTCTGCAAAAGAACATGGAAAATCTGATATGGAATAACTACTACATGCACAGGGTTATTTAAAATTAAAAGGAACATATATATTTTGTCATGGAACAGCAAGATTAGACAATTGAACAATTACATTCAATAAGAGAATATGAACATCTAATGAGGGAACAACTGCTACAGGGAAAAACAATCAGACATTAAATAGTGGAAGGAACAGTAATATGAGTTAATGGAACAACTAAATTCGTACAGAGAACAAAAATAATCTATGAAGAAAGAACTACTACAGACATAGCAAGTGACATGGTAGCAGTTTCACAAATTGTTGGATGTTTGAATATAGCATCTATGCCGGGTGTAGCATACCCTCAGTGAATCACAAATACTATAATACATGAAAATAACAAATTTTTAGATAGGTATAGAAAGTAAAGTAAATAAAGTGCAAACAGTGCTATCAAATACTTTTAGCATTGATAATGAGTGAGATTAGTGTCCCATTTGCAAGATTATGACAAGTTTGCCCACACGAGGTTCTTTGCAATGGTGATGAAACCTTTATTATTGGAGAATGGGCAATTTTGTCACTAATGTTAGCCCAACAGAGTAAATTTGCCATCAATATATTTTTTAGATGCAAAATCTTCACATATGTTATCTGTTGGGAGCAATTTTGCCATCAAAATTATGAAAAGAGAGCGATATAGCCACCAAGCATCTAATAGTTGTCTAACGATATGAATATTCCATCCAAAATGAATATTTCATGTCACGTCTGCAATACGTCAACACTATATCAGTAACTAGCAAATTGAGAAAACTTTTAAACTTACCAACAAAAATTTGGTCCTTAGCTCCTAGGTACCCAACTTTAAAAATCTACAATTTTGACGATCTTATCCAATGGGGAATAGAATGAAAACTAGACTTTAAAAGCTTCCAGCCGATTACTACCCAATCTCTACCGCCAACTAACCAATCAGTCACTAGATTCATAGTTCATCTACCATTACTACTTGCTTAAGCGTTTTGTTATGGCTTGCATAAGGGAGGACAACATCTGTTGTTGATTGGGTAAATCTTTGTAGTTTTGTTTCAGAAGCCGAATCTCTCAATTTGGCAACGCAGCAACTGGGCACCTTCTGTTCCAACCATATCGCAACAGTACATGAACACCATTGGCTAGACCTCACCAAAACTGGATATCATAGGCAAGTAGTTCTTCATTTCTATTTGAAATGTCTCGTTCTTTTCTATGTATTTAATTTTTAAGGAAAATTATATTTGGGGGACCGGGAAATTTGAACAACAGGTGATGGTAAAATAATAAATTCAAAAACTTAAGGGCTAGAATTTTGGGTGGAGAAAACTTAAAATTAAAAACTTACATTTTTTTCACATTTGCCATGTAGACAGATTTGATGATCAATGAAAAAATTACACCCAATCTATAACATTAGTGCTAGTTTTTCATTAAAAAAAATTATATTAATGGCAAAACTACTCTATCGACCTAACAATAGTGGCAAAATTGTCTTCTCCCCTTTATTCTTCTTCCACCACCACTAATGCTGAATTGTTAACTAAATA
The DNA here is from genome assembly GCA_005392925.1 of Aquilaria sinensis. Taxonomy (NCBI): domain Eukaryota; kingdom Viridiplantae; phylum Streptophyta; class Magnoliopsida; order Malvales; family Thymelaeaceae; genus Aquilaria; species Aquilaria sinensis. The sequence continues at coordinate 118,734 of SMDT01001407.1, forward strand.
TCCATGCCAAAAGTGCAGTTCACAAAATTCATATCCATGTTATGATTTCTGATCATTCAATTCAGAGGAGATTCATTGCCAAATTGTTATCCGTGACTGATTTGCACAAAAACACAAGTTGGTGATTGAATTGACAAGTTACAAATAGGATTTGCCTATGAGGTTTATGTGAAAGTATACTTTACTCATTTTTATTTCAAAAATATATACTTTGCTTCTGTTTTTTAATACAGCCAGACAACAACTTTTGAAATCTTAATTTAGACATTACGGTAACCATTTTTTAGTAATTTTAATCCGTATGGTATTTTTTTTTACAGTTAATGAACATTTTAAATTATTATTTTTTTCTTTCTGTATTTTTTTTTAATTTTTAAAACAGTATTTTTTAAATATCAATTAATTATAAAAATATATTATACAAATTAAAATTACTTGAAAATGACAACCATACGTTCTAAATTAAGATTTCAAAAGTTACTGTTAGATTGTATTAAAAGACAGGAGGTGAAGTGTATATTTTTTAAACAGAATAGGATAAAGTGTAATTTCACCTGAACCTCAGGGGGTAAATTGTAATTAACCCATAGAAATAACTAAGGGGCAGGTTTAGCGTCTCCACAGAAAACAATCAGGTTAGCAGAATCATTTGCCCAAAATATATAAGGTCTAACCAACTAAAGCTAAAGAAACAAACAATGCAACTAAGATGGTTCAAGATTCATGAAAGAAACAATGCAACGAAGATGGTTCAAGATTCATGAAAGAAACAATGCAACGAAGATGATTCAAGATTCATGAATGCCCATTCCAAATAGTGATCCTTGCACCAAAATTTCCCGAACCCGTCATGGAAAGGGTTTCTCTTGCAAACCTAAGACCTCAATTCAAATCCCTCCCCCATCTTTGGCATTATCTTTATCTGCTGAAACGACCTAGAAATCTTAGGATGCATTTGACAAACATGCAGACAAGCTTTTCTTTTCTGCAGCACACACTCAAAACATGCTGTTTTCGAACAAGACCCTCGGGGCCAAAAGCAGAAAATGATATGAGGCAGTTCATCAAAAACAGCTCTTTACCAGTTTCCAAAACAGGGACATGCCATCGTTAAGCAAACAAGTGCAAGAAGTGCAATAAAATGACAAGAGTTCAAAATAGACTCCATAAGATGTATAACAAACGGGACAGGTCTACTTGAAACTGTTCACTAGTAGTCAACAGGCTACATGTCCTAATCAATGAGTAAGACTTGAGGAAATATGACCTAAGGATTGCAAATGCACACAAGGAAGAAGCAAGCAGAAAACCAAAAATATTACATTCTAAGCTACGTTCAGTTACCTGCTAACTTCTTAAGTGAAAATATATATTAAACCATTCCAAGTCCCAGATAATTCTGGTTTGTGGCATGCTTCAAGTGAGTATTGTTCATACGCAAACAAATAAAATTAAATTCCAAGTTCATGCATAATGAACCGGTCGAGTACGCTGACAGATTGCAAGTTCAACAGTGAGATCAGACTAAACGCTATAAAACAGATAAAAATTATTGACATTTCATTAACAAAATAAATAACCTCTAGTTACAACGCAAGGACTGAGCAAACGCACAGTTGATGAAAAATGCAACAACACACTCACAGGCACAGGAGAACAACACCAGAATTTTAGCTGTGCTACCAGTCATCCTTCACTATCTTAGACTTCTCGAGTATGAATTTCCCTTCCTTGTACTTCTGTGTTTCCTCATAAGCACGCTCATACTTCCATCCCAATACTTCACGACAATCACAGCAATATACATCAGCTACGGTGTGAAGCCCGGTCATTAGCTGCCGGTCCTCCTTAGGCCCCACCATTATATTCATTGCATGGGAGAATAAAAAAGCTCGACCATTTCTTCCCTAAAATTAAATGTGGAAACAAGGATTATTGCACCATCTATGGGAAATGGATCAAATATTGTTATATGAAAAAAAACAGGTGTGCCCAAAGAATTGCAAAAAGGAAGTTAACTTAATCAAGTTTGGGCAATGGAAGCAAAAATTAAGTTCCTCAACTCAACCAATTATTACTCATTAGACGGAAAATCAACAACCACTCAGTATTTGTTTTACTCATCTTCATTGCAGGGTACTTTCCATTCTTAGTGATCTCAGGTTTCCCAGTTTTATATGCCTCTTAAGCTCCAAGGTGCAGATGTTCCCTATTGGATATCACTTTGATTGATCAACAACCATGATCCACATTCATAATAAGAGCATAGAAATAGCTCTAGCCCCTAGTTTATTCACCTGAAACGATTTGGAAATGACATCATCATGAAGAGCGACATGGTTTCTGCAATTACAGCAGCTGTACAACCTTGGTCCAATTATTATTTCTGCCATTCGACAACGATGAATTTGTTGTTGGCTCCACTCATATGCCAAACTCCTTCCACAAAGACAATAAATAAAGAGACCAAAGTCAATCAATATCTGTCATCCAGTGGGGACAAAATCAAAATCAGAAGCAATCCTAACCGGACAGTCACTTCAGGTGAACAAAGAACTACCTTCTATACACTCTATAACCATACAATACACAGCAGCCTATTCTGCGTTCAATAAGTTACCTGCATCACCAGTAAGTAGTCACTCGATAGACGAAGAAGTATCAGAACTTAAAAAGCCAAAAGAGGAGGGACCTTCATAATAGCATACCAAGTTGTAATTTTCTTTATCAAATTCGCTTTTTGAATGAAACAGGCTAATTAAAACAGTTTGAGAGCCCCAGATTCACAGCTACATTACACGGACGCCACAGCGACTACAAGCCAGTAATTGCAAAGATACACTTGATATAACAATCAACCAATCAAACCATACTCAACTTGGACTCCTGCCCAACTCCAGGTAATTGAAAATAGATTCAAAATAAAAACTCCAAAGCATAGAGCAGGAACACAAAATCAAAACTGAAAAACACTAACATAACATAAACCCAACAATCGAAACCAGCTGCTGGATATGACAACATCGAAATCCCACCAAGACCAAAAACCCAGCATCCGTAAAACATGAGTTTTATCAAACACAACAAACAGGAGATCAGATGCAAGAGAAATGATTGAAACATAGTGATCCGGAGTCAGGGGATGCCCTGAAGGCAAGAACAAGACAGAACCAGAATTCGAAAACAAGAAGTGTGTGATTCACTTATCGATTGTGCAGATAGGTCCACCAAAATAGATTGAAGCGAATCTTTCTAATCTTGATCCTAACCTGGGCAACTCCCCAGAGAGTTGTTTGATAGTTTAGGGTACTTTCCCGAGCTCTGAACTGTGAGGTCGAGTTGGCGTCTCTCGGGGTTTCCGCTTGCAAGACGACAAGTTGGGGCGAAATTCACACAGAAAACCACTACTGTTTATCCTTCGGCCAAGATCAGCCACTATTCTTTTTTTCAGCTCAAATATATTTCTCATGTTTCTAAATACGTTAAATTCACCATTGGAAAAAATATGTTCATGTGAAATGAGTATATTCTATTTAGAAAAAATTCTTATATGATAATAATCTAAGTGACATGAGTATTTTTTTTTTTTTACAATTTGGAGAAAAAGTAGGGATTTATTACTCATTGAATATGATTTAAGTAGAAAATAAGCAATAGTATAGAAATTAGGATGTAGAAGTAAAAGAAAATGCATTCTAGAAGTAATTGTTCCAAGCATTAGAGACAATAGTTTAACTTTGAATTGACTGCTGAATGGTATATTTGATCTAAACAAATAGTGGCTAATTTGGGCCGACTCACAAAGATTAATGTCTCCTTTTTGTGGTTTTTTTCCTAACAAGTTGCCTCGGGGATTTCAGTTACATTACTGCCAGTGGCGGACCCATAATTTTAGGCTCGGGGGGCTAGGGGCAAAGTAGAGGTGAGACGAGCGACGATTAAAACCTAAGAAAAAAAATTATTTAAATAATTATTTATAAAAATTTAATTTTATAACAAGTTATTTAAATAATTATTAGGTGTATATGGTATTAAAATAATATCTATTCTAAATAAAAATTAGTAAAATAATTACTTTGTTTTTATTAATCATCACTGAAATAACCTAGAGGGGAGAGAGAGACATAGAGATGTTGAAAGAAGATGGTTTGGGATAAATATGTAATATTTTAGATGTTAGGTATAAATTTGCAATGAAAAGTAAAGATTTTGCACTATTTACGCTATTTAACCTTTTATATTCTTCAGCCAGTTTGCGGGGATAAAACAGATAACTTGTCCTTAATTCTTTCAAAATGGCCAATCTAGTACCTTATATTTAAAAACTCACAATAGTCTAGGGTGGCAGTTTTTGGGATGGATATGCAATGTTTCAGAGGTTAGGTGAAAATTTGTGATGAAAAGTAAAGATTTAGAACTATTTTCGCTATTTAACCTTTTATATTCTTCAGCCAGTTTAGGGGGACAAAACACTTAACAGGTCCTTATTTTCTCACAAAATGACCAACTTAGTACCTCATATTTAAAAACTTACAAAATTTTCGGGGGGCAGTGGCACCTTCCTGCCCCCAGGTAGTTTCGCCCCTGATTACTGCCATTGGATTGTGATCCAAACTACCAAGCTGCCATTCACTTTGAAAAATCCTTCCTTGGAAAAGTTTATTGCCTATAAGGGAAGATGGACGGTGGCAATTTCACGTAAATACCCCGAAACACGGTGCTAGAGTAAATTGCGTAATAGTCCCTAACTTTTAATTTTCATTTTGTTTTAGTCCCCATCCTATTGAATATTCTGTTTTGGCCCTAAACCTATTAAAATTGTTTTGTTTTGGTCTCTCATCAAATGAAATTCACTAACTCAGAATAATTGTCTGACGTAAATTTTTGAAATTTTGATTTAAATATTTGATAACTGTCTTTCAGTAAATTTAAAAATTTTAATATTTTTATAGTAAATAGACAATTTAAATTAATAGTTTTTTCTTCCTGAATAAAATAAGTTTAATTTACAAAAGAAAAAAAAGATAATTTAAATTTTCTATTAACTATAAAAAAATTATTATATAGATTAAATTTATTATAAGACAGTTACTAAATAGTTTAAATTATGATCTAAAAATTTTTTATCAAATGAATATTTTAAGTTAACATATTTCATCCAATGAGTATCAAGATGAAATTTTTTTAATAGATTTAGGACCAAAATGAAACTTTTTAATAAGTTTAGGACCAAAACAGAACATTCAATAGGCTAGTGACTAAAATGCAGCAATAGTTAAAGGTTAGGGTTCATTTATGCAATTTACTCGTATTTACTACTTAGAGTTAGGATTTAAAACGAGTTATGTCTTTATCAAAAAGTTTGAGTAGAAACTCAATCTTTTTATTATCTATTTAAGCTTGATGAGTCTTGAGCCATATTTTATGTTTGGATTCTTAACAAATTGAGATCAATTGAGATACTATCAGGCTCAAACTATTATCAAGCTTAATATAATATTGATATAATATAATTATTTTAATAAAATAAATAGTACCTTAATTCTTAAAACCTTACTTAAGCTCTTATTGAGTTTAATGAAACCTCAGTTGAGCTTGAACCAAGCTCCACCATCTAAATTGAACTTCAAGTTTATTAAACTATTGAGCCAAGTTAGAGCATTTTCAAAGTTGAGTTTCAACCCTCGTTTATTAACCTTATCTAACTCGAACTTGAACTTGAGCAGAGCCAACTCTTAACCAGTCAAACTTCAAGTTTAAAGTGTTCAGGCCCAGCTCTACTTGTTTCTTCCCCTACTTGTTGGTCTCCTTGACCTACTCCAAACCCAAATAAGACAAAATATTTCTGTTATTTTTCAATTTTATCCTCATCTCTATCCTTCCCATTTCCCATTTCAACGCAATGGCCCCATTTTTCTTTTTCCTCTTCTCTTCTCCAATTAGTGACCAACTAGGTCTTTTGACATTACAATGAGAAAAAGGTTCACAATCTTAGAAAGCATAAGAATGGCCAAACAGTTAAACTAAAGTTTGGAGACAGCCAAAATCATTCCCAAATCAGATAAACAATAGCGATTAAGGTTTTATTGTAGGCAATAGAAATAATATGAGAAAGTTCAGGGATCAACATGGAAAATGGAAAGAACTTAGAGACCAAAATGAGAAATTTTGATAATTCAGGGACTGGAACGAACTCAAGCCAAAGAAAAAGCGGCCAAATGTGGAAAAACAACGATACAGACCCCTAAAGAGTGATCGCCTGATCAAAAAGTGGCGAGGGGTCGAAGAAAGAGCTATTGCCTTCCAGGAAAGACGATCACATGGATAAAAGCAACCTTGAAAATGCTTAGAAAAATAAATAAATAAATAAATAAAACGGAAACATTTTATTCACTATTTGTTTTGAACACTGCGTGTTGTGTGTGTGTAATGACGGCTGGAACCATTGACATGAGGAAGATTATCCCAACATGGAGATGAAAGCCTTTGCTGGCACTCTAATCCAGTTGCTTCCACACTCTGTCTATAAAAATGGAATGCAAACATTGGTAAAAAATTTAAATATTTTATATTTAGAAATTACAAGACTTATAGTTTTTAAATATAATTTTTTAAAAAAAATTAGTAAATATTAATGTAAGTAAATTTAAGTCAAAAAACTGAAATAATGCAAATAGCTTCGGACGGAGTTAATATTAGACAACAAAAATATTTACATTCATAAGTATCAATTGGAATAAAGTGTAAAGAGTCTTTTTGTCGTGGATAAGTTGCATCCTTGGAATTATACTTAGTGCGGTAGGAGCAGACAATGTAATGTTGCACAATTGTTGTTAAACTAAATATAGATTTTTTTTAACAGCAAGTAATGAAAAATGTTATTAAAATATAAACCAATTACACCCACCAGCTAGCTAGTTACTGGACAAGCAAAATCACAAAGCCCACAAACTCCCAAAAAAAACCCAACCCCACTTCTTTCAAAACCCAATTCAGACCCTTAGAAAAAAAAAAAAAAAACACCCCACACCCTCACAATATAACAACCCTTGACTATAGCCTTAAAAGATTAACACTAAGACTTTATACTTCATTCCAATTTTCTCAGTTCCTTTCTCAAAACCGATTTTACCCTAATAGACCCTAAACTATATATAAACACTTAGCGATTTGAGTCTTTTGCAAAATTTTGTCATGGTTAGCTAACCAAAACATTGGCCGAGTATATATATATTTCAGTGTGGCACTGGCACTATTGATAGGAGTAGGGTAAGGCAGAAATGTTCAGACATTGGCCCTTTTTCACATTGCCCCTCCCAGCTCCCAGCCAAGATCAATGGAGATAATTTATTAGATTGACCATTAATAATCTCACGGGAATATGTCTATCTACAAACATGCAAAAACACAGGCCTCTACAATCACCGCAAAGAAGAGCTAGATCCTCAAGGACGACTTGAACAATACTTTGATAACGGGGGTTGCTTGAAAATAACTTTGTCATGAACTGTCTTTCTTTTTTTTTTTTTTTTAAATTCTTTAGCAAATTAAGTGCCGAAGCCACTCAAAGAATTATGTCTCGTCACAAAATTATTTCTTAGCATCTATCAGGAGAACCTTTGAATGATAGATACAATGAAAATAACTTACAGTTACTCCTAAACTTACGTCATTATTAAAATCAAATTCTTGAGATTTAAAAATCTAATATTTTTCTGACTCTTTTTTACATTATTTAACATCAATTTTGGAATTTAAACTTTATGATAGCTACTTATCAATAATTTCAATCAGTCTAATATTTTTTACGGTTAATGAAAAATTTTAAATTATTAATTCCTTCTTTTTATACTTGTCAAATGATATTTTTATAAATATCAATTAGCTGTAAAAAAGTACCAGACTACTTAAAATTTTTAGAACATGCTCTACATAATTTAAATTAGGATTTTAAAAGTTGTTGTCAGATAATGTAAAAAATGCCTGAGAAAATTGTTGATTACCCTAAGGGCTTAACTTTAACATAACCCAAATTCAGAGATGGAACTCTAAGGTACCCATTATTTTGGCAAGATCAATAGCCTAGTAATCGCCTAATATCGCTCAAAGTGTAGCTTTGTGAAATAAAATTGGACAAACTATATTTTTACGAGGTGTTTTTCAAGTTTACCGAATTCATGTGATACCTCTTATCTTTTATAGGAAGTTTGTGCAATTCCAAGATTACCCTATTTTCAAGTTCTAGAACTAAAGCATTTAACTTTTGTTCATTTCTCAAAATATAGCCCATGCGGTATGGATATGGACTTTAATATATGGTATATCATGCAAAATTTCAAATTGTCGTGAGTAAACGATATACAGTTTTATTATTTGTTATTTTTTCATTTAAAATACCACAATATACTGTAATATTTCATAATATTTTTGCATGCCACTAAGTTTTTATGTGCATTTTATCATAATACCATGATATTTTATATGGTATGTACTATGGTATCCAATTTATTACAGTGCATCTGTGAGATAAATTTTTCTTTGTCATTTTACGTCAAAGCACGACCTGTAAATATGTAAAATAATAAAATATAATTAATAACACATATTTTAACATAAATATTATTTTTATTTACAAATAAAATTTAATTTGCAAATAACATGATTTTAGATTTTTTTCAACTACAACATGATGTTGATCAATATCACGCAATTGTATTTCTAATACATGTTATCCTAAATGAATATTACTCTTATTTGCAGAATTTTTTTACTTAAAACCAAAGTTCTATGACATATGATGAGAATGTTATTTTTGCATAACAAGTTATGACAGAAGCATCATACTTTAAGCTACGTAAGAACTTAATGTGATATTAGAAAATATATTGTCATTATTAAAGTATTATCTCCTTTTTTATCCATATGAATAATATTTATTTTGTTCTATATATTTTATTTTTTATGTTTTTTTGCATAAAATACTATTTTCTCTCATATATATTTTATTTATATTTGAAAATTTATGATGAGAAAAATTAGAAAACATATAAAAGTGTGCAAAAAATTATTTAATGTATTTCATCTTAAAAAAATATTCCAACATTTCTTTCTTTCTTTCTTTTTTTCTTTTTTTTTTCAAAAATAGTAATAGTATTTGTGACAATATACTATGTGATATATCTAAGATTTACGAGAATCGGCATACCTAGTAGTAGCGGTTTTTAATAACTTGGATATGGGGGAATGTTCCATGGCAATTCCATAGTTTATCTGCAACAAAATGGTAGGAGAGTAGCTTGCAACCGTGATTATATGGATCATATGAACCTGTTTAAGTGGGTCGATGCCTAAATGATTAATGATGAATCATCCATATTCATCCTCTACCAAACTAAAAATTCTAGATCAATTTGTCACCGAAGAAGGACATTGAGTATATAAAATGTATGAGTCTATTACATTAATTTTAATATATTATTATGCATATTCTTATATAAAGTCACCATTTGCCAAAAGTATCAATTTATTGAAACTTTACAATTTAAGAAGTCCAAAAAGTAATTTCGCAATATTTTTTGTGAAAATAAAATATTTTTTTATTGATCTTATTTCTTTTTTTATGCTGGTTAAGTTAAAAAAATTGATAAAAAAATATCTTAAATTAATTTTTAGACTTCTTAAAGTGTAAATTTTTAATGAATTAATAATTAAAATAAATGACCATTTTATAGAAAAATAATGCATAATAATACATTAAAATTAACGCAATATGTGGACAAATAAAGAGATGGGGAAAAAATTTGGTTTCTTTAATCCCCACTAACTTTGATCTTAACGATAGTGAATTTAGATTGAAAACAACGAGAAAAAAAAAATAATCCTGGTTATTTTTTGAAATTTTCTTCTTTGGATATGCCATCACAAGATACTAGAATATCCACCAAAGTGTACATCTATCATGATAATTCTCGTTACTTATACAACTTCAATTTAGAAATTTAGACGAAACATGATTAACACAATTAGGGGATCAAGAAATTGAAGCGATAAATCAAGGGTTCTACAAAATTTACCCAAATTGTTTTTAATTTAAGTCAATTAATCTATTTTTTTTTGTTTTTGCATTGTTTGCCCAGATCTACTTTTATTTAAAAGTCAATATTTTGTAGGTCTAATAATGATCCATTAAAAGTAAAAATTTTGTGATGTTATTAATTTTTTGTGAATTTTTCTTTTTTAGAAATTTAAAAAAAAATTCATAAAAATTTAATAACATTACAAAAATTTCATTTTCAATGGATCATTATACCTACACAATATTGAGTTTAAAATGAAATTGGTTCCAAGTAAAACAAAAAAAGTAAAAATAAAAATAAGTCATTCTAGATTAAGTTCACTTAAGTTAAAATAAATTGAGTATAATTTTTGTATTGTAAATTCCTTTTCTTTCCAGTTTCAAAGGGATTCTATAATATGAAGAACAAATTGGTGGGTTTATAGAAAAGGCGTGTAGATCCACCTACAGACGAAATGGAAAGAATTATAACTTTGGATGATATGACTACCAACAAAGGATGAGAAAGAAAATTTAGGCCTAAAACTAGTGATGATGATAGACCTTCATTCACTCATTCTGGATGTTAGACTTCACTATAGACAGAGCTAAAAATATTGGTTTTTTATGGGAAAGAGAGTGCATATGTTGTAAAGAAGTATATCAAACAAGTTGGTAAAGTAAAGAGGTTGCTCTTAAACATTGTAAATGAGCCAGAAAAATATACAGCACAATGCATAGCTCTTAACCTAAGTGCTCATAGCTACGTCACAGGTTAGATGAGACTTTGAAAATAATTTTTTAGATGGATAGTTCAATAGGTATAAAATACCTAAATCAAACTAAAGTAAGCACTTGTTGAGAACATTCCATTTGGCCTTAGAGAAAAATGTCCAAAGGAACTTTAATTAGCCAAACACCCAAACTCAAATAAATGAAACAGTTGATATTGATGCATTTGGTTTGGGCACAAGAAATGATGTCATAACAACTATATTGTGAAATGAACAAGGTAAGAACACAATTTTGTATGTAGACCATAATGAGTCTATTACCACTATACAATTATGAACCTGGTTGGTTATTTATAATATGAATTAATTTAACACTATCATGCAAAGAATGATGAAGAAGACATTTCCAACCAGACTAACACTAACAAATCGAATGAGGAAGTTAAGGAAGTTACTTTGGGTGTTACTAATGATTCATTGAAAAAAAACTCTGCAATATGATAAAGGTATAAGTATAAAAGGGCATATACATGAGCATGGTGACAAAAAGAGAACAATGAAAGACTGAAATGAAAGAATGTTAAGACATGATATTTACAATCTCCATAAGTGATCAAGTTGGTGAATTATGGTGGTAATAAACAATTATGTAGAGATAAATAAGTCATTGTGGACTATGTTATATGTCATGATATAGATCCTATATAAGTTTGCTTATATTTCTAACTTATTGTTATGCTTTTTCTCATGTATGTGTGATCAATAGTGTTTAGTTTAGTGTCTAAAATTGCTAATATGGTATATAATCATATTATGGTGGTGTCTATATTTATAGTCTAATGCCTAGTCATAGTATTCTAGTGTACATTCATAGTAAAAATTTTGGGTAAATTGCACCATTAATCACAAACCTATAATTATCATTGCAAATAGGTCATGGATCTTTGTTTCGTTGCATATTGCTCCTTAGCCTTATAGGAAGATTGAGTATGTCAAACAGTTACAATTTTAACGTGATTTTGCTCTTAACTGGCATATACTCACATATGAGAGAAATTTACTTGAGCAAAATATAAAAATTACAGTAGAAGTTTGGGTAAAATTCATATTTAGTCCCCTAACTTTAAGGGTTGTCCTAATGTGGTCCCTTATCTCTAAAAGTGGCTATTAAAGTCCCCTAACTCAACTAACGTGTCCTATTTTGGTCCCTACTGTCAGTTCTGCCGTTATGTTGGATGGAAATTGCCTACATGGCACTTACTTTGCCACGTGGCATCCTATGTCATAACAATAAGTGGCTAGAATAAAAGAACAATAAATAATAAGCTAAAATTGATGAAACACATAATTCTAAGGACTTTAAGTGACATTAATCCCTAATTTCTCTCTTCCCCAAATCTTCTTGGATTCGAGCTCGCCGTCGCCGACTCCCTCCGGCCTACCCGCTGCCAACCGGAAATCCGCCTTGATACCCACTCGCCAGGACGTAAAATGCGTATGACTTAAAAAAGGCTTTTACCGTCCCCAACGAGTCTGCTGGGAGGAAGCAGTACATGCTGCTTCATAGGCTTTATTCAACCGCTTGTTCCTCAAAAAATCCCCCTCGTCTCGCCCTTAGCCCTGTCAGCCCTTTCGATCCTCTCGCCGTCGCGGTAGCCTTTCTCCTCTCTCCCTCCTCCCGCCATCGCCGTTCTACTCTCTCCGTCGCCCTAGCCTTGCTCACATCTCCGTGCCCCGCCGTTCCCATCTCTTCTCTCCGTGCAGCCGCCGTCCTCATCTCCCTCCGCGGCTCGCATCGCCGTCCTCCCTCCGTCATTTCTCAGCTGCCGTTTCTTCGTCGTAATCTCCCTCCGACGATGTGAGTTTGGTTTTGTTGATTCGTTTGTTCGTAGTATTAAAATTACGTGCTTGATTTTGTAGATCGGGTTTTGTAGATCCGCTTGTTGTCGTTCTCCTCGCCACCGTCGTTCGCCGTCGGTCCTTGTCGTTTACCGTTCCTCGCCATTCGAATGCTCGATTTGATTTTTTTCTCCGTAGTTCTGATTTTGTTTCTATTAGGAGTTATTTGATGGGGATCGAAGAATCAAGAGGGCCATGGAGGTCGAGAGGGCAAGAGGGCGGCGGAGGTGGAGAGGCGGCGGCAGCTCGTTAAGGAGAGATGGTTGGGGAAGATTGGGTTAATGAATCATTTAAGTCCCTAGAATTATATGTTTTGTCAATTCTATTCTAATAGTTATTTTTCTGCCAGTTTTATCACTTATTGTCTTGAAAGAGATTGCCACATGGCATTATGAGTGCCACGTAGGGATGGCAACGGGGCGGATCGGGCACGGATACCCCATATCCGTCATCCGTGCCCGCGGTTTTTTTCATACCCGCTAGCTCGCGGATATCCGCTAACGGGTGGAAAATAGCATCCGCGCCCGCAACCCGCGGATAATCCAGTCCGCGGGTAATCCGCGGTTTAAGCTAATCCGTGGTCTAAATTCCTGAGTTCAGTAATGGACACGAAAATGGCCAAATGAAAAAAAATATCCTATGCTTGTGTTTCCCGTGTTCAGTAATGGAGATGATTTATTCAATTCAATCAACAAAAAGATCAAGTTCAGAGTAAACAGGGGAGAAACTTAACAGATTTACCTCGTTGGGCTTGTTCTTCTCTTGGATTCGGACTCGGGCGCAAATATTAAATGTCACCGTCGGGCGTTGGGCGGGGCTAGCAGCTAGCTAGCGATGCGGTACGCGGTGGGTGCCTCCGTGCTTGACAGCCGGAGCTTGATTTCGGCCTCTCAGATACAACGTCGAACGGAGACGGAGAAAGCGAGAAAGTGAGCAACGAGGATGGTGCCGCCGGCGTCGGACGTGAGGACTGAGCAGCTATGTGCGGTCGTGAGCAACGAGCCACCGAGGCGCAACAACGATCAGGCGACGCACCGCGAGACCGCCCAATTTCTGATTATCGGAAACCTAGTGCCGATTCGCCGGCGAAGTCGTCAAATGAAAACGGTGAAGGCCCGCAGACGCACACTCGCACCTGACCTGAGAATCTGCCCAATTTCGCAAGCAGCTGAACGCGTATAGCGTATTGTTACTGTTGTAAAGGTGTAAATACCAAAATAGCCATTTAGAATTAAGAGAAGTAACATTTATATTAAGGGTAAAATTGAAGTTTCAATGTTTCATATCTAGGCGGGTTTTATGGGTATGCGGGCACGGATTTATCCGTGACGGATACCCCCTACCCGTCACCCGCCCGCACCCGCCAGACGGGTGAAATTTTCTACCCACGCTGCGCCCATCACGGGTATTTTCACCCGTTTACCCGTCCGTCACGGGTGGATATCCACGGTTTGCGGTTCTCGCCCGCTCCATTGCCATCCCTAGTGCCACGTGGCATTATGGGTGCCACGTGGGCAAATCCATCCAAAATAACGCCTCAACTAACAGAATGGACTGAAATTGGACACGCCACTTGAGTTAAGGGACGTTAATAGTCACTTTTAGAGCTAAGGGACCACTTTAGGACAAGTCGAATAGTTAAGGGACCAAATTTGGATTTTACCCGTAGAAGTTTGCTATTAGTGCTTACGCTAACTTATGGATTCTTTATGCACTATTAAAGGTCTCATTATCTTGCTCCATCTCATACAATTATAAAATATAATAATCGTAAAAGATTTTTCATCCTACTCCTTTCACTTTTAGACTTCTCTCCTTTTTGAAAATTTTCACCTCTTGCTTTTTCACTACATTTGCTTTTCTATTATATTCAAACTGTACCACAATAAGCCTTTTAGAAACTACACACAAATCCTAAATAAATAGGAAAACTAGACTACATAATCATAGTCCAGTTAATACACAAAATCTTACTCCTTAAATATATAACTAATACTCTTCAAATTTGAGGCAAAATATCTAGCAAGGTAGGGGTACTAGAGGTAGATATTTTGTTCATGATTCATATGTCTTACTTTTAGATTTGGTTTGTTAGAGTGGAAAAGGATACTTTGCTGCTTTCTAGCTCCTGTTTTAGAAATATACATTTAACCCCCTACTTTTGTTATATTGCTCTATAATAATTTTTTAAATCCTAATTTAAATTACACGGTATCTGTGAGGGAACCTTCTCGCTTACCCTGATATAGGATATTCCCAGGATCTTAGGATAATCAGGATTTAGTATTCTTGCTCTTAGTTGTAAATTGCCAAGCTAATACTTGCGTTATTTAAAACTTCATACTAGTTGATTATCATATGACATGAATTCATGCATGCTTAACTTTGGCATTTGGAGAGAACTAATAAAAGTAATAAATAAAACTTTTCAAAATAGTTTCCATCAGATTCATAAAACACTTGAAACACATACTGAAGTTATATAAACATGTTTATTTAAACTGCAGTATGCATTTCAAGTGTTTTATGAATCTGATGGAAACTATTTTTGAAAAGTTTTATTTATTACTTTTATTAGTTTTCTCCAAATGCCGAAGTTAAGCATACATGAATTCAGGTCATATGATAAATCAACTAGTATAAAGTTTCAAACAACGTAAGTATTAGCTTAGCCATTTGCAACTAAGAGCAAAAATACTAAATCCTGATTATCCTAAGATCTTGGGAACACCCTATATGTTGACACCCAATTTTGTCCGGGCATTGACTTTTGTCTAAGTTTTAGGTTAGGGAAATTAGTTTAGGAGCATTTTGATTTTTTATAGCATTTTGATTTTTTATAGGGACATTTTAGTCTTTTTAGGTAATTTTTGATTTTTTTGGATCATTTAAGGTAGAGATAGGAATTAATTTAGTTAGGCACTAATTTGGAGTCTTAAAAGTCTTGTGGGGTCAATTTGGGCAAAAAGAAAAAGTTTGGGAGAAAACGGGGGATTTTCAGAAAGTTTTGAGCAAAATTCAAAGGTTTGGGGTAAATCTGTCAATGTTAGAGAGTTTGAGCCAAATCTGGCGATTTTATGGTATTTCAGGAAAAATCTGGGGTTTTTGCAAAGTTTGGGCTAATCTGACAATTCCTGAAATTTTTGGGTCAAATAGGCAGATTGAAAGTTTTATTGGACTGAAAATGGTAATTTTGCCAGATTATATCCTAATTGAACTAAACTTCTTCAAATTTGATTTGGATGGATTTTAAACTCTAAAAAGCAGTGTTAATCACGTTTTAAGCCCACACTAGTATAAATATGGGTCAGATTTCGAGAGGAGAGGGGAGAAAAAGACGAAACCTTAAGCTCTCCTAGAAAAAAGGTCAAACTGCGGCTCTAAACCCCTGCCTCTCCTCTCTTCTTCCCAGGAACCCTAAATTTTTCCCTCTGCCGCCGTCACCCTTGCTCCCTCTTCCCAGACGATTCGTGCATACCCGACGCCGCTCCAGTCGCCGTCACTCCTTTTCCCCTTGACGCCCGACGCTCGTTTTTCCTCCGATTTCACCGTCAGCCCATTGCCGCCGCTTCCCCATCGCCGGCAGCCTCCAGCCACTGTGCCCAGCCGTCTCCAGCTGTCGCCGTCGCTGCTCCCGCCATCGCCGACCCCGCGCTCTTTCTCGCCCGACGCGTCGCTCCCTGCCAGCCGCCGTCGTACGCAGCTCGTCTCGCACGCCGCCGTCGCCTTCCAAAGCTCACCGTGCCTTCCCCACCGTCTGACAGCCAAATCGAGGAGAACCGAGACAAGACCCGTTTCAGACCCGCGAGACCCGACCCGTCAGATTTCTGCCCAGTCAACTTTTTGGTATAATCCTCGTTTAACCCCTGGATTTCTTTGTTTTATTCATCTGAGTCTCTAACGTTATTTTGATCTATAATTTGGCCACTGACAGTATCGTTTTATTTGTTTTTTTTTCATAGTTTTGTTTATTTTGTTTCAAGTCATGAATTAGTTTAGGAATTAACGTTAGGAAATTAATGTATCTAAAAAAAGGGTCACACTTAGGAAATTTCATTCTACGTGGGTTTGATAAAACTTTATGATAAATTTAGGATAATAAATAAAATTTTTATATCTATATCCGGGTGATCCGGTAGGATTCATGGTTTGGATTAATAATTAACTAAAAAATATTTAAAAGATAAATAAGGATAAAACAAGGATAGGTTAAGTTTTTTCTCTTTTTTTTTTTTTATATCCACATCCTGGTGGTCCGATAGGATCCATGGTTTGGAAATATAAAAATTTTATAAAAATCAAATAAAAAGTCAAGTAGTAAAGTTTAGAAATCCATATCTGGGTGGTTTGATTAGAACTCATGGTTTGGAAAATTAATTAAACAAATTTAAAGCAAGCAAAACTTCTTTTTAACCAAACTAAGGTACCAATTTTTGGGTACTAGAATAAGGTTGTTTTAGTATAACCGTACTCTCGAACCCCTTGAACTCCCGTAGACCACTTTAAGGTTTCCAATCGACCTAGGTGAAAATTGATTGGCGGCGATTCCAAAAAAAAAACACGTTGCTACACTATATAAGGGTAAGTGAGAAGGTTCCCTCACAGTGGTATCAGAGCAAAGCTTATAAGTTTTGTTAAGTATCTTACTAAAGGCAAGTGTCTGAGATCAAGTAAAGGTCCTTGTGCAAGTATAGTAATATTATGATATATGTATATGAACTGTTCTAGGGATGTTTTCTGGCTTTGTATTTCAGGTAAAATGGAGGAAACAAAGGTTGAAGTTTATAATACACTAGAACCTGGTGAAGGTTCAAGTGACCCAGTATTGGGTATGCTTAAAGATATAACAGGGTTACTGCAAGGTATGAACCAGAACCTTGTGCAATTAACTCAAGGGATGATGGTTCTCTTAAGTGACTGTTAGCAGGCTAGGGATGCAGGAAATGCTCCCGAAAGGAACAATAGCACTAGGTTAAGGACTAAAGTATTTCAAAGTAAGCCTGAACACCAAAGTCAAGGGAGGCAAAACTTAACCCAAGAACCTGAAATAGAAGAGGATTATGATGAAGAAGATGAAGACTCTGAGGAGGATATACACCCCCGAAGAAGGAAAAGGCGTGTAATTCCCAGGCAGATGGAACTGTTTACAAAGTTCCAAGGCTATAGAGCACCAAACTTTCATGGTAGTGGAGATCCTGATGTTGCTGATGAATGGAATACTACCATGAAAGATCTTTTTGGACATGCTCATCTAGACTTTCGTCGAAGAGTGGAGTTAGTGCCCTTTTATTTGAAGGGTAAGCCTTTTTTGTGGTGGAAGGCAAAACTTCAGAATGCTAGGCGACAGAAGAAAGTCCTAGATTGGGAAGATTTTGAGAAGAAGTTTAAGAAGCAATATATAAGTAAAGATGCCCAAGACCAGAAAAAGATTGAGTTCGAAGAACTAGTCCAAGGAGAGATGACTATAACTGAGTATAAGCATCGGTTTAGTTCACTTATAAGGAATGCTCCTTACATCTTAGATGAGGGAGAGCTAAGGGCTAAAAAGTTTGTACATGGACTTAAGTCAGTCCTAAGAAAGTTCATAGTGGCGGCAGGAATCAAGAGCTACCACCAAGTTATGCAAAAGGCCTTGGCCTTGGAAAGGGAGCTAGGTGAACCTAGGTCTAAAGGTTAATGTATTGAACCTTCTGGAGCTGGCCAAAGAAAAAATTTAGGCAAGAGGCCCATGGTTGAAGGGAGCCAAGACCCAATCAAGAAGGGCAAGCAGAACAACAAAAGAATGTGTTCTAGGTGCCATAGGTTCCATGGCACTAAGCTGTGTACTTATAGGATGAACCTTTGTAATATTTGCCATCAGAGTGAACATTGGGCAAGAGAGTGCCTAAGGAATAGACCTAATCAAAGGCAAGTGGTGAGTTCAGCCCCAATTACTATAAATGCACTAGCAAACAATGTGGTTCCACCCCGAGTATTCACTTTAGCAAGCCAGGTGACTAGGGAGCCATCTACAGTGCAAGGTAACTTTATATTTCAAAATAGTAATGTTGGAATTCTTTTTAACACTGGTGCTACTATTTCTGTTGTTGCTTTGTCCTTAGTGGATAAGTAAAAATTGCAAAAAGAATATATGAAAGAGATGAAACTCATTAAGACTGCAGGGAAGAATATAATTCTAACTAATGAATTAGTTAGAAAGTATCCTATGGAATTAGAGGATCATAAATTCTCTTGTGATTTATGGGTCATGGACTTAAAATCCTATGATATAGTGCTGGGTATAGATTGGCTAGAAGAGCATAAGACCAGAATCAACTATGCAAACCACCAGGTAACCCTCGATGATGGAACTAGGGTCATGGTGATTTGTACATGAGGTCTGGTAAGTGATGCTAAGAGTATACACCTTAAAATTTTGGATTCCATTCCTATACTACAAGAAGAGGATTACTAAGCACTAAATGGAGTGGTTATTGAGAAGCAACTCAAAGATATACCAATTTCCAATCAATTCCCTGAAGTGTTTCTTGTGGATTTACCGGGTTTACCACGTAAGAGAGATATTGAATTCTTTATTCACTTACAGCATGGTGCAAAACCTATCTCGATACCCCGAATGTCAGCTCCTGAAATGGATAAGCTGAAGAAGCAGTTGGAAGAACTGCTAGAAAAAGGGTTTATACGACCCAGTATTTCACCTTGGGGAGCACCAGTGTTATTTGTGAAAAAGAAAGATGGCACCCTGAGATTGTGTGTCGACTACAGGAAGCTAAATGCTGTGACAGTGAAAAACAAGTACCCACTGCCCAGGATCGATGATTTATTTGACAAATTAAAAAGGGCAAAGATCTTTTCAAAAATTGATCTAAGGTCTGGATATTTCTAGATAAGGGTTCGTGAAAAGGATATCCGTAAGACTGCGTTCAAAATTTGATATGGACATTACAAGTACACAGTAATGCCATTCGGAGTTACAAACACTCTTGCAGTATTCATAGATGCCATGAACAGAATTTTCAGCCCACATTTGGACAAGTTTGTTGAAGTGTTTATTGATGATATTTTGGTGCATTCAAAGTCCCCACAAGAACATGAGGAATACCTTAAGATAGTTCTACAAGTGCTGAAACAAAATTAGTATTATGCAGAATTATTAAGTGCAAATTTTGGGCTAGAGAAATTCCTTTTCTCGGGCATATTATAAATGATCAAGGATTGTTAGTTGATCCTGAGAAAATTAAGGCTATGGTTGACTGGAAGAGACCAACCACGGTAAAAGAAGTTAGGAGTTTTCTCGGTTTAGCGGTATACTATCGAAGGTTCATAGAAAGGTTTTCTGTGATAGCTTCCCCACTAACAGCCTTGACCAAGAAGTCTCAAAGGTTCGATTGGTCAAACAAGTGTGAGACTAGTTTCCAAGAGCTTAAGAAAAGGCTTACTTCTGAACCAATCTTAATCCTTCTAGAATTATGTAAGACATTTAAAATTTATACAAATGCGTCTGAGCTGGGATTAGGATGTGTGCTTATGCAGGAAAAGCAAGTGATTTCTTATGGGTCAAGACAACTCCGACCTAATGAGCTGAATTATTCAGTGCATGACTTGGAATTGGCTGTAGTGGTCCTTACACTGAAGCTTTGGAGACATTATCTCCTAGGAAGGTCTTTTAAGATCTTTACAGACCACAAAAGCCTAAAATGCTTGTTTACTCAAAAGGAACTCAATATGAGACTAAGATGATGGATTGAGTATATCAAGGACTATGATTGCACAATTGAATATTGTGCAGGAAAGGGCAATGTGGTAGCTGATGCACTGAGTAGGAAATACACTGAGGTGATCCTTTCAAAGGATCAAGTGTCTAGCACCTCAGAAGATATTTCAAAAGAGTAATTCTTAGTTTTGCATGAGTTTTGGCAAACCTGGGAAAAAGCACAAGTGTGTGCTCTTAAGATCCAATCAGCATGGGTGGCTAAGGTTAAAACTGCTCAAAGAAATGATCCTGATCTAAAGAAGATCTCAGGGGAAGAGAAGCATGGTGCAGTATAAAAAGGGTTTCGATACAAGGAAGGGATGTTACACTATAGGGAAAGACTATATGTGCCTAATGTAGATGAACTAAGGAAACAAGTTCTCCAAGAGGTAAATAATAGTAAGTTAAGTATTCACCCAGGTGTTAACAAAATGTACCATGACTTAAGGACACACTTTTGGTGGCCCAGACTTAAGAAAGACATTGCTGAACATGTAAGTAGGTGTCTTGCATGCCAAATGGTGAAGGCTGAGCACCAATAGCCTGCAGGAACACTACAAGGCCTACCATTACCGAAAAGGAAGTGGGGGTCCATAACGATGGATTTCCTAGTAGAGTTACCAAGTACTAGAGACCAATATGACTCTGTGTTGGTAATAGTCGATAGGCTGACTAAGTCGGCTCATTTTATACCGATCAAGGTTACTTCACATTGGAAAAGTTAACGCAGTTGTATATAAAGGAAGTGATGAGGTTACATGGCATCCCTGATTAAATAGTATCAAACCGAGATCCAAGGTTTGTATCTAAATTTTGGATGTCCTTTCAAAAGGCATTAGGCACCGATGTGAGCCTAAGTATCGCATACCATCCTCAGACTGATGGCCGGTCTGAAAGAGTAATACAAACCCTGGAAGATATGCTGAGAATGTGTGGCATGGACTTCAAGGGCGATTGGGATCGTCATTTACCACTTGTAGAGTTTGCCTATAACAATAACTACCAAGCTCTATATAAGCGAAGGTGCATGACTCCCTATTGTTGGGCAGATTCGACAGACCGAATTCAAGTCGGACTTGAAATAATTGCTAAGACAATAGCAAAAATTAAGTTGATCCAGAAAAGGATCAAAGCCGCCAATGATCGGCAAGAAATATATGCAAGCAGAAAGTGGCGAAAACTAGGTTTTGACATAGGAGATAAAGTGTTGTTGAAAGTTTCTCCTATGAAAGAGGTGACCAGATTTGGTCAAATGAGTAAACTTGCCCCAAGGTATATAGGCCCTTATGAAATCCTTGAAAAAGTAGGAAAAGTGGCCTATAAGTTGGCTTTGCCGCCTCACTTATCGCACGTGCATAACGTGTTTCATGTAAGTTTATTAAGGAAATGTTTGACTGACCCGGGACAACTGATAACCTCATCCTAAATCCCAATAAGGGAAGACCTGACCTACAAAGAATTCCTAGTTAAAATTCTAGATAGGCAAGTAAGAAAGTTAAGGACCAAGTGGGTACCTATGGTTAAGATCTTGTAGTCAAACCATATAAAAGAAAAAGCCACTTGGGAAACTGAACAGGATATGCAGGTTCAGTATCCAAGAGAATTTGTTCAATTACAGCGGAATTTGGAGAACTAAATTTCACAAGGTAAGGAGAATGTAACGACTCTCCAAAAATTCAGGTCATAATTACTGAGGTAACATTAGTTATTTTAGTAATTTAATATACTTAGAATATTTAATGCAAGCAAATTCTCGGTTTAATAAAGTATAATAGCTTAAAAATGGCAAAATTTGTCATTTAAGAAAATCGGACCAAGAAGAACAATTTAGTCATTTCATATAGTGACCCATTTTTATTTCACGGCTGGGTAGAGGATGAAAAAATATTAAATTTAAGGTATCACGATTTTTCGTAATTCTCACTCTACCCTTGTGAAATTGTGAATTGACTAGAATTGTCCATGAATGGTTTATATGTTACCTTCAAAAGTATCAGACCTAAATTGCATGGTGGTCAAAGTCGAGGACTGGGCGTGTAATTAAGGTAAAGAAGGATTCAACCGCGGCATAATGCTGGTTTTGGTTCTGAGTTTTTTGTTCGGTCCTATATAAATCCCCAATGCACTATTGTGTACAAAAAAGGGGACCAGGTGCGTGGCATGTGCCATTTAAGCCTACATAAGTTGACTTCCCATTATTTGCTCGGCCATCTTCTTCCTCCAGCTCCAGACCACCCGAGAGCTCTCTCCTTCCTTCGAAACTCCATAGCTAAACCAAATCCAAGCTCCAATCCATCAAATTCAAGCATAATTAAGCAAATTTTTGAAGAAAAATCAAGTATGAAACCATCTTAGGCTTGAATTTCAAGCTATTTGTTCAAATAAGTTTTATTTTGTTCTTCCCTTGTTTTTTAGATTCATATGGTTCTGTAGTTGCTGGAATCACTGAATTGAAGCTAGTTCTTCTTGGTTTATTAAGGGAAAAACAACAAGAAAAGCTTAGGAATCATGCTTAAGTAGGAAGGAACCCAAACCCGGTTTGATTCAAGGGTAAAGCTAATTTATTTATTTTTTATCCTTGATTAATTCCAAGTTTTATAGGTTGATTAATCTGGAATTTATTGTATTTAAATCAAATTTTGTTGAGCAAGAAATAAGAAATTAAAGAGGACCGAAGAACGTTTTATATGTGTGTTGAGTAAAGAGCCGGTTAATTGGAATCCATTGAGAAGGTTATTCCTAACCACTTCATCCATAAGGATGGTTGTGGTATTGTCCTAATTATTATTTATTTATATAGCTAAATGATCAATTAAAAGAGAAATACCCAAGCTACTATAAATGTACAAAGAAGAATACAAAACCAAGACCATAAGGATACTAAAGTTGGTGCGTGCTTGCATTAATTATTCAAGGTAAGGGATTTTAAGTTCAAATTAAAATTGATGCATTATGTATTTTTATAATGCATTAATTAAGAGAGTAAGAGGTGGACAAAAAGTGACTTAAGAACTATGTAATTAAAAAGTCCTTAAGTAAGTATACAGGGTACTAAGTATTCAAGATGGGCTTTAACGCTCAAGAGTATCCTAGCTAAGCTACCAAGCTTAGTAAGAATGAACCACCAAGAACTCCTGTACAGTGTGAATAAGGGCAAGTAATGGCAAGCCAAGCTTACTAAGGTAAGAGTTAAGCTCTTGTAAGAAGGACTAAGTTGAGGATGGGTTCCCCTCCATAGAACCCGTACTAGTGGCCATTAGTCAAAACCTTATAACGTTTTAAGCTCACGTTAAGATATGTATATATGTTATATATACTGGGTCCTAAAGTTTATTTTGCAAGTATTTAATTCTTTACTAAGAATTTATGATTCTTATTCCCTTAAGTATCACATTGTGCAGATACTAGTAGTGTGAAGCCTAACACTCACTGAAGGGTTGTTAACCAAGGTTTTGGTACAGGTATTTAAAATACCATGAATCTTTAATGATTCTAAGTTATTGGTTAGTAATATTATTGTACTAACTAAGTTATTTAAAATAGCCTTGACAGATACAAGCAAATTGCACAAGGAGAAGTTGGACCTCTCATTTCTGGAGCTTCTGTGCTCAGGTGGGAGTTATTTTGATAGTCTTAGACTTTGTACATATTGGGTACTTAGGTACCAAGGAAATGCCTCTAGTTTGACTAGTATGTATGGACTTACTTAGTGTATATATCTGTATATGCACTATATGAATGTACATAAGTTAAGTGTTATGTGTACATAAGTTAATGCTTGCAGTTTAAATAAACATGTTTATATAACTTCGGTATGTGTTTCAAGTGTTTTATGAATCTGATGGAAACTATTTTGAAAAGTTTTATTTATTACTTTTATTAGTTCTCTCCAAATGCCGAAGTTAAGCATGCATTAATTCATGTCATATGATAATCAACTACTATGAAGTTTTAAACAACGCAAGTATTAGCTTAGCCATTTGCAACTAAGAGCATAAATACTAAATCTTGATTATCCTAAGATCCTGAGAACACCCTATATTAGGGTAAGCGAGAAGGTTCCCTCACAGTATCTACCTTCCAACAATTTTAATCTATTTAATATTTTTTTACAGTTAATAGACATTTTAAGTTACCAGCTTTGTCTATCTGTAAATGTAAAATTGTATTTTTTTAAAATGCCAACTAAATTTTTTTAAAAAATGTACCATATAGATTTAAACTATTGAAAGATAAATGTCATATAGTTTAAACTATGATTTTTAAAGCCACCGCATGGCAATGTAAAAAGCTAAGGAGCAAAATGTATATTTCTGAACCATAAGGGGATAAACTATAATTTTATCTAAATCTAAGGACAAACTGTAATTAGCCTAAACGAGGAAAAATATAATGTGACACCGACACAAGTGTGGTGCTATCCCTTGACAAAAATGGTTTGCCCTACATGTGTGACACATTTTTATGTCACACATATAGAAGCCACCACTTTTGTGGAAGAATGGGTGAAATCTCATTTATGCTACCATAATGCTGAAAAATTTCTCATTTAGTTAAGAATTGTTGCCAACATTGTCAGTGTAATAGTATGTGCAATGTACTGAAAAATCTGCATTAAAACGTTGAAAAATTTTGTATAACAATTTAATTGATAGAATCTATAGATCATCGTTTGAAGTTGTTAGGTTTTGGCTAACAAGTTTTTTGTTGTAGCCCATACATTTTAAATTTTATCATCACATAAATGCTCATAAAAGTTCCTCAATTTTACGAGTTGAACCATTGGTCTTGTGGCTGCTTTACTGTCCAGTTTTGCTGCTACTATACATTTTGTTGTCTTTGTCCTTGATCTCACCATGTTAAGCCACTACTGAAGTTGGAAAAGATCTTAACAAAGGGGATGAAAATTATCAAAACCTAGAGGTGAGTCAATTTCATTTGCCCATGTCCTTTACTAGCAATACAAAAAGTAGGAGGGTCTTTCTATAATTCCTTTAGCTCCTTCAAGATACATTTCAAAGCCATCCCAAACCTAAACTAGATTCACCACCTAACTAATTACAATCAAATCGACACAAACTTCCGTAAATCCTTAAAACCCAAACATACAACACAAGAAAAAGTGGATCTAGGAATTGATTTCATGAACATTGAAGGAAACATAAAGCTTACTTTGACACCAAGAGAATAATAGAAGCTCCGGCCTCGCAGACGAAGAATACAATGGAAAAGGAACCAACAATAATGGTAGGGAAAGAGATTGAAATTTATAGAGATGGGGGAAGGGATGAAAGAGGAAGGTAAGGGTTACTGGCTAACTAGAGGGTGAAGGTTGCTGGCTGGGATGATATTCAAGGACATTTCCAAAAGGAAAACATGGTGCCCACTAGTTCAACTCAGCAATTAACGCAAAAACATGAAAACATGATTAGATTAACTCTAGCCGAACAGGGTGTGCCACTTGTTAACTTTTATTCATTCAATCAATTTCTACTACATAAATTTTTTTGTAAGTTTTAACAAAATTTTACTAAATATACTACAAAGCTTGTGTGAAAACATATACAAAATCTTATATAGAATGAATTTTATATCAATTTTTTGTAAAATGTGCTATAAGTTTTGCCTTTGAGATGTTTTCATTCTACTGACAATAGTAGCTCCCATGAAACAATTCCTCTTCACTATTAGCAGTAGCTATCCTCTACAAGTTTCTAATGAAAAAGGCTAGGATGGCAAATTTAGACACTTTCTTTTTTTTCATTTATCAGTCATTAGCGGAGTTAGCTCTAGAAAGAGTAATTATAGGTATTTGAAACGGGGGTACAAACAACCATCTATAAAAAGAACAAAGAACTAGTTTATATGCAAATACAGTAGAAACTTATAAAAGAACAAATAATTACTAATAAAAGAACAGACAATTATCCTTAAAAGAATAAGTAGCTAGTTTCTAAAAAAGAACAAACAGGAACCGATAAAAGAACAATTAACTACTAACAAAAGAACAAATGACTATCTATAAAAGAACAAGCAAATAGTTTCTTTAAAAGAACAAATATAAACAAATAAAAGAACAAACAACATATAAAAAATAAATAAAATTAATAAAATAAAAAAATGTTGATAGCATAAAGAGAATAAATACACAACATAAAAAAAATTCATATAATGAATAAAATGACTTCATAAAATAAAAAAAAATTAATAGAAAAAAAATCACATAATAAAAGAGTAAATTGTTCAAATAATCCTTAACCTTTAACTATTGTTTTGTTTTAGTCCCTAACCTATTGAATATTCTATTTTGGTCCTAAACCTATTAAAAAGTTTTGTTTTGGTCCTAAATCTATTAAAAATGTATCATTTTGGTCCCCATTGGATGAATTATGTTTACATAAAATATTCATTTAATAAAAAATTTTAGATCATAATTTCAATTATCCTGTAACTGTCTTATAATAAATTTAATTGGTATAATAATTTTTTATAGTTAATAGAAAAATTCAAATAATCTTTTTTTTTCTTTCTATAAATTAAACTTATTTTATTCAATAAGAAAAAACTACTAATTTAAATTGTCTATTTACAATAAAAAAATATTAAAATGTTTAAATTTACTGGGAGATAGTTATCGGATATTTAAATTAGAATTTCAAAATTTTATGTTAGGCAGTTATTCTGAGTTAATGAATTTTATCTGAAAAGGGATCAAAACGAAACAATTTTAATAGATTTATGACAAAAAAAGAATATTCAATAAGTTAGGGACTAAAATGAAATGACAATTAAAAATTAGAGACTATTTACGTAATTTACTCCATAATAAAAAGGCCATGTTCATATTATAAAAAGAACAGATGTCATTGTGAAAAACAAATGGACATCATGTTAATTTAATTTCTTTTATAAGTTTTAAATGGGCATGAAAATTAACTAATTGAATAAGTGACAAAAGAACAAGAAATTAATTAGATAAACATGAACTAGAACTACGACAAACATTTTCATTTATTTATATTTATTTGTTCTTTTATTCATTTTTATTTGTTCATTTGTATATCATAATTATGAATCATATGAAATCTAATTAGATGTTCCTTATTTTTCTTTAATTTTTGGTTTCAAGAACATACTTGACAAAAAAATTTTGAAAAAATTTATTAAAGAACAATATTGAAGACAAAAGTAAACAAACGTTTAAAAAAGCCAATAAGCGAAAGAACCTAAGTGAAGTGGAAAAAATAAGAGCAGTAGCACACAAGTAGGGAAAACCACAAAGGGCAAAAAAATAACAAAATAAGAAGAGAAGGGAATTGGACATTTGAAATTAACTCAGACATGAGCAATTTTAGGACAGTTGGGAACGTTTGGATCTTGTGCTTTAGACAATAGTTTGCCGGATTCACGTAATACATACTCAAAATGGTTTGATTATTAGTGTCAATAGTTTGGGATGTTTAGAATTTATATATATAATAGGAGGATGACTTATGGCATAAGCCTGATTCACATAAAAATTACTCTAAAAGAATTGGTTGTTAACAGTTATGAACTAAAGGGCAACATATGTAGAGCTAAATATAACAATATAATATTTCCGCGCACACACAATTTATTTACTAGTATTACATATGTATTTCATTTCTTTCTGTGAAAGGAACTTGACGTTTGGCAAAAGAACAAACTTATTTAGTAAGTGTTTGATTGTTTTTGTTTACCTAAGCTTGGAAAGACTTGTCGTTTCTAGCTATAGTTAAAAAAACGTATAGCAGAATAGGACTTTTCTTTCAGTCCTAGTCTCCCAGTGATGCAAATTGATGCCAATTAAAACCCAGGAGATCAAGTGGAAAATGAATAGTGATCATGGATGAGATTTCTTTGTCTGAGCAGACCAAAGGTTGGCCTCAAAAAACCCTCCAAGGGACTTAATTAGTAGATTAGGAGTGTAAGTTAAGAATCATGATTTGGACCCTTTTTTGAGACCAACTCCACAACTAAATGCAATTTTTTCCACAATTAGAATTCCAGCTTCTTACTATTCCCATCTACCGGGCATTAGTCCTGCAACTTTAAATAATGGGTTTAGTGGTAATCTTAGATAGCTACTAATGGAGACCTTTAATGATAGGTATTTAATTGATTTATGAACGACGAGAAAACTAATGTATATTCCTCATTACTATCTCTCGATGAAATTTTCATCTCATTGACTTTGATACTAGCTAGTCTTTGATTTCTTCTTCTGTTTTCTTCAATTGTTTTATTAATGCAAAACTTATTAATGAGATTATGTTTTCTTTAGCATGTTTTTGGTCCTCGACGTTCCTCGGTTTGAACAAGATTATTTCTTTTCAAAAATTAGTTTTATTAACGCAAAACTTATTAATTGTTCAAACATAAATATTTCTCCAGCAAAAACAAGAAAAGAATATCAATTTTTTCTTTTTTTTTAATATAAATATGATAGATTAGTGAAAATATAACCTTAAATATTTTAGTAACACAAAAAAAAAATTATTGAAAAAAATCACATGGGCTAAACATCCACCGGACGGACCGATTTTCCATCTATTATTTAATTGACTAATCTTTTATATTGTAATGTGTGAAGGGTTAAATGTTTAGTAATTTCATATTTCTGGATGAGTCCACATAATTTTAAACCAGACCTTGAGACTGTTAAAAAAGGAAGTCAGCATAGAGTTAACTCACTAACTTTGGAACAAACATTTGAGTTCAATTTCACCTAGCATAAACTCTTTATTGTTCTATGATTTGTAAAAGCCACTGTCAAAAAACTTGCTATGTAGCAAATACAATATGGTGCAAGTACAACGGTAGAGTTTTGAGTTCTAAAAACATGTTAAAATATCTAAATAAAACTAATTGACGACAAAATAAGATACCCTTGAAATAAGAAAAACCCGCACTCAAAAAGACAATCCTAAAATTTTCATCATTTGTTTCTAATTGATCTTACATTACATTGGAAATTGCCCGATTAGCAAATATTAAAAAATTAAAAAAAAAAAAACACACACACACACACACAATCTTTGTGAAAAATAAAAAGGACATGTGGTTAGACCAATATAAATCAACTTTTTTGACCAAAAGAAAAATGTAGACTTAATATTGTTCATATAAAAAATATGTGAAAACATGTCAAATATGGTCTTTTAAGCTTGTTAGTTGAACTAGCTTACTATTTCATAATCGACTCAATTATTTGAAACTTTGTCTCTGGTTATAATATTCCTATACTATTATAAGCTATTCCTTAATATAATTAAGCATAACTGCATACATGCATTAGTTTTGCTTAGAAAATAAGGAGTTAATCAATATGATATTCCATTATGAAGTTCACATTTCACCAACTTATAGGTGCAGCCCCATCCTTATATAACTAAGGAACTTTCCAATCTCCCACGTTAATGTACACAAAAACAGGCTTCCAATTATCATCATCCCCAACAATGTCCATGCCAAGCAGAAGAAGGTACTTTTTGGAGCAGAACAGAAGCCCCAACAGAGATCAACAACAAAACGAGAAGAAAAATAACAACAACCAAAGTTTATTGTCTAAACACTTGAACAAAATATACCCCATTGGTCTGCGAAGAAGCACTTCTTCCCTGTCTCTGTCTTCTATATCCTTGTCCTTGTCACAGAACTCCAATGATTCTTCCCTCACTGACCATTCCAGTACGCCGCTGGAGCAGAAGATCTCTATGGCCCTCCGGCTGATCGCATCACCCCATAGAATAAGAGAGGCCCCAGTAGCCAAAAATGCCGACCAACAACAACAGCAACAAAGTCAGGAGACTTGTCCTGGAGAGTTGAGACGGTGCCAGTGGATCACAAAGAATAGTGGTACACTCTATCAGCACCTTTATTTATCTTTTGTAATTATGTTGTTTGTCTAACACTCATTAATCATAAGTTTAAGCGTAAGATTGTCTATAGTCTAATTACTTCCTATGAGCTGTGATGATTGGAGGGCTTCTTTCACTTTTTTTTTTTTTTAGTTTTATTTTATTTTTCAGTTGGTGTGTTTTATTGTCCAATATAACTAGAGTGGTTGGTTGGCTGCAGTAATAATTAAAGCTTTTTCTTTTATGTTTGTATGCTTTGTGGTCAACTAGCTTAACCAAATAAGTTTAGGTCTAAATCATGTAGGTGGCAGTTGAGAATTGAGGAGCTGGGTAGTGAGACTTGAATATAAAATTGCTAACTTGGTTGTTTATATTTTTGTTCAGATACAGTTTATGTAGCGTTTCATGATGAGCAGTGGGGAGTTCCTCTTTATGATGACAGGTAAGTATTAATCATTTGATTAATATGACTTTGTGGAACTAATTATGCTTAAATAAAATATTCTGTAATTATTAACTGGTAAGCAATATCCAACAGCCTGTTGTTCGAGCTGCTGGCATTGTCAGGGATGCTTATGGATTACAATTGGACTGAGATTTTGAAAAGAAAGGAACTCTTCAGGTGCTTTAACAGTATATAAATTGCTTTTCAATCTAGAAAAAGTACTGTGATTGATTTATGGGTGCCTGAACTTAATGGGGTTTGTTTTTTCTTT
Source organism: Aquilaria sinensis (assembly GCA_005392925.1). Classification (NCBI taxonomy): domain Eukaryota; kingdom Viridiplantae; phylum Streptophyta; class Magnoliopsida; order Malvales; family Thymelaeaceae; genus Aquilaria; species Aquilaria sinensis. The sequence goes on from SMDT01001407.1 coordinate 149,771, forward strand.
TGAATTTCATTAGAGAAGCTTTCTCGGGCTTTGATCCTAAGGTGGTTGCCCGAATGGAAGAGGAAGAAATATTAGAGATAGCATCAAACAAGGCCATCATGCTGACTGAGACCAGAGTTAGATGTATAGTAGACAATGCCAAATGTGTAGTGAAGGTAAATTTTCCGCCCCTCCCCTTTTCTCTGTTTAATATCTGCATTGGGTAAACAAGCTTTGTTGAACCAAAATGGCAGATGGAAAGGGAATATGGATCATTCAGCAGCTACATCTGGGGGACTGTGAATTACAAACCAATCATCAACAAATACAGATATCCAAGAAACGTACCTCTTAGAACTCCAAAGGCAGAAGCCCTTAGCAAGGATCTGGTCAAGCGGGGGTTCCGGCTGGTTGGGCCAGTCATTGTGTGCTCGTTCATGCAAGCAGCAGGACTCACGATAGATCACCTTGTCGATTGCTTCCGATATGGCGAATGTGTAAGCCTTGCAGAGAGACCTTGGAGACACATCTGACCTCATCATTCACATACATGTAACTGCACTAACTACATAATCTTTTTGGGATGAGCTTTTAACTTGTCTGGTTTTTGAGGTGATTGCGCTACTAACAAAGATGAGACATTGAGTTTGTGGTGATTAAGAATTCAAGACACAGTGGAAGTTAAGCCTGTACATGAATGCGATAAGATATTAATGTCAAGAAGATGGTATATATAAAAGCACAAGCTTGCATAGGCTATGGCATCATAGAATACAAAAAGCACAAACAAGAACCAGAACAATCCAAAATTAACCAAAAAAAAAAAACAGCCAATATCCTCCACAAAAAAAAAAACTTTAAAATCTCCAAATACTAATTTAGAAGGAAATCTGTTCACACACTTTCATATACATTTTATGTAAGTTCAAGAAAGAGGAACTAATGAAGAATCATGGTGAAAAAGCAATGTAAACCCAAGTGGCAGGCCACAGAGATACCATTACCTCAAGATATACCACATTCCATATTTTTAAGGTTTACTATATAGTATATAGCGCTACATACCGTTACAGTTTTTGTAAAAAATTAAATGTTAGAATATTCTTTTAAGATGAAATAAATTAAATAATTTTTTTTGCACATTTTTATATGTATTCTAATTTTTCTCATCATAATTTTTCAAATATAAATGAAATATATATGATAGAAGATATTTTTTATACAAAAAATATAAAAAATTTTATATATAGAGAAAAATAAATATTACTCAACAAAAAATTAATTTATTGATACAAAAGACAAAAAAAAAATACTTTGATAATAATAATGCATTTTCTAATATCACATTGAATTTCTAGGTGACTCAAAGTATTACTCTTCTGTCTTAGTTTTTTCTACAAAAGCAACATATTCATTACACATCATAAAATTTTGGTTTTAAGTCAAGAAATCCTGCAAATAAAATTAATATTCAGTTGGCATTACATGCACCAAAAATATAATTGGAGGATATTGATCAACACCATCTCGTGGGTGAAAACAGTGATAATTGTCATAAAATAAATTATTGAAAAAAATTAGAGCCGGTGGTGATGAACCTTCAATAAAAAATGGCAGCATTTGCTGTGGATATTTATATTATCCATACATCATGAACCACTATCACCAATTGAACTCATGTTGGGACTACTTGAATTTTCTTTTGTATTCATCGCCATTGAGTCAAATATGGGTATTAATTATATTTTACCTTGGCTCATGTTGGGACTACTTTAATTTATGTTAAAATATGTGTATTAATTATAGTTTACTATTTTATATATTTATGGATGATATTTTAATGTAAAATAACAAAAAAAAATATTCCACACATATTAGTGAAAAATATAATACCATTGTAAGTATTTTGTGGTATTTGCGGTATACCACAGCTTTTTCAATAAAATGTACATAAAAAATAACCTGTATGTGAAATATAGCAAAATATCATTGTATACTTAGGTATTTCGTGTGAAAAAATAACACAATTTGAAAACATTTGTACCGAGTACTGCTTACCTGCGATAAGTGGTATACCGGCGCAATATACCACAATATTTAATTTCATGGTTACCACTATCCAACTGATATGGGTCAAATATCCCACATGACCTCTAAAAGGGTTCTTGTAGGTGCTTGTATAGCCTTGGGCACCCTCACCTCAACAAGTTAGCTTTTGGGGATAAGTTCTAACGAATGGTGTGTAAGTTGGCTCATGTCAAATGGTATCAGAGTAGTTCAATCTATACTTCTACTCACAGTGGATATGGGACCATTCTGAGCTAGGACCGGTGAATGGACCGAATCACACAAAAATGTTGCAATGGGTGCCAAAATTAAAGTATTCGCTCGGGCTAGTCCAAAGCTAGTGCAAAATCATATCATGTGGAGAGGGCTACCTATCAATAGAGTGAAGCCTCTTAGAGTACAACTGCCGGGATGTTGGTAATGTATAGTGAAATAATACGAGCCAAAAACCCTACATGTCCTTCAAAAGAGGCTTTGTAGGTGCTTATATATAGGCTTGGGCACCCTCACCTCATGAAATTAACTTTATGGAAGTATAGTGAAATAATATGAGCCAAATACCCTACATGTCCTTCAAAATGGGCTTTGTAGGTGTTTATATATAGGCTTGGGCACCCTCATCTTATCAAATTAACTTTTGGGGATGAGTTCTGCCAAAGGGTGTGTAAGTTGGCTTGTATCACCAACATACAAGGATAATTCAAAATTTCACAGTGGCTCATCAAGTAAGAATCATCCAAAGTCAAAAGACTTTAGCGGAGGCCATAATCCATAATCAACACTCAAGCTATTGAGGTTAAAAAAATTTCATTTTTGATCCTTTTTTTTCTTTTTACACAATCAAGCAACAACAGCTGAAATCTTAATTTAAACTTTCCATAACTATCTACCAATCATTTCAATCTATTTAATATTTTTTATGATTAATGAATATTTTAAATTATCAATCTTTTCTCTCTATAAATATAAAAATAGGATATTTTTAACAAAATTATTAAATAGTTTAAACCATAATTTTAGAAGTTAATATCAAAACATGTAAAAAGAAACATGAAAGAAAGTTTAGATTTCCAAACCTAAGGGATGTAACCCTAATATCAACCTAAGTTCTGAAGCTTACATATTAAGCTTTTCTATGCTATTTCTGTTTCACAAAACTGGGATGAAATTTGTGTGTTTTGTCATCACCTTGTTTAATAGAAATGATAAATTATAGGTCAATTTTATTGCGACTTGAGATAGTTTTGCCTTCTCAAATTGTAAAAACATGTGTTTTTACATATTGAGATGTGATTTTCATAACCATGGTATGAACATAAGAACATATGAACATTCTTTTGCAAGTATATAGACACTGAGCACTGTTTTTTTTTATGACAAAAACAGTTTATTTAATAAGGTGAAAATTGTTTTCTAAGGATATGGACGCCAATGCTAGGGATGGCAATTGGGTGGGTCAGATCAGGTTTAGGTTAGGTCATTCAGGTTCGGGTCTACTCGGGTTAGCATCAATTCGGGTCCAGGTCGGGTTTAGGTTAAGCCATTTGGGTTCGGGTTGATTTCAAGTTGAGTTGATTTTGGATTCGGGTTGAGTTGGGTCGGGTTTATTTGGGTTCGGGTTCATTTCAAGTCGGATAATTTTAGTCTCAAGTAACTTCAGGCCAGCTTTCGGGTCAAATTCGGATCAACCTTTGTGTTCATGTAAGTTACTGGTGTGAAGTCAAAATGATTAAATTTATTCAATTTTTTAAAAATTTAAATCAAATAATTCAATTTTTTATATGATTTAATTTAAATTTAAATTTCATTTTTTAGTATATTTAATTAAAATATTCAAAAAAAAAATTCTTCATTATAGTTTAGTACGTATTTAAGTAATTTAACATTGATAGTAATATTTGACTGTTTTTCTAAACTCATACCCTTTAACTATCATTGTACAGATTATTCAGATCTTCACCCAGCTATCACTCAGACATACACAATAACAATTTTGTTATGCTTATGTTTCAATGAATTTTCTTTGAAATTACAACAAAATGCAAATCAAGTTCATTATCAGTGACTAAATTGTAAAATTTAAAAAATTTTGGGTGAAAGTGAAAAGATTTCAAAAATTTTAGGATCCATGTTGTAATTATTATGGGTGACTAAAATAATTTTTTTTTAAATTTAGGTACCTTATTGCACTATACTTAAAAGTTTAGGGATGAATGTTGTAATTTTAATAATTACCTATTAAGATCATTAAACTTATTAAATATAAAAATTACTTCTGTTGGAAAAATTCAAATTTGGGATTCACTAAATATGGATGTTTTTTCCCCAAATAAGATACTTGTAATATATAAAAGTCCTAAAAAAATAGAAATTACTAAATATGAAAATTCTTTTTCAAAATATGAAAATTATTAAACATAAATATCTTTAAAAAAAATGAAACTACTAAATATGAAAGTCTCACCTCCAAATATGAGACTTACTAAAGATGGAAGTACAAAAAAATGGAAGTTACTAATAATGAAAGTCACCATTCTTAAATATAAAATATACTGAATATGAAAGTCTCAAAAACTGAAAGTTACTAGACATGAAAACCTCCATATTTAGGACTGACTTAATATGGAAAATAATGAAAGAGGAAAGTTAAGGTTTAGGGTGAGGGTTAAATTCGGGTATTATCGGGTCATCTCGGGTTCAGGTCAGGTCAGTCTCGAGTTTGGGTCATTTTGGATTCGGGTCAATTCAAGCTCGGGTCATTTCAAGTTTAGGTTTTTCGGGTTTGGGTCATTTGGGTTCGGGTTTTCCTTTAATCGGGTTAGGGTTCAGGTCAGGTTGGGCACAGTCGGGTTCAGGTCATTGATTTTTTTAGTCAAATCAGGTCAAGTCGGGCTTGGGTTTCGGATGGTTTGATCCAGGTCATCGGGTTGGGTCCGATTTTACCATCCCTAACCAATGCTAGGAAGCTCAAGTGTTTTATGATCACATGAAAGCAAAAGCGAAAAAAAAGAAAAACCATATATACATTCATTTACGAATAAAATGTCAAAATATAAGTTGCAATTTTCACGTTACAGTTTTATGATCTTTGCATTTTCATTAATGTTACTATTCAAAGTAATGAAAAATATATATTTTTTTATCAGTAAATACAAGAGATTTTGTCAGCGTTCTTCTTGAAGAAATAGAGGAAGTTGTGGACAAGCAAAAATTACCCAACCCAAAAACAAAAGAGCCCAAACAACAAGTTGGGTACCTAGCAAATCAAGAATAATATTTCAAAGGGAAATAGAAGCCATACAGGTCTCATAAGTTTGATATGGTAAGTCTTAATGCGTGATGGATTCTGACAATATATCACAAATTGTTGGATCCATTTGAGTCTGTAAAAGCCACTCAAATCCAATATTTTGTGATATGATCTTATAATTTTTTTAGCCAAACTTTCTAGCTCTAATTCTTGTAAAAGTCACAATTAATTAGATACTTAGCGCAATAAACGTTCCAGAGGGAAATGAATTAAAAATTTATTGTTGAAGAGATTAATTCTTTTTTTTTTCAACATTAAGAATTTCATGGTAGCGAGATAAGTGTGTAAATATTTTTCTAAAAGCAGAATTTTATTGAATGGAGGGATTTAAAGGCATCATGGGCGGCTTAGATCGATTCAATTCTTGAATTTTCCAGCATTAATAAATATTCTTTTCAGTACATTGCACAGCTAAATAATAGAGTATCACCAGCTCGATTGGTCCTCAGATTCATACGTCTGAGTCACACATACCAATAGAGGACAACGGAAAAAGCATTTTGATGCGGAAACAACAAATTTCAGTGTCGCGATCACCAAATCATATAAATAGTTTTGGGTTTTTTACAATTACCATCCTGAGCTATAAGTGAAATTACACCTGCCCTCATAGTTTGAAAACTTACACTTACGCCCCTACTTCTTTAACACCATCAGTTAGCCATTAATGAAAATTTTAGCTTGCCTCCTTCAATTCAGTGTGGACCACAATTATACCTAAAACATCAAAAATCTACACTTTCCCATTAATATAATTTTAGACAGTTTGTTCATACTCATCTTCATACCCGAACCCTCACAGCAGCCATAAGTGCCTCCTCCTCCGCCACCATCAGCACCTCCCTCAACTGCTCCCTCACTGCCACCATCAGTGCCTCCTGCTCTACCCCAAAACACGATGCCGCCATCAGATTGAGTCGGAGGAAGACCGAATCGCATCCTCTCCCACCACCACGATTTCCTCTTCAATTCGCCACCATCCATCACCAATCCACCATCGCTAGCTCTCCCAGCCAGCCGCCCGTGACCCGTTCCACGCTGCACCGCCCGTCCCAGACATCACCCCACCACCAACGGCCCAAACAAGAGGAAATAAGAGAAGGCTCAATTCACATCTCGTCCTCCGCCCCTTTTTTCCCGTAGCAAATTTGTCCAAAGGCTGACGAATTCTTCCATGAGTTACGGCTTCGAGGCCGAAGCCAATAGGCTAGGGTTCTTCGATCAAGCGTCAGATAGACCGACGGGTTCTTCAATCGTTGGTCAGACGAACTAGTCCAATGGTTCCAATGGCAACAACGAGGGTTGCGGCATCGAGAACGACATGGCAAGAACGCGGTGGCAAGGGGAAGAGAAAGATTCAGGCGACAGGGCAGTGGAAGGAAGAGAGGGATTCTAGCGGTGCATCAACGGGAAGAAGAGAAAGATTCGGGCGACATAGGGAGGCAGCAGCGGTGGGAGAAGAGAGAGATTCGGGCGACTTGGTAGCAAGGGAACAAAATTGCAAATGATTTTGATGGGGTGTGAACATTAGTTTTAGAATTTCATGATTTAAAATTATCACCTAAATTAGTTTTGGGTGTAATTGTAAATCAAGCTAAATTCAAGGAGGTTAGCTATAATTCCAACTGACAATGTTAAAAAAAGTTGGGGTAAATGTATGTTTTCAAACCACGAGGGGCATTTATAATTCCACCCATAGCTCAGGGGGTAATTGCAAAAAACCCAATAGTTTTTCTTGAATTAGTTTGTTTAAACATGTACTTGCAACTCTACTCGATTAGGGTGGGCAAGTTGTGATAAACAAAACATTTTTAAAAAAAAAGTGATGGGAAAAGATGAGGATAAGGGCGCCACGTTCATGTGGTTGCGCAGAAATCCCATTAATAATCAATACTCTTAGCCAACCTGCAAAACAATTTTGTAACTAATTTGCCAATTGACTGGCTAAAATCCACAAAACCGCTTTTTTTTTTTCGCAAAATCTCTAGCATGCGCTAGTTATATTATCTTATTACTGTAACAGATTTACATTAACTTGTAATTTTGTAGAATTCCTTTAATTAGCTTGCAAGACTCGCTTATATTTAACATGTCCACATGCTATTAAATATAAGTTTATAGAATTTATATTTGTAAAATTATTAGTAAATGTACAACATGTCTCCTCCACTAATAATTATAGTGTCAATTTTGGTCAAACAGTTAGGAGACCACATGATGATGTTGATCATGGGCCGAGGTGGAAACAAAGACTAGTCATCTAAATGGATTACGAACTTCACCAAACCACCATCATCTGATTCAGATCTATGAATTGCACTTACACGTGAGTGTGACATCAAACCTACATGGATATTCACATCACTCATGATCAACAAGAGATATATAGGAGAGTCTAGTTTAATTCATTTGTTCCTCCATATTGTCTTGGTACTTATCTTATTAGTTTCTTCCTCCCAGGATCTAATTATTAATTATCTTCAGTCAGTGTCCTAAATAAATCATAAATATTACTCCTATATCATACTTAAAACAATTGAAGTTTATTTATATACTGTCAATGCACTGATAAGTGGTGTAATATAAATAAGTGGTACATAATTTAATAATTGAAGCTATTTAATTTTTAGTTGACTCCTATAATTTTTATAATATTTATTGGAACAAAAAAATGTGTGCCATTTGCCTTAATAAAAATATAAAAAAGGTCATTTTCTTCCCTTCCCCGATAATTTAATGACAAAAATCCTACACTAGCCACTAAACTTTCATATATTTTTCCATCTAGGTTTAAAACTTTTTTCACTCTCTTTTCTTTTTAAACATATGGAAAAAAAATAAGGAGATGGTTAACCACAAGATAAAGTCAATGAGTTAAGTGAGAATAAATGTATAAATTTACAAGCTAAAAGAGAACTTTTTGTCTTTTACATTCTATACAATATGAACAACTATTTATCTTCTCTATATTTTGTTGAAGCAAGTCAACTGAAGGCTAAAAAAATAAATTCTAACAAGACATTTTAAGATTTTCCTCTAAAAAACATTTTTCATTCATTATATTATGTATATGAATTTATAAGCTTCATTACACACACACACAAAGTCCCTTTTTATAAAAATCCATGATCCGTCACAAAAACTGATCTATTGTAGGAGGCCAATATCAATATTATACTATACTGTTAAAAAGGTATACCAATATAAACAAAAAAAAATATATAGTACTAGCACTATACCCTTTTCACCTTACAGTCATCATGTTACCCCCATTTAGGGCTTGGACTTTATGGCTATTATTGCTGGAAAGTGAGTGTAACCGGAATGGCTTGGGCTGATAGACCTTATCCCCCATGGGCATGGCTTCGGAAATTAACCATTTGCACTCAATAAAATTTTAACTGCACCAAAATCCACCTGAGCCTTAATTTTTCAAGGTGCAATTTGATCGACCTCATCGATTTGGTTTTCAAACCATAGAGTTTTGGTGAAAGATGGGAACAACCAGTTATCTGTTCCATGGAAACCAGACTAATAACGGTCGAATGGAAAAACAGCCTTAGCTTTGACTAGTATTTTTTGAAATTTTTGAGTTTTAAAAATTTGTGTTATTTTCACTTTTTGTTTTAAATTTTTACACATAAATCAAGAAAGATTGAACAAGTGAATATTAAAATAATTGTTTAAAGGATAATATTATAAAATAATTTAATAACTATGAAAATATTACAAAAATTTTGGATAATTCAAAATAGTAAATGTTAGAAAAAAAGGAGTAAATGCACCCATGACCCCTAATCTTTTATTATTATACCATTTTAAACCTTTCATGGAAAAAACCATTAATGTGAATAGAAAATGCCACCATGGCATGATGACACAAAAAGAAAGAAAAATAATTAAAAAATGGAAAACAAAAAACCCAAACCTTTCCTTCCTCTTCCCTCCCACACCGCCTCTAGGTTGTCTGCCGCCTTCACCAAGCCCCTCCACCATCGCCAATCACCTACCCCGTCTCGCCCATCCCTTCCATCCTATTGTCTCTCATATCTCCACCTTAGGCCACTCAATTCCTTCATCCCCTTCTCCTGGTGTCAGACGATTGGGCAAATTTAGGGGCCAATTGGACTAGGCACGGAAGTAAAAGAGTCAAATCAGCATCAAACAATTGGGCTAATTGGCATCGAGCGATGAGAAACGAATTGGCATCAGATGATGAGGGACAAAGAGAGTCAAATTAGTGCCAGATGAATATGGCAGACTAATCAACAATGAGTAAATGAGGGAAATCGATGATGAGGGCTTGAATTGACAAATCCGACAGTGAAGAGGGGGAGGAATGAGAGGTCTATGGTGAGAATTGACAAATCTGACAGCGAGTAGGGAGGAGGAAAGAGAGGTCTGGGGTAAGGGTGAAAGGTTTCAACCCTAACTCGAAACCTGACTTGAAACCCGATGTATAGGGTCGGGTTACGGTCAGGTCAGTGAAGAAAAAAACATGTATTCGGGTCAATCCGAACCTGACCCTATATGAGATGCAAAAGTCGGGTTGGTTCGGGTTAAACCCGAAACCAACTCAATTGACTCGATTATTAACCTTTGTCCCAAAATTTCTTAATATCTATACTCAGCCCAGCCCAATACCATTTCCTATCTCTCATGGGCCCATTCCTTAAGCCCAACCCTAAACATTCCCTAAGCCTAACCCTAAACTTAAACTGAGTGATATGATCTCTCCCTCCCCCACTCCCCTCACCACCTGCCTGCTGCTGCTGTCACCCCTCATTTCTATGCCTTTATCGAGCAACTCGCCAACCTTGCCTTTATGTCCTCATGCTCAGCTGCAGCAGCTTCGGCCTTCCCTCCGTCTTCCTCCTCCTTCGCACTCTCCCTCCCCCGTAGCTCCACCATCAGCCTACCCCGTCATCCTCTGGTTCATCTGCCCTGTAGATCGCCGTTCATCCGTCGTCCACTGTCATTCATTCGCACGAGAACATCATCGTCGCCCTCCATCCTCCCCTCTTTTTCCTCCAACTAAATTTTAACTCCCCAAGCCCAAGTGAGGCACACAGTGGCACTGTAGACCGTGGGTAATGGGTTGAGGAAGCCTATGTGGTGACGAATCGAGGCGAGGGACAGAGGCGATGCAGGCCAGAGGTGACAAAATCAAGGTAGCGATGGAGGTTAGAGGAGACAAATTAAGGCACTGAAGGCGATGAGGACCGGAGGTGACGGATCAAAGTGGGGTGTTGGGTTTATACGGGTTAACCCAAGCATAACCCTATATTTTCGGGTTAAGGTCGGTTCAGGTTCAATCAATAAATAGGGTTGGGTCGGGTTACATTTTTTGGATGTAGAAATTGCTTGAAAATTTTGGGTTCTAACCCGAACCCGACCCTAAAGTCGAAATTTACACCCCTAGTCTGGGGCATCTGGCCTTTTTTCCATTTTTCTTTCTTTTTTTCTTATTTTTATTCTTTTTCATATTTTATTATTTTTCTTCTTTCCACATCATCACTAACAACTGATTATTATGCTACCGTATCAAATCACACACAATGACATTTTTTGTCCACAATAATGATTTTTGTCCATGGAAAATAAAAAAATGGTACACTTTTAGGAGATTAGGAATGTCCTATGTAAAAATTGTGGAATAAGTTCAAAACAGTACAATAATAAACGGTTAAGAGTCATAGATGCAATTTACTCTCATAAAAAACATGAGACAGAGGGAGTACCAACAAAATTACTTACTATTAATTAGGGATAAAAATGCAGAACATGAAAGCCTTAATTTGTTTAAGAAGATTTCAATACAAGTTGATGAAAGATGAAATGTGCCGGTCAAGGGACAAGATAAAGGGGGGTAGGTGTTTGGAGCGGGAAACATGAGATACAGAACTGTGTGCTACCAACTTACACATCAAAAAAGTTACATAATGGCGTGAGGTTATAGAGACACAAAACTATGTGCTACCAACTTACAAATAAAAAACATTACACAACAGACAACAGTACAAGGGAAAGGCCAGAGTAAGGGAGGAAAAGATAAAGGGATAATTACAATTTAACCCCTGAGTTTTAGGTAAAATTACAGTTTACCTCTCCTATTTTAAAAATATATATTTTATCCCTGCCTTTTTAATACAATCTAACAATAACTTCTTGAATCTTAATTTAGACTGTACAGTACTCATCTTTAAGTAATTTCTATCTATATTGTACTTTTTTATAGTTAACTGATATTTAAAAAAGAAGGAAAGTTACAGTTACCTCATGAGATTTACCCTAATCTACAGTTTGCCCACTTTATTTTGAAAAACCTACACTTTGCCCTGTGGTTCTTTTATACTGTTCGATAACAACTTCTAAAATTATAATTTAAACTGTACGATAGTTATCTTCCAATAATATCAGTCTCTCAAATATATTTTTTATAATTAATAAATATTTTAAATTATTAGTTTTTCTTTTCTATAAATGCATTTTTCTTCTTGTAAATGCATATCAGCATTTTTTAAATATCGATTAGCTATGAAAAAAATATCAAAAATCTTGAAATTACTGGAGCATTATTATCAGATAGCTTAATGTAGGATTTCAGAAGTTGTTGTTAGATACTATAAAAGAAGTAAGGGGAAAATTATAGATTTTTCAAAATAAATGGGGCAAACTGTAGGTTAGATTAAACCACAAGGGGCTTTTGTAATTTACCCTTAAAAATATTATTTTCTATTTATAGAAAGAAAAAATTAATAATTTAAAATATTTATTAACTGTTAAAAAATACAATACAAATTGAAGTTACTTGAAAATGACTACTATAATATTTAAATTAAGATTTTAGAAGTTACCACCAGACTATATTAAAAGGTAGAGAACAAAGTGTATATTTTTAAACAAAAGGGATAAAATGTAACTTTATCTAAGTTTCAAGGGCAAATTGTAATAACCCAAAGATAAAAGGGTTAAGCCCTGTCCAATGTTTTTCAGTTTTGGTGGTCGCCGAGAATCCTTGGGGCCAAAAGAAAAACAGAAATTGATGATTTTGTGGAGGCTTAGGGCCAGGCGTGTGAAATGTGATGGGTCCCTGCACATGTGAATAGTATATGATGGTCCTCTTATTTTGTTTGGTTGTTGGCTAGCTATCTTTTCTTGCTTTCTATCTAAGCATCCGACCAAACCCGAGCATATCTCCAAGACTTACATCTCTTCATTTCAACAATTTATTGTTTCTGTTTTGTCCTCTCTTAAAGTCTTTGTTTCTAACGGATCGTTCGCCAGGTGTTTTGTCGAACACATTTGCTTGTTGATTTTTTTAGCTTCCCGTAGACCTGCACATTATCTAACACTACATTTATATGCTGCAAATAGGCACTTTTAGCTTATGAAAGCGATAACTGCGATCACTTAGTAAAGTCATTGCTTTCCCAACAAGTACCACTGTTCATTTGAAAAAATAATCGTTTATTTGAAGGAGGAAAAAAAACTGTCTTCTTTGAAAGTATGATACTGTTACACGCAGGCACGGTACCACATTTAATTGAGCAAGGGCAACTGTCCCTGCTCAATTTTGAAAAAATTACATATATTATATATAAATTTATAATAATTGAACATTTTAATTTCATAAATTCTATAAAATATATATATTTGTCCCCATTATTTTTAATATGTAATTTTTTCCCCCCACTTGCAAAATTTTATGGCTCCACCCTTGGTTGCACATATCAAGATTCACAACGTAGCAAGCTCTTGTTGTAGTTTGGTTAGGATAATTTCTAATTGGACGATGAGCAGGGCCTGGCCAGATGAACAGGGAAAAAATGAATGGCCAATAATAGTGAATTTTTAATTTTTAGAAAGACTTGATATAGTAAAATTATGGTGAGGCAATCTCGTATAGGTAGTAATATCAATTGAATAGGTCGTGTCAGATTTTGGTCAGGCCATTCAGGTTTAAATTTAATTGGGTTAGCATAAATTCAGATCTAAATCGGGTCATTTGGGTTCTGGTTGATTTTGGGCTAAGTGCATTTTGGGATCGGGTTGGGTTGGATCAAGTTTATTTAGATTCGGGTTCAATACAAGTTTGTGTAAATTCTAATCTCAAGTAATTTAGGTCCTATTTCAGTCCAAACGCCGGTTAGCCAATCGGGTTTGTTTATGTTACTGGTATATATGCTGAAATCACTTAATCAATTCAATTTTTTATTTAATTTTTTTTAAAATTTAAATTAAATAATTCAATTTTTGCTGCAATTAATTTATGTTAACTTTTCTTTTCTTAGTATGTTAAATTAAAAAGTCCATAAAAAATTTTCAATTATGTTTCAACAAATTTTCAATTATATGTTTCAATTAAAGTTCTGCGGATCGTTCGCCAGGTGTTTTATCGAACACATTCGCTTGTTGATTTCTAGCTTCCCGTAGACCTGAACTTTATACAACAGTACATTTGTATGCTGCAAATAGGCACTTTCCAGCCAATACCACTGTTCATTTGAAAAAAATAATCGTTTATTTGAAGGAGGAAAAAAAACTGTCTTCTTTGAAAGTATGATACGCAGGGACGGCGCCGCATTCAATTAAGGAGGGGCAATTGCTCCCACTTATTTTTGAAAAAAATTATATATATTATATATAAATTTATAATAATTGAACATATTAATTCTATAAATTCAATAAAATATGTATATTGGTCACCACTATTTTTAATATATAATTTTTCCCTCACTGAAAAATTTCCTGGCTTCGCCACACATATCAAAACTCACAACGTAGCAAGCTCGTGTTGTAGTTTGGTCAGGATAATTTCTAACTGGACGATGAGTAGGGCCTAGCTGGATGAACAAGGAAAAAATGAATGGCCGATAACAGTGAATTTTCAAATTTTAGAGGGTCTTGATATAGTAAAATTATGGTGAGACAATCTCATATAGGTAGGGATGGCAATTGGATGAGTTAGGCCAGATTTGGGTAAGGCCACTCAGGTTCAAATTTAATCCGGTTAGCATAAATTTGGATCTAGATTGAATCATTTGAGTTCGGATTGATTTCGAGTTAAGTGCATTTTGGAATTGAGTTGGGTTAGATCGGGTTTATTTGGGTTTGGGTTCAATACAAGTTGTATTAATTTCAGTCTCGGATAATTTCAAATCGGGTTTCAGTCCAAACTTGGGTTAACCAATCGGGTTTATTTGTGTTACTAGTATATATACTGAAATCACTTAATCAATTTAATTTTTTATTCAATTTTTGTTACATTTTAAATTAAATACTTCAATTTTTGGTGCAATTAATTTATGTTAATTTTTATTTTCTTAGTATATTAAATTAAAAAGTCCATAAAAATTTTTCAATTATGTTTTGACAAATTTGCTATGATATCCAACTTTTTCTATAAGATGGCTACAAAATATAACTCTAGCTCACTATTACTCTAATAGTGACTAAACCGTAAAATTTTAAAAAGTTTAGATGAAAATGCAAAGATTTGAAAAGTTTAGGGACCTATATTGTAATTATTATAGTGAATAAAATGAAAATTTTTAAAATTTAAGTACCTTATTGCACTATACTTAAAAGTTTAGTGATCAATGTTGTAATTTAACAATTAAATATCATGATCATCAAACTTACTAAATATGGAAGTTACTTATTTTAAAGAACTCAAATATGAAACTTATTAAATATGAAATTCTTTAAATATGAGATTTACTAAATATAAATGTTCATAAAAAATTGAAATTATTAAATATAAAAGCCCCAAAATAAAAACTTATTAAATATGGAAGGCAGCAAAAGAGGAAATTTAAGGTTTAGGGTAAAGGTTTGCCAACCATATATTTATATTGCTTTGGTTTAAAATCGAGGTATGTCGGATCAAGTCATTAGGTCATTTCAAGTTCAAGATAGGTCAATCTAGGGTTTAGGACATTTTTTGTTTAGGTCATTTTCGGGTACAAGTATTTTGGGTTCAGGTTTCACTTCAATCAGGTTTGAGTTCAGGTCAGGTTGGGCACAATCAGGTTCAAGCCATTGACTTTCCCTGTTCAAATCAGATCAAGTTGGGTTTGAGTTCGGGTCAGATCATATTTTACCATTCCTGCGTATAAGTTGTGATGACCCTTCCTATGGCAGACCCGGATTACTAAGGTAACAACGTTATTTTGGTAATTATAATGCTTAGTATATTAATTACGAGCTAGAGCCTTAGTTTAGCAGGATATAATAGCTAAAAATGAATAAAATTGATCATTTAAGCAAGTCGGGCCAAAAGGGCATTTTTGTCATTTCACATAGTGACTCATTTTTATTACATGGTTGGATAAAGCATGAGAAAATATTGAATTTGAGGTATCACGGTTTTTTGTGATTCCCGCTATATCATCATGGAATGGTGGGTTGACTAAATTGTCCATAAGTGGTTTAAATGTAATCCTTAAAGATATGAGGATTAAATTACATATTCCTAAAAAATGCGGACTGGCGTGTAATTAAAGCTCTTAAGGAATGAGGCTCAGATTAATGATGGAATTGGTCCAAATGTTTCCACCATGTTACAAAGGACCTAATGAATGACTAAGCTGTAAATGGGGAACCAGGTGCGTATCAATTGTGAATGAAGTGGTAGGTTCACTAGCCCACTTCTTTTTCTTCCAACTCCAGCTGATCCCTCTCCCAAACCCAGAAGCTCTTTTCTCCTGGCCATAAACACCGTGGCCGAACCATCCAAGCTCTAACCAACTGAAATTAAGCACAAATTAGAGAGGATTTGGGGTTGAAATAATGTGTCCAAGCATGAGGAGCTAGAGTTTGAGTTCAATCCTTCTAGTTAAGCTATGGTTTAATTTCCTATGAATTTTCTAGTTTTATTCAGTCTAGTAGCTGTTGGAAATTTGTTAAAGAATTCAGTTCCTTAATTACTTGATAGAAAGAAATGAGTTTAAGTTGCAAATGGGCATAAGGCTACGGTTTGAAAGTAAGCATGAGGCTACGGTTTGAAAGTGAAGTAAGGAACAAATTATTTATTTGCATAGCACTTGTTCTTGTTTCGATGTGTGTGGCTGGTGGGAAGGGCTGGGATTAATATTGTTTTAATGTTGCTAAGTGAAATTGTTAACTAGAAGCAAGAATAAGGCAAAAGTGGGACATGTTGATGTATGAACATTGTGAGGGCTTGGTTCTAAGTTTAATTTCCATATTTTTCTGGGTTTTTATTGGGATGTAATGTGGCTAAGGCTGCTGGGAAATAGTGGCAAATGAATAAGAAGTTGCTTCTTATCTAATTAAGTGCAAAAAGCAAAAAAGAACAAGGGATTTCGTTAGAAAGGAAATGTATTAAGGGCCAGTTGACTAAGATCATGAAAAGGGTTAAGTTAATCATTTGAACCACATTGGTAGTTGTTAATTATTGGCCTAATAATGGTTTTTATTATTGTTAAATGATCAATTATATGATATTATTAAAGCTACTTGATGCCCGGTGGCATCCTCATCGTATGACATGCTGGCCTGCAGAGAGGACTCCTAGTAGGAAAGTATCTGAAATGCTAGGAAAAACAAGGGTTAGGAGTTCCCCGGAGTGTGTTTCTGGGGGAGGAGCCTCCGACGCCCAAGCCAGTATTTGTGAGAGTAAGAGTAGTAAGAAATAGAAAGTGGGGAATAGCCACAGTTCTGTGTCCTGTCCTTACCAAAGTCCTTCCTAAGTATTTATAGGAGGGCAAAGGGGGGAGGCCGTTTGCCACAGCCCGTTCAAATCATGACACGTGGGGACTGGGACCTTCTGTACAGGGATGGACTTCGCCAGCAGGAAGTCTTGGGTTCTTTTGACACCGTTTCTCCCGCGCGACATCCTCTAGAGGGTACGTTCTCCATTGAAGACTTATCGTTAGATCCCCCGTTTCCGGAGCTCTGGTGGGGTAACTTTGGGCTCATCTCTTGCCGGGTGCTAAGAGAATGCGCCCTTCCTCTTGGAGGTGGTTATGACCACCTTTGGTTGAGCTGTTGGGTCATTTCAGCCACAACAGAGCTCTGAAAGTCTTGCGGGAAGCTCATCGTGACTATCAGAGGACGCTTGTCCTCAAGTAATGAAGTCCCTACCGCAGGTTGTTCAATCGCCGTTCAAGTTTCCGGCGTGGACGGGGACTTCGAGAGTCCCTTGTCCTTAGAACGTTGGGTCTCAATGACGGTGACCTGGGAGTAAGTTTCCACAGACGGCGCCGAATAATGCCCGACAGCATCCTCGTCGTATGGCATGCTGGCCTGCAAATAGGACTTTATGTGGGGGAGTATTTGAAACGCTAGGAAACACAAGGGTTAGAAGCTCCCCGAAGTGTGTTTCCGAGGGAGAAGCCTCCGACGCCCAAGTCAGTATTTATGAGAGTAAGAGTAGTAGGAAACAGAGAGTGAGGAATAGCCAGAGTTCTGTTTCCTGTCCTTACCAAAGTCCTTCCTAAGTATTTATAGAAGGGCAAAGGGGGAGGCCGTTTGCCACAGCCCGTTCAGATCACAACACGTGTTCGGTTGTATATGATCCGTACCTTTAGAGATAGGTATCTCCAGCTGGCCGTAGGCCGTTCTGTCCAGAGGGCAGGGGTGTGTGCGAGGTCTCTTTATCAGAGGCTCCTTAACCGTTTTTGTTGTATCTTCACAAGACCCCTTCAGAGAACGAGACCCCCTTTAGGGTATGAGGCTCCTTCGAAATAAGAGCCCTCTTCGGCTAGATATCACCACTAAAGGCCGTTAGGAAAAGTCCTTTGGCCGAGTAAGGCACCTTCGGGAGACGTTCTCCCTTTGCCAAGGATGGGGAGTTACTTTACTGAGGTTGGTAAGTTCGTAAAACCTGGGGGTGGTGAAAGACACCCCTCCCCGAAATTGGTCATGTAACCTTTCTGAGGGTGGTGTGAGTGTCCCCTAAGGTCAGTGCTAAGGCCTCTCCAAGGGTGGTAAGGGCCCCTTTTTCCCCAAGGTTGGTCACCTGTGTTTCCCAAGGGTGGTGCTCATCGGGCCAGTTTGGGAGACCTCTAAAGGTAATAGCCCTTCGTCTATCACATGCCCCCCTTGGAAAGCCGAAGTTGTATCTTCGGTGCTTGAGCTTTTACAAGCGTATCGTGGAACTCTTGGGAGGTGACAATCATTTCAGTTAGTATGACTGGACTTTTGACCGAGGTTACCTTCTTCGGAAGAGGGCACCTCTTTGGTTCAAAATGTCTCTCCTAGTTGAGGTAGTTCCTTCGGCATTAATTGGTACTCCTCATTTTTTGGCAGAGCCTTTGGTGTTCCAGAAGTTGTTCCTTTGAACCATAGTACATATTCCCCTTTTAGGTTTTTCGTTACCTGTCAGTGAATTGTCACATCTTCTGATCATATAGACACATCACTTCGGGCTAGGCTTGCATAGGTCTGCTAGCTGTCAGAAGACGTGATCTTGTTTCTCGCACTAGGTGACATGTGTCACCTGGTGATTGGCGAACAGTCGCATCCGTTACATCAGTTACGTCTCTTCGCCTGCGAAGGGTCATTATGGCGACGCTTTGCCTGCCTCCTTCGGCTTATATAAACCCTTCCTCCTCAAAAGTCCTCCACACTTCTCATTTTTCATTGCCTTTACTCTCTGATTTTCTCTCATTTTTTCACCTTTTCTTTGGTGGTGGTGCTAGCAGTGGAGCAATTTTCAGCAACACTTGCGGTGGTATTCCAATGTTCCTACCTCGGTCGTTTATTTCCGTAATTTCCATTTTTTTCTCAGAATTTTCTCCTTCATCTCCCCGAGGTTAGTTTTTCCTTCCAAACATATCTTCTCCCCAAGCTAAAACCTACCCCGTTCCTGAGAGTTGGCTTCCCCTCAACTCTCATCCGAGCTGTGCGACTTCGGATAAAGTCCAGAAGTGGTTGGCCAAATTCTTTTCTTCCTTCTTATGCTGTCACTAGGCTTCCTAGCCCTGGGATGCCCAGCTATGCCCCTCATTCGGACGAGGTTACCGTCTTCCGGGCTCAGCTGAAGGCTGGACTTCAGTATCCCCCTTTGAAGATGGTTTGCGAGTTTTGTCAGTTCCATGGCATAGCCGTGAACCAACTTCCCCCAAACTCCTATTCTTATTTCAACACCTTCCTTTGCATGTGTGAGGTCTTCAAGATAGAGCCCCACTTCATCTTCTTCATGCAGTACTACAAACTCTACCCCGTTCCGAAGGGCGAGTTCTACTTCTTGCTTCCTTGGGGATCTGGGAGCAAGAAATATACGTTTACCTTCGGCACGAAGGACAGTTGGTGATGGCAAAAGAATTTCTTTCTTTCTGAAGGTGGATGAGCAGTGGAAGCATGTGCCAACCAAATGGGCTTCGAGGACTCTTGATATTGATGTAGTAGATCCGAAAAAGCTACTAACCTTAGAACTAAAGTCCCAGTTTGAAGAATTTGACAGCCGTATTCGGGCTATCGCGAATTGGGATCCCGAGGTCCTTCCACGTTCCCTATACCCCTTCCCCATAAGATAGAACTTTATGACCGAAGAGGTCCTTCGGGAGCTTGGGGTAATCAAGGAGCATATTACTGACAAGGACATACCAAAGCCCTTTTTTTACGAAAAGAAGACGTGGCTAGTAATGCTCCTTCAGGGCGAGCTTACTTATTCAGCACTCAAAGAGAGTAAGTTTCTTCCCATATTTAGTCATATACATCCTTATGTACTTACACTGATGTTTTTCTTTTTTCAGAGATGGGTGATAAGTCTGCTACCTTTTACAAGAGCCTCTTCCTTGACCAGGCCAAAAATGGGGAGCAGCGGAAAAAGAAGGCAGCGCCAAAGAGGAAGAAGGTGCCAGGTGGACCATTTTTGGCGTCGAAGTTGAAGAAGGCGAAGGAGGACTCTCTTCCACCTCCGCCTGAAAGTGAAGTGGAGGTTCTAGATCAAACTCCTGTTCGCGCCGATCCCTCTTCGTAGCCGGCCATCTGCTCGACTCCTCTAAGTCCCAATACTGCCATGGAGACTTTGGGGAATTCAGTTGGAGGACTTTAGGCCGAAGAGCTTGAGGAACGTCGAAAGAGGAAAGGCAAAGGTATTCCCACCGAGGTCCTTGATGTCAACGACTCTGAAGGAGAAGACGCCATCCAGGTTTGTCCCTTAGCCATTCTTCTATAAGTTTGGGAATTTTTCGTATTTTAGACCTTATAGATGAATGGCTAAGGGATAACGTGTTAATGGAACTTCAGCGTGATTTTGCAGAAGAGCAAGCACCTGCTTAGTGGGTGGTGGAGTATGCTCGGAAGAGGGCCCTTCGAGATACAAAAATTTTGAGGGACAAGGTGCCGAAAGAGCCCTTCTAGACTTTCATGGAGGACATGGACTTGTTATCCGGGGATAGCCAGAAAATAGCTCCTCAGATGGTGAAGGGCATTATAACGAATGCCATATTCCAGTCCCTCATGAAGGAGTATCCAAGTGAGAAGGTCTTTGCCGCGAGGATGAGTGAACATGCTGCCCAAGTAAGCCTTGAACCCTTTAGTCCTTAGCAAAATTTCCTAAGTTTTTGCTCATTTTTAACCTTATTCGGAGTCTTTCCCTTTGTAGTTCTTCGCATATAGTGGATATTTCTAAGCTTGGGCAGCCAAACAGTCTTTGGTCCGAGGAATTCTTAGCAAAGGCCAATGAACTCTTTGCCAGCTCAGTCGTCAAGTATAGCGAGCTTAATAAGATAGCCAAGGAAGATCTGGCAAACCTTCGGGAGGAGGTGTTGAAGAGCCAGGGGGAGCTGATTTAAGACTTTTCTTCGAAGATGTCTGACCTCGGCACGAAGGTGATGTCTCTGATAAGGAAAATGAGGGTTTTCAAAAGGAGAAGGAGGATGCCGTTGCCGATCTTACAAAGGCATTTGCTTTTAACTCTAAACTCCAAGCCAAGGTCGATCAACTGAAGAAGGAGAATAAGAAAAAGAAGAAGAAGTTGGAGAAGGAGGTCGAGGTCCTCAAGAAAGAACTGGAGGACTTGGGGGTATAGAAGGCTAAGTCCGATGAGGCGACTAAGTCCTCTTATCGGATGGTTTTTGCCTGGCTCGCCACCAAGTTCTGTCCAAATTTCCCGACCTCGATCTTTCCTTTTTGGCGGCTATAGACATTCCCAAAGGACCATCTTCAGAATGGTCGAGGGTAGAGTTCCTGAATCTCCCAATTCCTCCACCTTCGGCAACCGAAGTTCGTGCTAACGAAGACAATGCCAAAGGTGATGAAGCCGAATATGTCAAGCAGCCAGAAGGTAGCCAGGACCCCAAATAGGCCCCCTTTTCTTATTTTCCCTTATAATCTACCCCTTGTATTTTGTGATGAAGTATTAATGAAATTTCTTTCTTCACAAAATTTGGCTAAGTCCCTGATTGTTCCTCAAATATTGTCTTCATTCTTCGGCACCGAACTATTTTCAGGGCCGAGGGTTTTTGCGACCATCTTCGGTCCACATCCTTCAAAAAAATAGCTAGGTATTTTTAAGACCGATCATGTTCGATTGGACATCTTCAGTGCCTTTTTTCCAGTCATATTCGGCGAACATCCTTCGGAAACAGATATAGTTTTACACGTGCTCCTTCGAAAACATCCACGTTCGGATGACCACATTCGGTGTATTTTGCATCATTTCCTCCTTGAAAATTTTTCTAAGTATGCAAATTCATTTATGCACTTTTAGAAAACAACCACTTTCGGTTTTCCACCTTTGGAGTCGACCATGTTTGGCCGATGCCCATCGGAGGCAACTATGTTCGGACGAAGGAAATAACCGCCTCGGTGTTTTTTGCACAATTTTCCAACCAGAAAATGTTCTAAGTGTAAAATTTTTTCAGAGAGTCTAAATGCCATGTATTTTTCAACTCTCCTCCTTCGGTATCTTCGAGCATGTAGACTCCTGGTCAAACTTCCTCGAGGACCAAATAAGGTCCATCCCAATTTTCCCGAATTACTCCATGGGATGGTCTTCGGGCTTCAAATTCAACTCTTCGAAGGACGAGGTCCCCTTTCTTGATTCCTTTACTCTTGACATGCAAGTTTATAGCAATGGCTACTCTCTGCTGAAAAGCTTTTTTTCTAAGCTCAGCCATCTCTCTATGCTCATCAATGAGATCCAACTTGGTTCTTAGACCAAGGTTGTTCCCTTCTTCGTCGAATACCTGTATCCTCGCAGATGGCTGTACAATCTCGACATGGATAATGGCCTCCGTGCCAAAGACGAGTGAGAAGGGTGTCTCACCCATGGCCCTTCTGGGAGTTGTTCGATAGCTCCACAGCACACTTGGAAGCTCTCCTGGCCATTTTCCCTTTGCTTCTTCCAACCTCTTTTTCAGACCATCTTTTATCATTCTGTTGGACACTTCAACTTGTCCATTGCTCTGAGGATGGGCCACCGGCGTGAAGTGCAATTTTATTCTGAAGTCAGTTGTGAATTCCTAAAACCCCTTATCAGTAAATTGGGAACCATTATCAGCTACTATCACCCTCGGCACGCCAAATCTGCATATGATGCTCTTTCAGACAAATCTTTGTATGTCCTTTTCTGATATTGCTGCTAAAGGCTCTACCTCGATCCACTTAGTGAAGTATTCTATTGCGATCACGCAGAACTTAACTCCTCCGGGAGCTGTCGAGAAAGGCCCAATGAGGTGAATACCCCATACGGCGAAGAGGCAGGGGAGTTTGCCAAAGTTATCACTTCCGAGGCTAGTCTCTGGACAGAAGCGTGTCTTTGGCAGTTGTCACATTTTTGGACGAACTGCCTAGCGTCCTTCCTCAATGTAGGCCAAAAATACCCCTGGCGGAGTAATACCCCGGCAAGGGCATCAGTTCCTATGTGAGAACCACAAACCCCCTCATGGACTTCTTTGAGGATCGTCTCAACGTCCTCTTCACTGACACACCTCTGTAACGGACTTGCGTACCCTTGTCGATGCAGCTCATCCCTAATCAGGAAGTATCTTCCTGAGCGCTTTCGCACTTTCGCGGCTTCAAGAGGATCTTCAAAAAGTTCCGAGGTTGTGAGGTATTTCTTGATAGGGTCTTTCCACCCTATGCCTGAGGTTGTCATGCACATTATCGCTATACTTGGCTGATACAGTACTACAGTGGACTCTTTTGATTTGGCCAAAGTATCTGCTTCTATATTATTTCGCCGAGGTACATTTTCTATATGTACCGTGTCAAACTCCTGGATGAGCTTTTTCACGAGATCATGGTACTTTGCCAGGTTTGGGTCCTTTGCGCAGTGGTCCCCCGCCATTTGTCATACCACTAACTGAGAATCACTGTAAGCCTTCAGATTCCTTACACCAACTCTTTTTGCCAACCGCAAGCCTTCTATAAGGGCTTCATATTCCGCGACATTGTTGGTAACACCTTCTTGGCTTCCATACCTTCGGGCCCACGGAGGATTACTCCAGCTCCCTAGTGTTCAGAACCAGAGGTTCCATCAATAAAGAATGTCCACTCAGGTTCATCTTTTCCGAGGTCTTCCGAGGTATCCTCGGTTTTTGGGACTTCGGTAATGAAGTCTGTCAATGCTTGGGCCTTTATTGCCCTTCTCGACTGATAGGTGATGTCATATTCACCGAGCTCAATGCACCATTTTGACAATCTCCCCCAGT
This sequence comes from Aquilaria sinensis, assembly GCA_005392925.1. Classification (NCBI taxonomy): domain Eukaryota; kingdom Viridiplantae; phylum Streptophyta; class Magnoliopsida; order Malvales; family Thymelaeaceae; genus Aquilaria; species Aquilaria sinensis. The sequence goes on from SMDT01001407.1 coordinate 173,756, forward strand.
GGTCTACCTTTCTCATGACATCTCGAAAAGGTAGGTTACTTCGGACCATGATAGGGTGCCCTTGGAAGTAAGGTCGCAACCTTCTACTTACCAGTACTATGGCATAAATGGCCTTCTGAAGAAAATGGTACCTAACTTCGGCACCATGCAGGGACTTACTGACCTAGTACACCGGCCATTGCCTTCCTCCCTCTTCCTTTTCTAGGACCGAGCTTACTGCCTTTTCAGTGATGGGGAGGTAAAGGATGAAGGGTTCTCCCTCCCACAGCTGCCGAAGTGTCAGTAGACATGTTAGGTAGCTTTTGAGCTCTTCCCAAGCTTTTTGGTAGTCTTCATTCCAAGGGTGTTCCTTGGGATCGAAGTCATCTTCATTTTTTGCTGTTTTGGTGAGCACTTTGAAGAATGGTAGGCATCTATCCCTGTATCTAGAGATGAATCTGCTAAGGGCCGTTATTCTACCCATGAGTCTTTGCACATCCTTGGTTGTAATGGGAGTTCGGAACCCTAGCAAGGCCTTGACCTTTTCTGGGTTGGCATCGATACCTCTTTCTGATACTGTGAATTAGAGGAACTTGCCCGCATTCACTCCGAATACGCATTTTTCAGGGTTGAAATGGATTCCGAATTCACGAAGTCGGTGGAATGTTTCCTTTAAGTTTAGGATATGACTACTAGGCAGTTTGCTCTTAACTATCATATCCTCAACGTATACTTCCATATTTCTTCCAATTTTGGAGTTGAACACTCTGTTCATCAACCTTTGATATGTGGCCCCTGCATTTTTAAGGCCAAAGGGCATTCTGATATAACAGTAGGTCCCGACTTCAGTGATGAAGGCGGTTTTCTCTTCATCTTTGGGGTCAATCCAAATTTTATGGTGTCCACTGAAGGCGTCAAGGAAGCTAAGCAGACCATATTCGGCGGTTGAGTCCACCAATTGATCTATCGGTGGGAGAGGATATGAATCCTTGGGATAGGCATCGTTTACATTTCGAAAGTCCATGCACATTTGGAGTTTATCACTCCCTTCCTTTGTGGCAATGACAACATTGGCTAAGCCATTCGAGGTACCTAACCTCCTTTATTACGCCTACCTCCGTTAATCGTTGGACTTCAGCTCTAACGAAGTTGTTCTTATGCACCGAGAAGCTGCGCTTTTTTTGTCGAATAGGCTTCACCTCTAGGCGCACTTTAAGGCTATGTTGAATTACCCTCCTAAACATCTCCTTCAGAAAGTAGGCAAACAGATCTTTGTTCATTAATAGAAAAAATACAAGTTTTTGCTTGTCACATTTGGCCAATTGTTTCCCCACTTTGGTATTTTGGCTTGGGACAAGTTCTACATCCTCTATTTCTATTTTTTTGAAGTCACCTACTCCTTCTCCTATTGCCTCTTCAGCAAGTATGCTCTTTTCTTCCAAAGTCTGTGCATGAACTTTCATTGGAGTTTGTCTTGCCTTCATGAAGACTTTCCTTACCTCAGCTTAATTAATAAATATCTTTGCGTCCTCTTCCTTCATGCCGAAGATGACTGTTAAGTATTTCACATCTGGACGAATATGGAGATTTCCTTGTGTTTGTCTTCCGAGGATGGCATTGTATGAAGAAGGGACATCTATGACAATGAACCTTGTCATTGTGGAGCCAAAGAGCTCTTTCTTATCCTGAACCAAAGTTCTCCTTAGCATCAAGGGCAGATCAATCCACCCAAGCACAAGGAGTTTTAAGGGACCTACACCGAACGTAGGGGAAGTAACGGGTTTAAGATCACCCTTGGAGATGCCCAAGTTCGGCAACAGGTGGGAAAACAAAACGTTGGCATTGGAACCATCATCAATGAGCACTCTTTTGACGTCTCAACTATCTATCCTTGCCATGATTAGGAGGGGGTCATCATGAAAGAACTTCACGGTAGACCCATCTTTCCAAACAAGCTTGTTCGCTGGGTTTCTGAACTCCATCATTGAGATTTCTCGGACTTTCCTTTTTCTCTTGGCTGAGGATATCCCAGTAGTGATTGTCTGTATTACTCCCGCCGAAGGTGGTGGATGCTTTTTGGGACTTCGGTTCTGACGTCGGTCGGAATCGTAGTCCTCATCTTCCCCTTTCCTTTATTCTTCTCTTCTTCATTTGGGAGACAACATTCGCAGGTATCACCGTAGTTGGTCTTGTTTGATCAAAGATTCGATGTACTTTTTCAGCTGGAAGCAATCCTCGGTGTTATGCCCATGGTCTCGGTGAAACTAGCAAAACTTCTTCATGTTTTTCTTATTCTCCTAGGTCATGGCCTTCAGACGTTGAATAGTAGTCCCTTGCCTCTCCATGGCCATCAGTATGTTTGTCCTTGTGGTGTTCAAGGGAGTAAACGACACCGGCCTCTTCCCTCTCTGCTTCTGAGGTCTGCCCCCACCCTCAGTCAGATACCGAGGTTTGTGAGCCTGACCTTCGAGATGATTGTGATCAGACTTCGGCTCTTTCATCCACAGTTTTTCGGTCGTCATGTGCTGTTATGCCCTTTAGTAGAATTCACCGAGGGTATCAGGGGGATCTTTGGAGAACTCGTAGAAAAGTTGTGAATCTCTCCGAAGTCCCCTGATCATGGCAAGGATGCGGATTTCAGGGCAGAAGTCGGGCACACTCAGTGCTTCTCGGTTGAACCTCTCAACATAGTCCCGAATGGTCTCCTCATTCTTTTAGGCTATATCAAACATTTGGATGGGCATCTTCGCCGTCGGTCTACTTCCAATAAACTGTTGGGTGAATGCAGTAGATAACTCCTAGAAACACATTATGGTTCCTGGAGCCAGGGAGTTATACCACACAGTTGCGGGCCCTGAAAGGGTGACTTCAAAGTATTTGCAAAAAGTGGCATCATCAGCCCCATGCAACACCATACTGCGCCTATACTTTGTCAAGTGAGCTTGGGGGCCACTATGTGCATCATATGTTTCCAAGCGCGGTACTCGGAAGTCACTCGGCATAGGTACTTCTACCACTGCACAGATGAATGGTGAATCTTCTCCGGTGAATATCTCAGACAACCTCGACCAAATAGGCTTCCGGGAAATCTGTCTTTCTACCTTTTCCAACCTCTCTAGGATCTTCTCCATGAGGGTGGTAGGACTGTCTTCCGCTCACTATCTGGTGGTCGCTGGCAACGGAGAGCAACATCTTTCGGAGAGTAACTTCATCAGCGTAGGGACTGGGACCTCCAGTACGGGGATGAACTTCACCAGCGGGAAGTCCTGGGTTCTTTTGACACTGTTTCTCCCACACAACGTCCTCTGGAGGGTACGTTCTCCGTTGAAGTCTCATCGTGAGAGCCCCCGCTTCTGAAGCTCCAGCGGGGTAACTTTGGGCTCCTCTCTTGCCGAGCGCTAGGAGAAGGCACCTTTCCCTCTGGAGGTGGTTGTGACCACCTTTGGTTGAGCTGTTGGGTCATTTCAGCCGCAACAGAACGCTGAAAGTCTCGTAGGAAACTCATCGTGATCGTTAGAGGACACTCATCCTCAGGTAATAAAGTCCCTACCATAGGTTGTTCAGTCGCCGTTTGAGTTTCTGGCACGGACGGGGACTTCGAGAGTCCCTTGTCCTTAGAACATCAGGTCTCAATGACGGCGACCTGGGAGTGAGTTCCCATAGACGGTGCCAAATGATGCCTAGTGGCTTCCTCATCGTATGACATGCTGGCCTGCAGAGAGGACTTTCGATGGGGGAGTATCTGAAACGCTAGGAAAAACAAGGGTTAGGAGCTCCCCAGAGTGTGTTTCCTGGGAAGGAGCCTCCGATGCCCAAGTCAGTATTTGTGAAAGTAAGACTAGTAGGAAATAGAGAGTAGGGAATAGCCAGAGTTCTGTGCCCTGTCTTTACCAAGGTCCTTCCTAAGTATTTATAAGAGGGCAAATAAGGGAGGCTGTATGCCACAGCCCATTCAGATCATGACACGTGTTCGGTTAGATGTGATCCGTACCTTCGAATAGGGGTATCTCCAGCTGGCCGTAGGCCGTTCTATCCAAAGCAGAGGCTCCTTAACCGTTTTTGTCGTATCTTCCCAAGACCCCTTTGGGGAACGAGACCTCTTCGGGGTATGAGGCTCTTTCAGAATAAGAGGCCCCTTTCGGCTAGATATCACCACTGAGGGCCGTCAGGAAAGGTCCTTCGGGCGAGCGGGGCACCTTCGAGAGACGTTCTCCCTTTGCCGAGGATGGGGAGTTACTTTACCGAGGTTGGTAGGTTCGTAAAACCCGGGGGTGGTGAAAGACACCCCTCCCCGAAGTTGGTCACGTAACCTTTCCGAGGGTGGTGTGAGTGTCCCCCGAGGTCGGTGCTAAGGCCTCTCCGAGAGTAGTGAGGGCCCCCTTTTCCCCGAGGGTAGTGCTCATCACCTGTGTTTCTCGAGGGTGGTGCTCATCAGGCCAGTTTGGGAGACCTCCAAGGGTAATAGCCCTTCGGCTATCACTACTATAGGATGACCTTAAAAGAGACTAGAACCGAGACAAGACCGAGACATTGCCTAGGACATGGAAGCTTGCATTTAATATTGCTAAAATAAGGGTTAAATTAATTATCTCATGCTTATTTTTTGTTAATGTTAGCTACAAATTTTGTATATAGGTACAAATAACTGCATTGTTCAAGAAATGAGCATGAGAAAGTAAGTATAGGTGAGGTAGCTCATAGTTAGAAATTGGTTTATAATACACCGACACAGCAATTGTGCGGATAAAGGAATGTCAAATGGCTTAAAATCCTTGGGAGACTCAAAGGATGCCCAAAAGAGCTCATGGAGCAAAGGATGCCCTAAATGGTTTAGGAAGTCCTAAGGGGCCGTTGCGCCTTATCTAACACAAATTGGCAAAAGGACCAATGTACTTACTCTTGCACATAAAAGGGAAAAGTAAATTGGATGTTAGTGAAATACTAGCAAGTCCAATAGTATACTGGCCATGAGCCAATAATTATAAAAGGAATAGAAAGTAGATAGGTCCTCTTGATGAAGATAAAGACCTACGATTCTCTTATAAATAAGACTGAAGAGGAAATTAGAGGCAAGATGTTCCAATTGGACCCTTGAACATTTTGATCATACATTTGAGGCCTAGTAGTTGAGAGTTCACCATCTAGGAGGAAGGTAATCTACAGGACCTCTAATATAGGATGATCACTGCTGACATGCTCTAAAATGTGAATGGATCCAGTGTCATGACTATGTACACATTTTATACATAGAGTCCTATGTAGTTGTTGCAGGTACGTAACAACTTACTGAGTATTCATGGAATACTCATCCTTTACAATTATATGTAGGTAACACGAATAAGGAGCCTAGCAACCATAGCGCTGTTTGCCAATAAGGGTCAAGGCAATAAACATTGGACACGAAGATACTAAGAAAAGTCAGATACCATGGGCACTGTGGTACTAAAAGGTACACAATATAAGCCTATAGTATGGATCTTGTACTAGGATGCTTATGACATATAAGGTTTTGTATACCTTAGAAAGTGGTTGCTTTTAGTAACATTGTATCTAGTTGAACGAAGAAACTTGCATATACTAGTCTACATTGTATGGGACATGTGTGAGCCTGTGAAGGACAATTGCTTAAATATGGTTAAAGGAAATATATGTTTTATGCTTTGGTACTATTTCATTATTGTTTTTAAGTGCTGGCCAGTCAAGTTTGTTATTGTATATTTTGTGTTTAAAATGAATATTGAAGCGACTCATGCGTGATTATTGTTAAAAATTAAGCTAGAAAGCTTAAGAGTATGTGCATGTTTTATTAAACCACTAAACAACAAAATGATAATGCTAGTAATAAAATGAGCTTTAACATTGTAATGGCTTAATGAGAAACCATTAGATCCTAGGAAGCCCTTCTCCAAATATGAGTAAAGTGGGTCTTAAAGTACCCAGATAGGATAGTGGATACCTCATAGGTACCGAAAAAGCATTACAAGGAAGTGCTTGGTATAAAGATTCTCAAAATTCTTATAAAGTAAAATTGTATGAGAGTAACATTTTGAAAACCAATAATACACAAATTTTAAAGTATAAAAATGGTTGCGTATCAAATGTGAGAAACAAAATCCAAATAGTGGTGTTTGGTTTAGATTGAGAAATAATTTTTGATTCCTTGAATTCTCATTCTCTTTAAGAGAATTTAATTCATAGTTTATTAGAAAATTATTTTCCGATTTATGTAATTAGGATAAAGTTTCTCTTCAAAAATAGTGAATGGATGACCTCTATTACAAAGTATGAATCGATCAAATTATTCCCACAATTACTACTCAATCATTTTCATACTCTAGAGATCGTAACTTTACATAAAAATTACTCTAATAAATCTTACGAGAATCGCTAAACCAAATATACTTGTGCACTGGTACACCATAAACAGCTCAACTCAAGTCTCTCGACTCCTACTTTCCATTTCGTACTAAACTAATGCACAAGTGATACTAAAAACAACCGAAGGCCAATATTCACATAAATACTCGTTTTCCCTTTTTTTCAAACTGGGTCTACAATTATTTATCAAACATGTCCGTAAGCAACAGAAGAAGAAGCAAATGTTAATAACAGGTCAAAAAGTAAAAATTCAAGAAAACCCAAGAAAAAAAAAAAAAAAGAACCAATTCTACCCAACTCTCACACTTTACTGATTCAAGGAATATTTACACTAACTTCATCAAGCTTCAGCACTTGCTGCCATGGAGCAACCACATAAACTGCATCTACGCTAGATATCCTTCATTTCCAACTCCATAAACCTAACTGTTATTTAACTCGCGTCAACTTTACGATATTCCTATCCTGGAACCTCAGATCTCAAAACTGGCATGAAGTACCGAGCCTCTGTCTCTGCCTCTGACCTAAGGTCACAGCTTTGCGCTTAGCAAAAGCTGGGTATAGCAGCTCCTGAAACTTCTCCAAGAAGAGGCTCCACTGCTCCTCATTCATGTCAGCAAGCTTCACGAAGCTCACACTTGCAGGTAGCTGCTCATTTGCACTCCTATGCCCAGAGGAGCTAGCCAAATGCCCATGCCCGGAATTTGGCCCAGAAAATTTTGTATTCTTGTGGTTCTTGTCACTTAAACTGGTATCCTTCAGTGACATGGAAAGCTTGGAAATGTAGACATTTTCAGGATATTCTGGGGCAGAAAAACCTGCATACTCCGCTTCCTCACTTTCCTCATCCTCCTCAAAGCTTTCATCCAGCCTGGTAAGAGTGGAGCGACCATTGGCAAATCCATTTGCCAACTGGAATGGAGCTCTGTTTGCAGAATCGTTCATGATAACTTTAGTGGTTGTGTCAAACTCGGGTTCCTCGCAATCTATATCAAACAGGAACTCATCATCTCCACCATCGGACATGGGGGACAAAACTTCTCTCTCAGTTATCAACCTCCTTGCTTCAAGACAAACAACCTCCACTTCACTAGGTTCCTCCTCCCCAGCACGAAATTCCCTACTCATCATTTCACCAATTTCAGCAAGACAGAGACCATAAGCAGCAGCTTCCTTGAGGAAGACAGTGCAGAGAACCAAAACACGGAGGCAAGCCTCTCGTATCATTGGTAGCTCCATTCGCAGCATCTCACAATCCTTGAGAGGATCGAGATTCTCTATATAGTCAAGTTCATCCTCTGAGAATGGTATTGAGGACTGAGGCCAATGAATCCACTCAAAGTATGGATCCTCTAAAGTTTCTGGCAAGCACAAACCATGATCAATTGGAATGAGCTCAACCTGACCAAAGCCTCCAATACCATCAAGCTTCCTGACTAGAAGATTTCCTGCATGCCGGTCTGTGTTAAGTATTCTTATATCTAGTATCCCTATTCGATGTACAGCAGAGACAGGGAAACTTGACGTTCCATGATCACTTGCATCAAAATCATGTGGTATGAACTGTTGGAAAGATGCAATCTTGCTGACCAGATTTTTCGTCTGTGTCTTACTCATGTTCACCCCATCACTAACGTGGAAGATTGAGTGAGTAACCTTCACTAAGGCTGTGGGAGGCACATTAGCAAAATGCTCATAATCCAGAAGGTAAGCAGCAACTTCTCGAAAACCTGCTTCCCCCACCCGAACCGAACGTTTCAGTCCAGGTTGCCCAAGAGCTTTACCAACAAAGCCCTTGGGGTTGTTTGGTGCAAATGGCTCCTCATCGGTGGGCTTGACAATTGCAACACTCTCTCCCTTGTTGTTTCTAAAGTAATAAGCACCTCCTAAGCCACTGTGAACTGGAAGAGGATCAACACCCATCTTGATCGCTTTCACAATGTCCTTGACCAGAGCCTTGATTCTGGTGAAGCTCTCTGATTGTCCCAAGATCTCAATAGGACCACTCCTGTCTCTTGGCTGGATATCCTTCCCAGTAGGAGAGAGACATGGGGTTGATAAGCTCCTATGCATATAGTTGCGTGTCAGGAGAAGGGGAGAATCATTGCGAACAACACTCAGGTCATTTTTCAAAACCATATCACCAAAAGTCAAAGAGCTTTCCTCGGTGGGGAAATTAAGAGCAATCTGCAACCTTCTTTTTACAGTGTGAGCATTGTCACTGCGATCCAACTCCATCCCCAGCACACAACCAGTCTCAGTTTGCACAAAGACTCGTCTCCTCCCAGCAGGTTGTTTCGTTTCCATTGCCTCATTCCCATGGTATTCCCCAGTAAGGGGACTCTTAAGAACTGCAACAGCCATCTGAGTCTGAACTGGACTGTCCAGCTTACGAGACATTAAAGAAAGGGGCACAGGAGGTGATTGCCGGAGATAGAGGCAGTGGCGGAAGAGTGCTTCTTCCTTCCAATAAGGCCCCGAACTCCAACTCTGGTTGCAATCCAATGAGAGAGTGGTAAAATCTACAATCGATCATCAATAGGCAGACATAATCCTAGTCTCAGCCACAAGTCGGAAAATGGAACCAAACACTGAACCAGAGGCACGGAAAGAGAGATCTAGTCCTATATCACATCAAGACGGCCATCTTTAAAGAAAGAGGTGGAAAACCAAATCCTGCAAGAGAAAAACGTCAGGTCAGAGAGCTAACAAAGATTCAGCCCACTAAACACCAAGACTCTACACTGGAACAGCACTTAATGCGTACATTCGGGTGCAAAGCTACTAATGGAAGTTACTGCAATCCAGACCGAAATAAATGTATTCATATCATCTTTATGACGAATCCGAAACTAAACAAACCCCGATCAAAGTGTCTAAATACTGTGACACAAGACAAAAAAAAACAGTAACGCATTGTTCAATATTCATAGAATCTTGAAAAATTGGAATTCATTCGCATTTCTAGCAACTGATTCAAGAAACTTTCAATGGCAAGTAAACCTAGTCCTTCAATTAACTAAATTAAGACAAAAGAACTGACAGGAAACGCAGGAGCAATTTAAAATCTTGAATAAATTCACGATTTATCATCTTCACGCCAAAATGTAAATATGAAGTTTTCAGGAACAAAAGGAAACACGGGGCCACCGATCAAAGATCATCAAACTCCGCAGGAAAAACCTCAAAACCGGAACGATTAGCTCACCGGAAATCGAGATCTAAAAAGAATCCGTGAAACCTCCAAACGATGCCGGAAGAGACACGGCCGCCTCGCCGACTAACTCGAATACCGGCTAAAGAGAAATCTGGAGCTGATTTGAGGAATGAGAAGAGCAGAACTAAATAAAAAGAGAGTGAATCTGGGAAGTTCTAACGGAGGCAACGAATCTTTCGAGTTGACTCACTGCCACTCGTAAAACCCCTCTCTTGTGTCTCTCTTCCCTTTCCCTCTTCCTCTTCTTTGCCCAGTTCCAACCTTCGTCCTCCCGAGAAAAAGAAATTGTCCTCAACCCGGGAACGCTTAACCCGTGTCACAAACTAACCATGGTTAGTTAAACATTGAAAGAAAATAAACTTTTAGTCCCTCTATTCTATAGAAAATGACAGTATAGCCCTAAATATGTAATGAGTAAGTGTTTCGTCCTTGTACTTTGAAAGCTTCAGTTTGGGTAAAGACGTACGCGAACAATGTTTTTAGCATTTTGAAGAAGCTATGGTGGTTTATCACCGTCAAGTGTTCCATGGAGTTAAATAATGTAGTATAATGTTTATCACAGGTAAGCAGTATGCGGTACAAATATTTTTATATTTTGTTATTTTATCGCACAATATACTGTTGTATACAATTGTTTTTCACGATATTTCGCATACTACTCACTTTTTGTGTATATTTTATCTGAAAATCATTGTATATTGTAAATACTATGAGATATGTACCACAATATTTTATTTTTTGCGGATACGTGTCAAATTTTCTTTTTTGTCATTTTACATCAAAATATCATATATATATATATGAAATATTAAAATATAATTAATACACATATCATAAAATAAATATGTACTTTTAGTCTTTTAGTTACTTTTCTTAGTTAACATAAAAATTTAATAGTTACTTTGAGTTACCTAGGAACTCAATGTAGTATTAGAAAATCTATTGTTATTATTAAAGTATTTTTTTTTTTTTGTATATCAATAAATTAATTTCTTTCTAAGTATTATTTATTTTTCTCTATATATATAACATTTTTTTATCTATTTTGTATTAAAAAAATATCTTCTATCATATATATTTTATTTATATTTAACAAATTATGATGAGAAAAATTAGAATACATATAAAGTGTGCAAAATAAATTATTGAATTTATATTATCTTAAAATAATATTATAAAATTTATTATTTTACAAAAATGATAATGGTATGCTATGTGATATACCATGCGGTACATCTATCGGTAATAGTATTTAACACCTTGAGTGTTTCTTATGCAAAGTTCATATTTGAAACTATTATCCCTTTTTCCTACAAAGGATAACATTGATTATTTTCATGAAATCTAATAGTGGTACTACATTATCATTTTTGTGTGGATGCACATATATTCTTTACACGTATTTTGTTATTTCAGTAATTCTATATGTGATTTTTGAACATAGCATTATTTTTTGGACAAAATAACAAATAATTATTAGTGGCATACATGCTCAAATTTTTGTGTTTCTAAAATTAATTTTCACATCTTACTTTGGTTTTTATATTTGCTTCAATAAACCAATTATTTAAATTATATATCCTATATGTCATAATATAAATTTAAAATTTTTAAATTATATAAATAATTTAATTTTTTTTTGTTTTCTTATTGCATTTGGAGTTAAATATATGCCTTTCATGAACAGGGATCAAAATGTGGATTGTAATAAATGAAGACAAATAATGTTATTTTTTGGTCCCGAGCAATGACGCCGAAAGACTCTAAAACCAGGATTCATAGCCGTGGGATCTGAAGGGCGAGAAGTGGGGTAGACCATCGATAAATTCCCGGCAATATGAGCCCTTTGAGGTGTTGCCACATGGGGGAGAAGGATTTGGTTACTAACGTGACGGTAGTCACCATCTTTACAGCTCTGTCAGTGAATAGGCGATTGGCTTCACAACTTTTTCACGTGCATGGAAAATCATTATCTCTTGAAAAATGCTGGGTGCAAAAACACACATTTACCCTTGGTCCGATCAGTGCAAAAATGGTAATGGTATGTGGTGCAGTATGTCATGCGATACATCTAGTGATAATAGTATTTAACACATTGAGTGTTTCTTATGCAAAGTTCATATTTGAAACTATTACCCCTTTTTCCCACAAAGAATGACATTGATTATTTTCATGAAATCTAATAGTGGTACTATATTATCATTTTTGTGTGGACGCACGTATATTCTTTATGCATATTTTGTTATTTCAATAATTCTTTATGTGATTTTTTAGCATAGCATTACCTTTGGGACAAAATAACAAATAATTCTTAGTGGCATACATGCTCAAATTTTTATGTTTCTAAAATTATTTTTCACATCCTATTTTGGTTTTTATATTTGCTTCAATAAACCAATTATTTAAAATATATATCCTTCATAATATAAATTTAAAAGTTTTAAATTATATAAATAATTTAAATTTTTGTTTGTTTTCTTATTGCATTTGGAATTAGATGTATGCCTTTCATTAACATGGATCAAAATGTGGATTGTAATAAATGAAGACAAATAATGTTCTTTTTCTTCCCCGTCAACGAAGCCGAAAGACTCTAGAACCGGGATTCATAGCTGTGGTATTTGAAGGGCAAAAAATGGGGTAGACCATCGATGAGTTCTCAGCAATGTAAGCCCTTTGAGATGTTACCACGTGGAGGAGAAGGATTTGGTTACTAACGTGGTGGTAGTCACCGTCTTTACAACTCTATCAGCGAAATGGGCGATTGGCTTCACAACTTTCTCACGTGCATGGAAAATCATTATCCTCTGAAAAAATGATGGGCACAAAAACACACATTTACCCTTGGTCCGATCAATGCAAAAATAGTAATGGTATTCAGTACAGTATATCATGCGATGCATATAACGGTAACGGTATTTAACACCTTCAGTGTTTCTTATGCAAAATTCATATTTGAAACTATTACCCCTTTTTCCCACAAAGAATGACATTGATTATTTTCATGAAATCTAATAGTGGTACTACATTATCATTTTTGTATGGAGGCACATATATTCTTTACGCATATTTTGTTATTTCAATAATTCTTTATGGGATTTTTTAAGATAGCATTATTTTTTGGACAAAATAACAAATAATTCTTAGTGGCATACATACTCAAATTTTTTTGTTTCTAAAATTATTTTTCACATCCTATTTTGGTTTTTATATTTTCTTTAATAAACCAATTATTTAAATTATATATCCTATATGTCAGAATATAAATTTAAAATTATTAAATTATATAAATAATTTAAATTATTATTTGTTTTCTTATTGCATTTGGAGTTAGATGTATGCCTTTCAATAACAGGGATGAAAAAGTGGATTGTAATAAATGAAGATAAATAATGTTATTTTTCATCCTGGGCAACGAAGCCAAAAGACTATAGGACCGGGATTGATAACTGTGAAATATGAAGGGTGGGAAATGGGGTAGACCGTTGATGAGTTCCCAACAACGTAAGCCCTCTGAGGTGTTGCCATGTGAGGGAAAAGGATTTGGTTACTGACATGGCAATAGTCACCGTCTTTACAGCTCTGTTAGTGAATGGGCGATTGGCTTCACAACTTTCTCACGTGCATGGAAAATTATTATCCCCTGAAAAATGCTAGGTGCAAAAACACACATTTACCCTTGGTCCGATCAGTGCAAAAAACGGTAATGACATGCGGTGCAGTATACTTTATGGTACATCTAGCGTTAAAGGTATTTAACACATTAAGTTTTTCTTATGCAAAGTTAATATTTGAAACTATTATCCCTTTTTCCTACAAAGAATGACATTGATTATTTTCATGAAATCTAATAGTGGTACTAAATTATCATTTTTGTGGGATGCACATATATTTTTTACGCATATTTTTTTATTTCAGTAATTCTTTATGTGATTTTTGAACATAGCATTATTTTGTAGGCAAAATAATAAATAATTCTTAGTGGCATACATGCTCAAATTTTTGGTTTTCTAAAATTATTTTTCACATCCTATTTTGATTTTTATATTTGCTTCAATAAACCAATTATTTAAATTATATATCCTATATGTCATAATATAAATTTAAAATTTTTTAATTATGTAAATAATTTAAATTTTTGTTTGTTTTCTTATTGCATTTAGAGTTAGATGTATGTCTTTCGTTAACATGGATCAAAATTTGGATTGTAATAAATGAAGACAAATAATGTTAATTTTTGTCTTGGACAATAAAGCCGGAAGACTCTAGAACCAGGATTCATAGTCGTGGGATCTGAAGGGCGAGAAGCAGGGCAGACCGTTAATGAGGTCTCGGCAACGTGAGCCCTCTGAAGTGTTGCCACGTAGGGGAGAAGGATTTGGTTACTGACATGGCAGTAGTCACTGTCTTTACAGCTCTGTCAGCAAATGGGCAATTAGCTTCATAATTTTCTTGCGTGCATGGAAAATCATTATCCCTTGAAAAATGTTAGATGAATTGACACATATGTCCTTGATTACTTGTGTTTTTTGGTTTTATTTTGTGGACCAGATGGGGAATTAATCATGTCAGGCAAAAACTATTAAGTTTAGGCTTATTTACATTAAGCCCATTAAACTTTAGTTTATATACAGTCACTCATGAGGTTTGAAAATATACGTTTCTCCATCATTTCTCTTTTCTATCATGGTTATTGTGCATGTATGTCTGATTAGATAAAGTGATTATTTTTCAAATTTACCCTTTATTATCCTAAAAAATTTCTATTATATCCCCTAACTGTAAATTCTTTTATCTTCTACAGTAGCATCTTCAATGACATTGCAGGCAATCAAAGAAGACAACATGGCAATAATAATGATGATAAAATAAGACAGTGGCAGTGACAATGATGATACGAGACAACAGTGACACCGATGATAAGATGAGATAACTGTAGTAATGACAGATGAGACAAGACTGCAACGACAATGATGACAAGATGAAATGATGGCGATGATGACAACAAGACGAGAAAAATGATGATGACATATCCAAAGTTAGAGAAGATTAGAGGCAAGTGGCAACGATAAGATTTTGAAGATGAGAAAAGTTCAACGTAATCCAAAGGCTTATGGCATGATGCAAAGGTGAAAAGCGATAGTGGTGAGATCTGGAGGTTGGCGGTAATGATGCAATCTGGATGTGGGTGGTAGTAGTAAGATTCGATGACGATAATTGGTAAGGTGTGAGTAATGGAGAAGCCAATGCAATTCGGAACTAGATTCTGAAAAGCGATAGGAGATTTCTTGGTTGCAATTTGTTGTGTCCAAAAAACAAGTTTATATATTGTTGCAGGTACTTTTATATATTACTTTAGACACTTTTAGATATTTATTTAGACACTTCTTGTTTATTAGTTTACACACTTGCATCTGTTAGGACAAGAAATTATCTGCATATTGCTTTAAATATTTTTACATTTTTGTTTAGATATATTTACACATTTCTATAAACACTTTTACTCATTTATTCAGATATTTTTTTATTGTTTTAAATACTTATTTTCTAAAAAGTACAAACAGTTTATATATTGGTTCATATAGTTTTATATATTTTTTAGACACTTTTTTATATTCATTTAAACACTTTACTTATTACTTCGGACACTTTTATGTTCTCATGAAAATAAACTGGTAGTGATATCTGACACAATTTAGAGGAGCTAGCCAACAAATTTGAAGGTAAACAACAACAACAACATGAAGTGGTGGCAACTTTTCGATATTCATTCAGACATTTTTTATTATTTTAGATACTTATTTTCTAAAGAGTACAAATTGTTTATATGTTGGTTCATATACTTTTACATATTTTTAAACACTTTTCAATATTCATTTAGATACTTTACTTATTATTTCGGACATTTTGTTTTCTCTTGATAATAAGTTGTTTGTATATTACTCTACTTCAAATACTTTCCACAAACTGTATTAGACATTTTTACATATAATTGCAAACACTTTTACATATTACCTCACACACTTTTTCTTATTACATCAGACATTAACACTTTTACATATTGATTTAGAGACTTTTGTATATTACTTCAATCACTTTTACACTTTTACATATTGTCTAGAGAAAATAAAAGGTGTATATATTATTAAAGACATTTTGTCATACTGTTTTACATATTATTATCAGCATTTATATGGATTGCTTTTAATACATTTGTAGTTTTTTTTTTCATACATTTCACTGGTGAAAGTGAGTGATGAATGATCCAGCAACATCATAGAGTGGTGGCAACTAAAGTGAAAGCTTGTGGTGATATTTGGCATAATTTAAAGGTGTTAGCCACTGGATTTAGAGGTAAACAACGGTAACATGATACAAATGCAAACAACGATGCATGATTTGACGGTGAATGGCAATAATGGGGGCCATGATAATAGTAATTTAAAGGTGAACGGCAATAGTAGAGGCAGGTGACAATCGATAGGATTAAAAAGCATGAAAACAATAACACGTAATCCAATGTCAAGTAATAGTGGTAGAGGCGGTGATAGTGGCAATTCTAAAGTGAGTGATAAAATCATGAAAACATAAAACATTCTACATGATCCTTAGCATAGTGGTGGTGGTAATATATGAATACGAGCAATGGCGATGTAATTCAGTATAGGAATGGTGATGATGAAATTCGATGAAGATGACAATTCAACAAAGGAAGCAACGACAATTGTAGTGACAGTAGCAAGTTAAAGTTTCTAGAGATGAGAGAGATTTTATCTAGGGTATTTTTGTCCATTTTTTTTAAGGATAGGGGGTTATACATAGAGGATTAAGGATGGATGAATGTGTCTAATTAGACATATGTGTATAATATAATAACTATTTCTTTTCTTCTACATTGTTTGAAAAAAAACTTCTGAAATCCTAAACCAAACTGTACGATAGCTTTTTAGCTAAAAAAATTGATTAAGCTTATTAGCCATTAATATATATGGTAATTGGTAAGAAATATACATACATATGGTAAATTAATGGATTGATTGACTTACAAAATTGGCCAAGATTTCTTGCAATTGATGCACATGGCAATTGGTTTGGAAGATGAATTAAGTTCCATTAATTCATTTGGAACAAGCTCATCCATTAAAACTTACAAATAAATGCATTGCCCACACAAGTAACCAAAGCCATTTGAAGCTTTTGAATTTATAGAAAACATTAAAGCTCATATTCTTTTAAAGCTTTTATCAAAATTTCTTTGTTAAGTGTAGTGACAAAGTGCCCTTGTATGGTTCTCTTTGTTCATGATGAAATTATTTTTTTCCTTATGCATGTGGACATAAATCTTTTAAATGAACCATGTAAATATTATATGTTATTTTTCTTGCTTAATTTCTTACCAATGCTATCTTTTCGAGCTTTCATTGCACCATCGTTGCAATAAAATGTCTTTACACACATATTCCTTACACAGCACAAACTTAGCCTCCGCATCCTCCCTCTTTCTCGAGGTCAAGACCTTGAATGACAAAGTTCCCCCGCACCATCATTAGCAAAGTTACACCAACTCCTAGCTTTAAGGCAACTAAAAGAATGACCTTTACTTCTAGCATTCTCAAGATGCCTATGAGCTTGGCCTTAGTATCAAAGTTTATTAGGGCAGACACCACCATTTTCCATGAATCCTCCAACATTTTTCTCATCATATGTTTGCTCGTCTTTTTTGGCTTTAAGCTTGTATGGAACGACCACAAGAACAACAAGATTTGTTTTTGAAAATATTGATCTATCTTCACCAAATCTCATCAGCCATCCTTATTTCAACAAATATTAGGGTTGATTCAGTGACAACAGCAGAGATCAAAGTCGATTGGGCAACAGCCACAAAAAGCAAGGTTGACTGGGTGGAGATGCAAAAGGAATGGATCAGCTAGGTGGTGTAGAAAGTGAAGACAAACATCTGAGAAAATAATGGATCAAATGACAAAATGGGAAAAATGGAAAAGTGAAGCCCTTAAAAAACGTTTAATCAAACTAGGATAAAAAGATTATAAAAGCATTATTTTTAAGTTTATTTCAGGAATTGTCACCTGCCCCATCATTTACTTACAACTTTAAGTGTCTCAACATATTATAAGTTTGAAATTCAAAACCTAACAATAGCACTAATGAGTTATTGAGTAAAGAAAGCTATGGAGTACATGATCATGTGACAGGTTCCTCAATGCATGTATTTATTGTATATGGCTATTTGAGATTGCATATTTTTTGTTACAGTATTCAACAACAATCCTTATTTAAAGAGCAATTTTTCTCAACTTGTTTAATAATGTCATGGAAAATGACAAGTTTTGCTCATTTCTTTATTTTTATGTTAAATTACCAAAGAAAGCTTAAGAACTAACGAAAGTGATTGTTCTAATCAAAATATCTCAATTTATTATTTTTCTCTCCTTGATTAAAAGAAATTTAAGAAATCCAAGTGGTGTTAGCTGGCTGGTTTTAAAGTTTCTATTTTTTAAGGACGGCTATTTTATCAGTTAATGTTATAATTTTGTCAAAATACAAGTGTCAAGCAAGGCCAGTTATAAAAATCAAATGGGACCCTTCTACACTATAAGCCATGTATTGGTACAAGTGGTTTTCAATTTTCCTTAAACTTTTAAACTTCTTACAATTAAGGACCTAAGGTGCAAAACAAACATTCAAGTGGCTCTGATTCGAAAATGCCCAAGTATTATAAACATGTGAACAAAACATAGATCATGCACAAATATAAACTTGAAATTGCACAAGAATAATTTATTAAATTAAAATACAAACTTACAGATAATTGGTGAAAACTAGTTCACCACACAAAAATGAAGAATAAAAAGATGATTACAAAGTTGAACTGTTGGAGTAGAAATCCGAGCTTTAACAAGATTGACACCACTATGATAGAGGTACAAGTACACCACTTAAACACTAAATAATAAAATGTAAATTCTGGAGGAAATAAGAAGGGTGTCCAGCAAATAGACTACAAGAAGGAAATAGGAAATTTTTGAATGTCTGAAGTTTGGAGGAAAGCTTCTTTAGATAGGCAGAGGTCCTAGGCCTTCAAGATAAGGCTTATCAACCTTCATCAATGGAAGGGAAAAGGAATATGGGAGCACTAGACTGGTGGCCAGTTGCAGCAATAATTCTTGCCTTAGTGGAGACGTTAATAATTTTGGTTGTTGGAGAAATTATTCTGGGCCAATTGTTTTTTTTCTTATCAAGTTTCGCTGACACTCGTTTTTTTACATGAAAGTAAAAACACTGAGTTAGATATGCCTTATTGGGACCCTACTAAGCTATTTTTGTTGGATGAGGATATGATTGTCTTCTTGATTCTTGAGTTGCTTTTGGGCATACTTGAATAATGTTTTCCTTCATTACTGATATAGAAATTTCACTATCTTTGAATTTACCTACTTGGTAAAATCTATTAAGCATGATGTCTAGAAAATCTTCATCTAGAATTTATTCATCATCAATTATATAAATTTTATCAAATCCAATATTCTTGGGCAGGTATTGATTAAGAACACATTTATCCCACCAATTTGATTTGCAAACACATTCTAAGTAAGAAATGAAATGAGTGTCATAATCCATTTCTTGTTTCTTGTAGTGCCATTGGAGGATCAATGAGATATGGTTCATAACAACAAAGAAAAAATCCAGGAATGACATTCTTTGACCCTTCTTGCAGAATTGCTCTTGAAACATATAAAATCCTTCAAATGCCTTATGACTTGTTTTAGGAAATAGCCTCTAAATAGACCCTTTCCAAAACACTAGTTAAGGAATTTTCCTTATTTGATCTTGAATATTCTTGATATACCATTGGTATACCCAAACTATGCATGAAAATTTCTTGAGACTTTTGGGGCCTTGATTCAATATTCTTCTAGAAGTTTTCTCAAGAATTACTCTGATAATTCTTATAACATTTTCTTTCTTAAGAAGACAATTCTTCATAATTACTATTTTAAAATCTCTTTTATTGGAGGATTTTTCCTCAAATTTGTTTTGAAGGGATGATTTACCTTTCTCAGGGATTTCTAGATGCACATGATGTTGAGTCAGGATAGCTCCAGTCATGTCTGTATCCATTTCCATGGCCATTTCCATAATGTCTTCCTTAATTTCTTAACAGATAATGGTTTTATTTTTTTTATTCAAATTTTTTGTCAACTTCTCTCACCTACAAAAATTCTTTAATGAAGAAACCAGACAAAGTGTTGGTCTCTCATGTGATATATTCAACATCAAAATCAAAAGCAGATAAAATGACTTGCCAATGTTCAAAAATATGCTTAGAAACTAAATTTTTAACGAGCAAAAATTTTCTTAGAAACTAAATTTTTAACATCTTTAAGAAAAATATTTGTTGCTACTTTACAGTCAACTCTAATTAAGAATTTTTTATTAAAGAGATCTTCCTCAAACTTTGTGACAAAAAGAACAATAGCTCCTTCTTAATGGTAGCATAATTCTTTTTGGCTTAATTCCAAACTCTTGAAGTGAATCAAACCAATTATTTATTTTTCACAAATTTTCTATTTTAATATTACACCATAACTAACATCACTAGCATCTGTCTTAACTATTTTAAAGGCTTCTGGACTAAGAATATTAACACAAGAAATTTCTTTTATTCTTCTTTTAACTAGTTGAACAACTTTAGTTTGTTCATCACTATAATTGGGAGGATTTTTCTCCAGTCTATCAAACAATAATTTATATTCATTGGCAAGATCTCAATAAAAATCTGTAATATAATTTAAAATTTCTAAAAATCTTTGTAGTTATTTCTTGTCCTTAATTTCTTCAGAAAATTTATCAGCAAAGCTTTTTGATCTGTCAATAGGCTTTGATTGTTACTTTATGAATTATATTACCCAAAAACCTAATTCTAGTTTGGAACAATTCCATTTCTTTTGCTGATACTACAAGTCCTGCTTCTTCTACTATTTTTACAAATTTGTTCAAGTGTTTCCAATGTTGTTCAATCAAATTGAGAAAACACAAGCACATCATCAATGTAAATAATAGTAAAAAAATTATAAGGATTAAAAATCTCATTCATGATTTTATGAAATTTAGATGGTGTTGTAAAACTAAGAGTTTTTCATTTATAACCCCAATTTACTCGCAAGTGTACGGTTTCGACAAGTAATATAAGGCAAATACGGGTATCATCCTAAGGGATAATGAGACTTTTACCTAGAATTAAAATGTAACTGCTCTAGCTACCTAATCGATGACGGGAAAGATTCAAGTAAATAGAATGAAGTTGCCACTAGTAAAGCAATTAAAGAAGTTAAGCTAGATGGAATTACCAAGTACTAAAAAAAACTTGTCAAGTAGGCTAAAAATAAGAAAGCTATCTCCCTAGGACTCCACCCCCCTTTCCTTGCTACTCAAAATAGATGTGACCCTTAAGTGGACTCCCCTTGTGTGGTGATGAGATTTATAGCTCAAAAACTTTTTTCTCAAGATAACTTCTTGCTCACCCAAAATTAAACTTGGCAATACTTAAGCTCAAGTGTTAACCCTAGGTGGATTAAGCTTTAATCCCCTCTTAACACCTATTGAAATCCTAGTTACTTCTAATCTGAGATACCCACTATGCCCTATTTTTCTCTTCACTCACCTATTAATCCTCTCTCAAAGTCTATGTGAATTAGTAAGATGTGTGAAGGCCTTTCAACACATAACAAATAACACAAGAAAAAGAGGCAACACAAGTAGTCCTCAATCATCAACATAAACATAAATCCATTGAATAGCAAGGTGAAGTAATGTCATCCTAGAG
Source organism: Aquilaria sinensis (assembly GCA_005392925.1). Lineage (NCBI taxonomy): Eukaryota > Viridiplantae > Streptophyta > Magnoliopsida > Malvales > Thymelaeaceae > Aquilaria > Aquilaria sinensis. The sequence goes on from SMDT01001407.1 coordinate 195,175, forward strand.
AAATATGAAAATCTACTCACTATCCATCACATGGTTCAACAAATAACCCATAAACAATGTATCCATAAAAATTCAACTAAAGAGAAAGAGAAAAGAAGAAACTCAATATAGCCCTTAGAAGACTAAGCGTCTTTGACTGATGTCACCTTCTCCAAGCTCCAAGATTCCTCCAATGGAGATCCCAAGAAAATCAAGAAAAGAGCAAGATACCAAGGTAGGTGGTGGGCTCTTCTTTCCTTCTCCTATTTATATCCTAGGTCATTCTCCCCTCTATTCCTCTTCCCAAAACCCTAAAAAGGGATAAGAATCCCTTTCCAAGGCCAAGTCACTAGGTTGGAGGTGTGGGGAACCATAAAAAATTCGAGTTTCGATGAAACAGAGCATGCGTTGGCGACGCGTCGCCAACTGGGTCGAATTCATGGCGACGCGTCGCCAGATGACAAAATCTTCACAGAACATCAATATCGTTGGCGACGCATCGCCAAACTTGGTTTCAGCTTCAGCTGCTTCTCCTGCCAAAAACTCTGTCTCGCTCAATCCTGTTCCAAGCCACCATGTCCACAACACTATCCAACTTGTAGACAACCAATGTAAACAAGAGAAACTGAGACCAAAATGGAAATCATATAAGTATTTAGCAGTCAAAGTTGCCAAAAGTCAACACTTTGACCGTTGATTTATGCACTTAACAGATGGAGTATTTTTTAACCCAAAAGGCACTACATTCTACTCATAATACCCAAAGGGAACATTAAATCCTATTTCACATTTATCTTTTTTGGCTATCTGGATTTATCAGTATCCTAACTTCATATCAATTAGAGAACACAACAGCATTATAAGGTCTAGATAACAGATTTTTCTTGTTAGGTATTAGATATCTAATCCATCTAAGAACTTTGTTTAGAGGATTATAGTTGATTACAAGTCTAGGTACGCCACTTTCAATTTTTGAATTCTTAATCACATAGAAAGCATAGTAGCTCCATGATGAAGAACTATTTCTAATCAATTTATTTTCTAAAAATTCTAAATTTGTTTCCTGTAATGTGTCATTAATTCTTCATTCATTTGAATTACGCCTCAACCTTGTAAGAATGTTCTTCTCATTAAAGTATAGTTCATAAGAGAGATTCACAATATGTCTCTTTCTTTCCCAAAACATATTAAGAATAATAGCACAAACTTTACCTACTAAAACTCCCTTGAAAATGTTCTATTTTTTTTTAATTCTTGATTTTCTAATTTTTTTTCCAACATTTTTATGTTACACTTCTTCTTGCAAGCACTTTAGAATGTTTTGTTTTTTTTTTCCTTGACCTATATTAAGTTCTTCTAACAATGACTTTCTGCCTGGTTCAACAAATTCAAATATAATTTTCTTTCTAAATTTTTTAATAGAAATTTCATTCATATTTACCTTAAAAGGCCTGGTTATAACCATGAATGGAGTTCCTAAGATAATTTCCAGATTCATATTTAAAATTGTGAAATGTTGCTTGATACAGATTTCTTCACTACACACATCAACATTTATTAGTTTAAACCTTATTGGCAAAGTCTCCTAGTTGGCAACGGTAATTAATTCAAATGATTTTTTAAGATACTGATAGGGAACAATTCATTCTCTAATGCAATTCTTATTAGTTTTTGAATCTAATAAGGCTGCTGCTATCAATTTGAATTGGTTTTTTTTAACAAAGTCATCTAATTGGTAAAACTCTAGTTTGGTATATAATATACTTCATTAATCCAAAAGATTTTTCATGAAAAAAATCCATTTTTTTTCTAGACTTGTTTAGGGAACATTTTTCCCTCTTTTTTTTTTTGTCTTGTTTAAAAACTAAATTCTTCCATGTTTTCCATAATTAACTCATCTTTTTGAATATTTTGAGAATATCTCTAAAATTTTTGAAGTCTTAAAATCTCAATTTTATTTATGAGAGATTTTTTTCTACCTTAATTTCTGAAATTTCACATTTCAATTCTACTATTATTGGTTCCTTATGACTCTTTTGTATCTCGTCTATTCTTTTAAGGATTTCATTCAAACTATAGACATGAGACATAATTAATTCTTGTATACCAACCTTCTTCTTTGAATTTCTTCTATCCTCATTCAATTGGTGTTCTTGATTACTAACTTTATCAAGATATTTAAACAGAATTTTTTTTTCTTAATTCTATATCATCAATTTGCTTAGCAAATTCTAGGATTCTTTCATATTCTTCAGTGGTGGTATTAATTTGAATCGTATTTAATTGCAAGTTATCAAATATATTCTAGAGCTAGCAAAGAATCACAACCATACTGAGAACCACAACTTTTTGACTTAGGTTCTGAACTATCTGAAAGACTAATAAAATTTATTTTTTCAAAACTTTCAGAAGTTATTTCATCTAGATATTCTTCAGGCTCACTATCACTATTCAACAGGATTTGCATCAAACTCCTCTTTAAGCCTTCATATATTTCTAAAGAGTTTATTTTTACTTTATTTTACACTTATTAGCAAAATGTCCTGGTTTACAACATTTCCAATAAACCTTTGATATTTTCTAGATTTTCTTTTTCTATACCTCTTAAAAGGTCATGGTTTTTCTTCTGTCTTTTCAAATCTTTTTCTCTTATACTTTCTATAGAATTTATACTTCTTTTCTTTTTTAGGCTCATATTCAGAATATAGTCTTGAGATATCATAACCAAATTGGGAGCAAAACCCTCCCATTTCTTTTCTTGCTGCTAATCCTTATCCTTTTATATGTTTTTGTCATTTCATCTCATGACACATTTTCAAGCCAACTTTTTTAATTTTTGCTATAATTTGACCATATATACAACTTTCTAGGTTAGAATGGCCTTAATTTTTCTCCTTAATGTGATCAATTACCAACTGACCAAATGTTTTGGCAGACCTTATATGAATTTTTCTATCCATAGTGAAGATCTACAATATTCTCTTTCATGGATTCTCCTAAGAAAAATATCTTTATACCATTTAAAATTTGATAGAGTTTTACATATCAGATTTAAGAATATCTATTTCTACTTTCTTTACTTGTTGCATCATCAATAAAATGTGAATAAATAGTACACAACAAAATATTCATAACATCTAGTTTACTTGTTTGTATTAATTGGTTCTCATGTTGTACTGTAAGCATTATTTTGACATTTTTTATTTCTTGTCTAGTTTGATTAGACACTTTTTCCATCAGTTTCTTAGTTTTCTTGTGAAGCTAGTTATGATCATTTCTGCTATGTCCAGGTTTAAGTTATCAACTCCTTTTCTAGCGGCTATTCTAAACATAATTATACGTGAAATTGTGTTTATTATTTGGTTTTATGATAAACCATCTATATTTCATTCTTTTATTAAACCTCCTTTATATTCTACAAAAGCATAAAGATCAGAAAAATTGTTTAACATAATATCCATTGGAGATGGTTTTGTGGGAGTATGGGAATGAGACACATTCCAGACTTTTGAAACATTTCTAATTTGATCCCCCATCAAAATGAAGATAATTTAATTCTAAGTTCTCATATTCTTAGTGATGACAATTAACTAATTTTAACATATTTAGACTTTTTTCATTAATATTTATCTGAAGACCTTTCTGTTTATTATCCACAGTCTCTTTTGACTCCTTCGATCTAATTGTCAATTTAGTTATTTGATCAACTAAATTAGTAATTCTATCATTTTTTTTTAATTTGAATTAAGAAAATTTCATGGGAAAACTTATTGAAGATTTTGAGGTTTCTGACAAAAGTTATGGTTTTAAAGATTGAAGTCTTTGCGAGAACAAACTTATGCTTATCCAATAATGTTTCAATTCTATTCTTTTGTTTACCTATAGATTATAGAACAGATTTGTACAATTATTTTATTCTATGATATTTTGTAGATCTTTTTTATCTATAGGTTTTTTAGTAGTCTCAAGGTTTTCTACATCAAAAGTCTTCAAGGGTGAAGTAGATATTTTAATTTCTTCTCCTATTATGATCATAGTATTTAGTAGATGTAGAGATGTAATTTCTTTTTCATCTCTAGTCTTGTATGTAAATCAAGTTTCTTCTAACATATCTAATGTAATTTTTTCATCCAACATTATGGAAGAGATAAACCATTCAAAGAATTTTAAATTCTTTTTAATTCTCACAATTTTTTTATACCAAAGGTGTTTGATTTCCTTTTTACCCTCTTTGGTATATGTGTCAAAAAACCATTTTTTCTTAATTTCATTTCTTTCTGACCAAAAATCTTCATTTAAACTTTAAGGGTCAAACCTAAATGGTTCTGTTAAGACATTTAGTTTAAAATTTGAAAAACTAAGATTGGGTGATCTTATGGGTACAAATTTTGTTTATTCTTTTTGTTGTCTAGAATTTTCACCTTTTTTTAGAACAACTTGGTCAATTCTATAGACAGGGTGTAAAACTAGTTCTGTGGACTCCCTTACTCCTCCTACAAGTTTCTCATATTTAGACTCTGGCGTATAAGAACATGAAGCTCTAGAGGGTATATAGCCAATTCTTAAGGGAAGTCTTTTTTGTTCTAAATCTGAAAAATCAACTTTTGTAATTCTGTCTTTGTTAAACCTTATTTCAACTTATCCATTTTCATATTCAACAATTCTTTCTAACTCTTGAGGTTTCAAAGACTTCATGGGATTTTTAGTCTAAAAAATCCATTTTTCTGAGAGCTTAATGTCTCTCTATTTAATTGGCTTTGAAATGACAGCATGATTCTTTTCTGTGTTAGATTTTAATAACAAAGTTTATTCTTTTATATCAAATTCTAAAATTTTACGCACAGTTTGTGTTGTCATTACTTCATAATATATTATATAAACAATAGCAGGATTCTGGGATCCTTCATGTATATTAAAATTAGATGTCATGGTGTTTGCGTTTAAGATTTTCATAATATGATAATCTTTTAGAGAAACGGTGAAATTTGGATTTCAATTAAAATCAATTGGTTGACCAAACAAACTTAATTCTACTTTGTCTAATAGGGAATTTGAGAATTTATTATGTCTACAATCACTTAAGGCAATAATCACAAAAGTATTCAAACAATTTCTTGTTAAAGGTTTTAAAGCAATTTGCATCGGACCAACTTGTAAATAATTATAGTGATTTTCTCAATGATCCTTGATCATATGTTTTTTAAAACAATTCAAATTTATGATATTCTTCCATTATTGGAACAATTTTTCTATTATTTCAATGACATAAATCATTCTAAGATCAAAAGTTTCTTTTTGATAAACATCTCATTTATCAACCTTATTAATATGTCAATTTCATAATTTTTTTCTCAATATCTTTGATCAAAAGAGCTTGTGAATGTTTAACTTTTTATTCCCCGTAATTTCTTCTTCCTTTTGTCTCTTAGAAGTAGACCTAGACAAAATTCTAAAGGTTTTATCCATCAATAACTATCAATTAATATTAATATCCTAACTAGCTATCTGTCAATATTTTACGCGATCTTACAACTCTCTCACTTCAACAATGGGTCTTACGATCGTTACACGACTTGGGTAATAGTATGGAAAAATCTTAATAATAATCTTTAATTACTAAGGAATAAACCCTTTTGAAATTTGTCCAACTCTTAAATCAAATAAATAAGGCATAGAATAAACTATAAGGACTAGAGTGTCAAAAGAGTAGAACTTCTGGTTGCAAATAAGCATTTTGCCAAATCATCAATTTTTTAAAGGCCAAAATGCGTGGTTGGCCTTCCAACTTGGCAACCTCACAGAAGTTAGTCCTTTATCTTTAACTCAGTGCAAGTTTGTCCTCTAACTTAATGAATTAAGCGTTTTGATCCCTTAACTTTCCTAAACTAAACAAATTAATCCTACGTGGGATGAAAAGTGTCCATGTGAGGTAAACGGTGTGTGTGCTAGTTGTGAGGTAACCACCTTGACGATAGATTCCACCGCAGCTCACTGATTTCTAAATTGACAATCATCAGATCAACTTGGGCCTTGTTCCATATTTGGTCGCAGAAAGACCTCGAAGACTTTAAGGATAGGGCTGTGAGATGAAACTGATGTGAGAATAGGTGAGACCAATACGAGAAGAGGCGATGAGAGATGAACCGATGGAAAAGAAGTGACGAGAAATGAACCGATGGGAGAATAAATCGACAGGAGAAAAGACCAATAGGAGACAAGACTGAGAAGAGACCCATGTAAGTATTGTTGATGGGAAAAAAATTAGGCAGTGCAAGGAAGAGATTGGATGACTCTGATGGGAGAAAAAATTGGGTGGCATCGGCAAGAGATCAGGCGATGCTGACGGGAGAAGAGAGGGTAGCGTTGGGAAGATATTGGGCGGTGCTAAGTCATTGACAGAAGAAGATAGGGTGACATTGGGAAGAGATCAAGCGGTGTCGGGAAAGATAGGCCAATGGTGAGGAGAAAAAAAAAACACCATTTATCATTCCATATATTGAGGAACTAACTCGCTTAATTTTCTAAAATTAAGGGACTAAGTTACACTGAGTTGAAATTAAAGGACTAACTTGCTTTAGTCAACAAAGCTGGAGGATCATATCTGCATTTTGACCTTTTTTTAAATCCAACGGTGAAGAAAGAAAGGGTACTGGTGGAGGGGCTATAATTTAGAAACTTCCAGAATGCACAGCACATGATGTGACTTGTCTTGACCTTATTATTTTCGGGTGTCCTTTTAACTGTTTTTTTTTTGTTTTTTGTTTTTTCTTTTTGAAACTGTGTCACAGTTTTGTCCTGCTACGCAATCCATTTCAGCAACGCTACATTTCACCGTCTAACCGGTCAAGCAATTTGCAGAGCTTAAAATTCTTAAATGTAAGAATGCTAACAGCAGAAACTGACACCAACATTAAAAAACTCAAAATACAATAACAAACAAACTAAATTACCTCACAAAATAAATTTTATAGACTATTTAAGCTATCATTCCTAAACTATACGCATTTATCTAGTTATCATACTAAATATGTGACAGTCCTCGGAACTATAAGTCTAATCAGCTAAGAAATTAGTTAATTTAATAAATTAATATTTTAGATAATTTATTCGCAAGCCAAGTCTCGGTATTAAACGGTCTAGTAGCTTAAGAGAGGTAAAAATTGATTATTTAAGCAAGCCGAACCAAGAAGGGCATTTTTGTCATTCCACATAGTAACATAGTTTTATTGCACGGTTGGATAGAGTATGAGAAAATATTAGATTTGAGGTGTCATGGTTTTTCGTAACTCCCGCTCTATCATTATGAAATTTTGGGTTGACTAGATTGTCCATAAGTGGTTTAAGTGTAACCTTGAGAAAAATAGGGATGAAATTGAATATAACTGAAGGACTGGGACTGGTCGTGTAATTAATTCTGTGAAGGAATGGGTGCGGAATAATGCTGGGTTTGGACCTAATATTTCTGTTCAGTTACAAAGAAGGCCCCAACTTACTACTGAGCACAAAGAAGGGACCAGGTGCGTGGCATGTACACCTTAAGACTACATAAGTTGACTTGGCTCATTCTTTTAGCCGGCCATCTTCCTCCTTCATCTCCTAACCACCAAAACCTCTCTCTCTCCAAACACAATAGCTAACACCAAATTCAAGCACAATTAAGCAAGTTTTTGAAGAAAAATCAAGTATGGAGCAATCCTAAACTTGATTTTCAAGCTGCTGGTTCAAGTAAGTTTGGTTTTATTTTTCCCCTATTTTTGAGCTTTGGCTTAGCTCTGTAAATTCTGGAAATTAATGTTAGACTTGGTTGTTAAGAGAAATCAAAGGTGCTCAACATGCTTGAAGGTGTTCATGAGCTAAAACCTAAAAGAACTAAGGCTGGAATTTTGGTATAATTGAAACTATGAGTGTTGAGCTAGGTGTGGTTTGATTCTTTTATTTCTAGCCATATTTTCATGTTCTAGGGGTCTTAATAGCTAAATAAGGTTATTCTCTTACTTATGAATTGATATTTAAAGCCTAGGAAGTGGGAGAACGGGTTCTGAGAAATGAATTAACCATGGAAACATTATTGTGCATTTAAAGAGCATCGATTAAGAGCTTTTGGTATTAATTTTATTCCAGCTAGGAGTTGCTAGTTTTAATGGTTTAAATTAGCTCTAGATGATATTATCCTGCTTATGATTTAGTGTATAAAAGCTAAGGAGCAAGAGAACATTTTTTTGGAAGTGAATTGCCCATGAATGCCATGAATGCACATTAAGGTGTGGTTTTGGTGCTGCTGAAATTGTAGCAAATTCTCAAAATAAACTGTATCATTATAGTAATTTTAGTGGTTGTTGCTTGTTATAATCTTGCATATACACTAGTATGCAAGGCATGAAAAAAATAAGAGAGCAAGATTTGGGTTGTGTTTATGCTATGAAAGTGTAAAGAACCACAAGATAGGCAAAATGGGGACTGAAAAATCTGGGCTATTGGTGGTTGTTTTAGGGGTTGTTTCCAATTATTAAAATTGCTAAATTATGCTTAAAATGATCAATATAGGTGATGGGAATAAGCTACAAAAAGAGGTCCTAAGTTTGGCTTGAAACCGAGGTAAAAGGCTAAGTACTTGAAACTTGCAAACTAAGTTATCTAAGGTAGGGTTACTTGATTTGTATGCTTATGTGTTAAATAAATTTGGCCAAGATACTTGTATATCAAGTAACTGAATTATTGGTGAATTTAACAAGCATGTAAATTGAGCATTAATGGCTATTTAAGAAGCTTAAATGATTGGGTTTGGTGGGAAGCCAAACTATGAAGTGTGTAAGTGCGTATTTGTAAACTTGTATGTATAGCAAAATGGACCTTAATATGGTCTAAATCATGGAGAGTATGATGGTTTGAGAACCTAAGATACCTAAGGTCACCATGATGGGCCAATGCTTAGGTTAACCTAAGAGGGAAAGGTATCCTCAACCACTCACATAACCTTGGAACACTAGCATGAATACGTGCATTTAAATAAGTAAATAGTTTGCTCCTGTTCATAAAATAAGATATATTTGGCAAATACTATGAAGCTTTAAAAGCTATATTTATATAGACAAGTTAGACTTGTCAATTGTAGGACTAATGAGTGAAGGAATTGTGGGAATTAGCTACTTCTATAATTATTGGCCAATAATACAAGTTCCTAGCACTATGATTTGAGCTCAAGTGCACGAGACATATATTAATATCTTTATAGATAATATGCATGGTCTTATATGAATGTTTTTTTGTAGGCTTATGACCTTTACTGGGAACCTTTGGTTCTCACATCCCTTACGTATTTTGTGTGCAGATACTGGTGGACCTGGAGCTAATAACCAATAAAAAAACTGGTTATTAGTATTTTGATACCAAATGTGCATGAGTTAATTGTTATAGTCTATTTTTGCTATGTTTCTTTCTTGCAGGTTCTTATTTACTCAGAGTACTAACTTACTGGCAATGAGCAGGGGATACTTGAGCACTGTAGTGACCTTTTTTAGGCAGTGTAACTCAGGTGGGATTGAATCCCAGAATTCTCAGTATGTGGCATGTGTATAGCACTTTTGTGTATGATGTACATATGTGTGTCAAACTTATGCATTTGGTAAATGTTATGGAATTAATGGTTGTATTCCCTAGTAGCTTGTATGGATTTACAGTACATAACAATATGGTTTATATAAATGCATATGTTTTAAATGCTAGCCAGCTGCATCATATATATATTATTTTTATGGTCTTTGACCTAAAGCCATAATAAGGCATAACATAAGACAAAATTGCATTAATGATTCAATTAACGAACAGGCTCACTAAGGAACAATTTGCGCAGGTCTAACATTAAATTAGTGTAAGGTTTCTGGAGTCCTATAAGACTTAAATGAGATTATGGGTAAAGGCCTGTGACAAAATGGGTTCGGGAGGAGAAGTGCGAGAGTAGACATCCCAAAATCTTGACAGGGGATTATGCAACAAGGGATCAGAATTTATTTTGTCTCAAACCTTGAGGATTTTAGATGAGATTGAACAGTTTTAGATTGCCCAGGGTCAGCGAAATTCTAAACTACACCATGTATGTATGTATCACATTTATTTCCGTTTGGGAGGTGAGATAATCAAACGAAAGTCCACATGGGAGGTAATTTCGCAGGACAAGAGAGAAAATTTGTTAGATAATTTATCACTTTTTTTTCAAATTTTTTAATATGGTAACTGAAAAATGATATCATGGGATTACAAAAAAATGACATGGTAATTATAAAAAATGATATTATTCATTTTTTTAAATGTTAGTTTAAAAAATTGACCTTTTTTTTAAAACATTAAGTACGTTAAAAATAAAAAAGATTTTTTTATGCAAATAATAGTATTGGAAGAGTTTTCACTTGATAATTTGAGAAAGGATCAATTTCATAAAATATGAAATGAATTTTATACAATAGAAACTTAGTTTCGTTCAATAGAAACTTAATTTTGTATATCAATATCTTAGTTTTGCACAACAGGTATTCAATTTCATAAATCAATATCTTAATTTGTACAATAAGGATTGAATTTCGAGCATCAGCTCTCAATTTTGTACATCTAGTTTCATACAATACGAACCAAGTTTCCTATATTGGATTTTAATTTTTATACAATAGGACCCTAGGTTCATATATATTGCAACCTAGTTTTAGATAACAAGAACTCAATTTTACATAATAGCATCTCAATTTTGTACATGAGCAACTCACTTTCATACAATAATAAGAATCTAGTTTCACATTTTCAAACTTCATGCTCATTCAATAGGAACCTATTTTAGAATATATTCACATCAATCTTATATAATAAATTTATAGTCTCAAACTCTACATTCATACAATAATGTCTCATTTTCATACATATGCATATCAATTTCTTAGGACAAGTTTTATTCTATCAATCTCCATACTGGAACAAAGGAACTCAATTTCATATATATGCATGTCAATATCATATAAGAGATTTATAGTTTCAATCTCCACACCTATATAATAAGAACTCAATTTTATACAACAACAAACAAAATAATGTTCGGAATGAAGTGATGAAGCATTCTACCAAACCAAACCCACCAGTGAAATTATGCTACATATATAATGAATATGAGGGCAAAAACTTTGATTCTGACCCTTAACTTGATGAACTCATTCTTGAATATTGCCGTCCAATCAAACTCAACTAAGATTAAATAAAACTCATTGCAAAATCGTTCAATTTTATGCATGAAATGACTTTGTGTATATGTGTGTGTACGCGCATAAAATCAAACTAAAAAGATCAATAATGACATGAAAAATCATGATTTCAAGTAACTGGCAATAGCAATAACAACAAGGATCTACTTAATGATGAGTAGTAACCAAGCTGCAATGAATTTTCGTGAGAAAGCTTTCCGTTGTTCAAGACTTTTATTGTATAAAATTAAATGAGGACTAAGATATTTTTGTAAGAAATATCTATCCCCTGCTTTTTTTTTTGCTACTTTCTCAGACTTTTTCTTTTTATTTACATCTTATAAAAAAATTAAATGGTGTATATACACCATATAGGTGGATGTAGTCAAATCCCTTAGTGCCAATGGCAGGGGGGATAGGGGGCTGAGGGATCTGCCAACATTTTTGTAAATTATACATATTATATATGTGTATATGCAAAAATAAAGACAAAAAAATAACATTATTTCTCTTGTGGCCCCCTAATTTTTTAATTATAAACATAATAACATTTTAAGAAGTATAGATATAAAATGGTAATAATTTTCTCTCTCTCACAATCATTATACATAAATGCATGTGGTTGATCTGTGTGAGAAATGAAAGAAAAGTCTAACATCAAACAATTAATTTTACTATCTTAATAATAAATAATTAATTATATTTTAAAAAGTTAGAAATGTAAAAATACAACCTTTTCACTTTTTTTGTAAATTTTTACATTAGCTAAGTGTATTTCATAAGAAATAGAGGAAGATTTTGTGGACGGTGCCGGCGGGGGTCCTGGAGGAAGGCAAAACGCTCAAAACTCACAGTGAAGTGGCTGCGGCTAGTCTCCTCTTGTCAAAGCCGCTAGTGAGCCTTCTTTTTTCCTTTTGAATCTAAATTTCACATGAATTGAATTGGATTGGACTGTTGTCACTTGTCAGCCATGCATGGCAAGAATAAGAAAGAAAAGAAATATGCCAGGCGGTGGCTCGCCATGGTGGGAAAACAAAAGCTGCTGCCACTTTAATGTCCTTTTTCTTCTTCTCTTTGGTATTTCACAAATTATCTAAGTCAGATTAACAATTTTTTGTCTAATTATGTGAATGGGACAAACAAAAGCTGCTGCCGCTTTTGTCTTTTACATAGGAAAAATTGTTTCTAGCCATTACTTATATACAAGTTATCTTCTTTTACCTAAATATGTGAATGGTCAAAATAATGATTCTGATACTTTTTTTTTGTTTGCTCTTTCAAACTTACAGGCAAGGGAGACACATAACTCTTTTTATTTGCCAACACAATTACTTGTTTTTACAAATTACAAGAATAAAAACCAACAAGGTTAGTCGTTTTCAATTTTTTTATTTTTGTTTAAATAAATTATTTTGTAGTTTATACTTTAATAACTATTGCATTTAATTCATTTATAAAATTTTTTAATTATCAATTTTGATATTATATTTATATGACAAATTACTTACATAAATTGTAGGTTGGATCATCAACGATAGGCAAGATAAGGACGATAGACTCATTCTTTGTTAAAGGAAAAGATAAAGTCATTAACTCACAATGACAACAAAGTGAGTCGATGTTAGAGTCTAATTGCAATGATCATTCAATTCATGAGGAAGAACAACCTTTAAAGTCTTCAAGAATTGAATCCAGAGAAGATGATGCTTCAAAGCTAAGAAGTGTTGATATTGATTCTTTAATTCATGATCCAAACTTAAGACCTTCAATTTGGGACTATCCAGTTGACCAACGTAATGTGATCAGGAGAGCATATATTAGACTTGGACCTTATCAACCTCATCAAACAAAATATGATCGTTCCGGCCTTGAAGGTCATCTTTGAAGCTTCCAAGAAGCTTGGTATAAGAATTTCTCTTGGGTAGAGTACTCTCCGACAAAAGATGCTGCATTTTGCTTTTTTTTGCTACCTTTTTACTAAGAAGCTCCTTGGGCGAGTCGGATCAGATACATTTATTGTGAAAGGATTTAATGTTTGGAAAATGAAGTCCCCCCCCAAAAAACTTAAAATTCTGATTCCGCTCCTACTCAGTGCCTTGCTTAGTTTCCTATGGGTTCATTCCACATCAAGTAGCATGCATAGCCTGGGTTAGATAGATTTCAAATTGAACTTCTAACTCGAACGTAATTTTTATTCCATTCAACAACATTTTTTGAGGTAACATTTTCCAAACCTTAATCCCTCTCTTGGAACGGAGTGTTTGTTTTAAAGTGTGTGAACCCAATAAGTCAAAAAAATAAAAAGATGTTGAACTATTCCAAACAGATCAGAATCAGTTTTGGTGTGAATCGGCAAGAAAACACAAGGATATATTTAATATTTGCAATAACAATGAGAGATTAGTACTAATCGAAGCAATCTAGCCGATAACAAGGCCATTAATTAAAATAACACACGTGGCAACTGCAGATGAATTGGTGCTTTTATGATTGAAAACGACTACGAGTAATCACTATTATATATTATTTGTCGCATTGAAGAAGAATGGCCGGTAGGCCGGGGTTGATCCGGACCTCCTGCGCCTGCCATGTTGCTTCAGCGTTGCAGATCTGGACTGACCAAAACAACAATTTCCTTCGATTCATCCAAACGATGGGCACCACGGGCACAAACTTCTACACGGTTATGGATGGGGTAATTATTTTATTTACATAGATCTCATCTGAGAACAACATTAGCGGTTAGTTTTGTAGGTTGAAAAAATGATCAGTCGGTATTAGTGTTAGGGTGCTAAAAAAAAATTATTTAAAGATAATTTTTATTTTTAATTTTAGTGTTTTGATCTTTGTCTTTAACCTCTACCAGAGTCAAAATTATTCAGTGGTAAAAGTTTTGAAAAACTACCATAGTCATCCGTAATCTACTGCAATCTTAAACGTCGCTTTCAAACGAAGTATTTGAGTTCTATTAGTAAATTATCTTTTCTTACTTTTGAATGCAAGACAGAAAATTTCGAGAAGAATTTTATCCTAAATATTGTTTAATTACTTGATTCATTTATTCATTTTTGGGAGAATAAGATGAGTACTTGTATATATCATACGTTAGGCTCCCCCCATATATTGATATATGCCCAAGGACTAGATTACGGTCGGCATGTGATTTGATTCTGTTTATAAACAAATCAAACCAGTAAACGAATCAATTTGATCGAAGCTGAGTTTACTTCTGTTGGAGTTGTCTACATGTTTTATTCAGTTCGGGCGGGCTATTAGGGACAAGGACTTGAAGACATTTTGGTTAATAATATGAATGACATTTATTTTTGGTGACTTACATAGTTACAGATGTAATTAAATCGCTGTTCATGTTTATCTTATCTGAAATTACATGTTTTATTGGATCAGACCTTTGTTTTGTTGTATGCTAACCGAAACATTTTTTTTTTTTTGAGTTATTCCAAGCTAGTGCTACACGTACGGTCACTAGATATAGTTCGGCTGAAACAACATGCAGATGCACGACATCAGAATCAAGACATCCACAGCCATTGTTCAACAAGGAACTCGACTCCTTTTTACCTCTGCCCAAACTGACAAATGTTCCTATTTTGAAAATAAAGAAACTAATGTTAAATAAATAAAATTTCATTACATATCCAAAATATGTTAAGAAAGGCACTAGATAATCTAAATGTATTATTAGATAAATTAAGTAATAGTTTTTTCACATAAAAAATACAACCTCCTAGTACTGTGACATTGCATTTTTCATCCAACTTCACACAACTTTCCTAGCTTGAAGGATGAATTCAAATTAAAACAACTTATTACAATGACAATCTTTGGAGTTACCAAATATACAATGTAAGAGGGGTTTGGTGCAAATTTCTGATGACCATAACAGTTTAAGAGTCATACATAAGTTATTACTCTCTCCGTCCTGCTTATTTTGCTCTAAATGAGTTTGCATGGACACCAAGAAAAAAAAAAACATTGTTTTCCCTCTTTTCCTAGGTTTGCCCATCTCTGGTGTTGACTCCCCACTTCTTTGTTCACTTGACTCTCCACTTCTTTGTCATCTTCTCTTCCTCATTATCTATCCTTCGTTGCCTTGCATGTCATTGATTCCAACAAATCTTCTTCCTCCATCTTTGACAAGAGGCCGGCTGAACATAAAAAAGAAACATGTCGCCTTCCCATCGTTGGCCCTTCCATGATCCCATCGCCTTCCCATCTTTGACTTCTATCACCTTCCCATCTATGGTCCTTGATCCCCTAGTCCTTGATCCCTTTATCGCGCTTTGATCTCATCATGCTGCTCATCGCCTTCATTAGACCTCATCACTTCTCACCGAGCTAACCAATCTAGCCTCCAAGCGAGATGAGGAGCACTAATTGGCCGCTGCAATGGCCAATCAGGATAAGGAGGTGCTGAAATCACTCACTATAGGGAAGTGGTTTGGTTGCTGAAGGGGTGGCGTGTTTGAGTCCAATTTGATTTTGGTAGATATGGAAATAGGGGCATAATTGTCTTTTGGATGAATAAAACTTATTAAAAATAAAAATTGTGCAAAGTTTTGGGATTAACCAAAAAAGAAAATGGTGCAAAAGATATGGAATGAAGAGAATATTTGTTTATTAAAAAAAACGCAGGTTCAGTCAGGTTTCTAGTCCTATATTGCCGTCCCATTTATAATTATACACAGGTGATTGTAACTTATTATATTTATATTTCATTCAGCACTAGGGACTACAATTTAATATATTTGAAGCCTTTTTTTTTTTTAATGACAATGAAAATTTTATTAAAAGAAATATAAAACAAACAAAAAATACAAACATTATCTTAGAGAAAAAAAAATTATAAAGCAACATCTCAAACTCAAAGAACTTGACTCCAATAAATAATACTCCCTCCATCCCATTTTAATTGAAACGTTTCTCTAAGCACAAATATTAAGGTTTTTGTGTAGTAAAAATTTAAATAATGATTAAAAATGAAACGATTGTTTTTTTTTATTTCTTTGAAGTGAGAGTATAAATGAAGATTAAAAAAAAACTTATTGGGTTTTGTATAGTGGAAGTTTAAATGAGGGTAGTAAGGTAAATTAGAAGTTAAAAAAATTTTAAAATTGAAAACATTTCATTCTTTTTTGGACATAAAAAAAAATAAGTTTCATTCTTTTTATGACGAATGGAGTATAAGACAAAACCACTCTATGAATAATGCAGACCCTAGACCAGAACAGATCAAACAAAAAATATAGCTAAAAAAAAGGGACTTTTATGCCATTTTTTCTTGGAAGCAAGTTAAGTTATTTTGATTTTAAACTTCGGATAAGAAAATGATTTATAAGAATATACATTCACGCAAAAACAAGAAAAACAAAGAACGATAATAGGTTCCTGCTTTTGGGTGACAAAAGTGACACAAAACAGTAAATTGCACAAATGGTCCTTAACCTTTTATCATTATTTTTTTTAGTCCCTAATCTATCAAATATTCTATTTTGGTCCTAAACCTATTAAAATTGTTTCATGTTGGTCCCTCACTAGATGAAATTCATTAACTCAGAATAATTGTCTGATAAAAAATTTTGAAATACTAATTTAAATATTCGATAACTGTCTTCCAATAAATTTAAACAGTTTAATATTTTTTAACAGTAAATAGAAAATTTAAATTAATAGTTTTTTCTTCCTAAATGAAATAATTTCAATTTACAGGGAGGAAAAAAAGGTGAATTAAATTTTTTATTAACTATAAAAAAATTATTTTACAGATTAACTTTATTATAAAATAATTACCATATAGCTTAAATTATGAAAAAAAATGTTGTTATCAAAACAATACTTTGAGTTAACAAATTTTATCAAATTTGAATGAAAATGAAACGTTCGCAATAGATTTAGGACTAAAACAAAACGTTTTAATAGGTTTAGGACTAAAACAGAATATTCAATAGATTAGGAACTAAAAAGAAACATGACTAAAGGTTAGGGACCATTCATGAAATTTACTCAACGGTGAAATAACAAATTTATCTTCCGCTGCAGTGCACGCACGTATACATACGAGGCCGAGGACCAGGTACAATGCACCCTTACAATTAGATTCCGCCACGTCGGAGGAACAGACAGACTGCTCCAGCGCCAGATTTTGTCGTGCCGTACGGACGTCCAATAATAATCCAGTCTCTTTCGGACACAACGGTTAGGTCAAAGACTGGCACTGTTTGACTGCCCGCAGAGAATAATTCCTGTGTGCGCCTCTCGTTTCTGTTAGTGTTTTTTTTTTTTTTTACTTTTTGGGTTGGGGACTTTGTTCAAGAACTTTTTTCTTTTTCTTTTTTTCTCTTCTTTAAGCTTTGAATTTTTAAAGGGAAACTTATAATTACATTATGAGGTTTGTTTTAACCTATAATTTGTACATTTTATTTAAAAAATCTATACTCTACTTTATGTTTTTTTTACACTGTTTGATAATAACTTTTAAAACTGTAATTTAAACTATATCATATTTATCATTCAGTAATTTTAATTTCTTTAATATCTTTTTATAGTTAACAGAAATTTTAAATTATTAGTTTTTTCTTTTTATAAATACATTTTCCCTCTCTGTAAATGTATATTAGTATTTTTTTAAATGTTTGTTAGCTTTAAAAAAATAAGGAATCTCAAAATTACTGGAATATGGTTATTAAATGATTTAAATTAAGATTTTGGTAATTATTGTCAATACTATAAATGAAACAAAGGGTAAAGTGTAGGGTTTTTAAAATAAAGAGAGCAAATTGTGGGTTAGACCAAACAATAGAGATTTTTTTTTGAAATTTTCCCATTTTTAAATTTATTTTTTCAAATATTTGATTTTCGTATTTGTTTCTTTTCTTACCCCCTAAATATTTCATAAGACATACAATTGTCGAAAACTATAAAGAGAAGTTAACGTGATCCACTTAACTCAAATCTTCACCAACAAGTAAACTGAAACTCAAGAGAGGTGTGGTATCCCTGTTTCTCTCTCTTCCACTATTTGTTCTCCACCACCCATTCAAGGATGCGTACTTTTTATTTGATACCTGAGATGAGTATCTTAAAACTCACATCAAAGTGATTATAAGGTCTTGCCAACTTACATGGCAATCATGTTTACGGATGGATATACTAATATAAGCCTCATATATATATTCAAAGTATCTAACGTTTCTTAACTTATTAAAAAATTAATTGTTTCCAATTTTGTTGATTTTTATCCAAAATTAATATCATTTAGAAAGTTAACACTTTATATGCTTAATAATCAATTAAATAAATTTTTTTTAAAGGTAATTAATTTTATGATTTTTTTCATACATGAATTAGAAAAGAAAATCTAATAAAAAATAAGTAATTTTCATAAAATATTTTAAAAATGAATCTTGGACTTCTTAAATTGTGAAACTTCAATTCGCATATAATATGTTGTGTAAGAAATCAACAAAATTGAGAATTCAAATACTAATGCTTGATTAAATAGGGGTTGAGTTCTAGAAGCTTCCCTTTAAAATTATTTTAGGGATGAGATTTGATGTTGAGGTTTCTATTCATACTGAGTAAACATCTTTTGTCTTACAACTTGAGTGGTGGAAGTTTGAAAATGACATTCATATAATTGAATGATTTGAATTCGATCAGGGATCAATAGATCTGAAAAGAGAAAAATAGTGTGGCTTAATTACAAATTGGATAAATTTCTTTGATAATGCTTCACAGGGATTAAGGGAACTCCAATATGGTATTTTTCTAGCAGTATGTTAATCTTTGGATTGAAAGCAAATAAACATGATAGATATTTTGAAATAGTGGAAGAGTCAAAATTTGGGCATTGGAGAATTACATTTCCTGAAGGCCTAAATCCACAATTCACCCCCTAACTTTGGTGAATTAGACACTTAACCCCTTCAACTATGACTCGGGGCAACTCAGCCTTCAAACTTTGTAAACTGGAACAAATAATCCATTCCATCTAATAAAAATGTTCTTTTTTGTTTCTAAGGGACTTATATGACAATAACATTTAACAAGGTGACCAAACTTGGTATTTTAGCATATTACTATTTGAGATATTGTTTTCCTCCGCAACTTCACATGTAAGACATCAGAAAGTTCATTAGGAAATTGGGAGCATCCTCAACATGCTAATTAAAACTGCAGAATAAGATAAACTGTTAAACAACAATTGCTGAAATGTCAAATTAAACCTCCTTGTTCAATGTTATAGCTATTTAAGCCCTTAAAAATGAAAAAAAAAATATTTTCAGCAGTTAGAGGGGTTATGTGTCTCAGTTTACAAAGTTTGAAGGTTGAGTTGTCCCGATTCATAGTTAAAGGGGCTAAGTGTCCGAGTTAGCAAAGTTCGGGAGTGAATTATGGATTTAGGCCTTTCCTGAAGGGAAAAATTGTCTAGTTGGAGGAGATTTTTTCACTTGCTGAATGCTTTGTCTGATGGGTAGCAAGAAATCCTTATTCTTGTAAGGGGCATAACTCGCCAGCAGAGAACTTTGTTCCTCAACATCATTGGCGGCCTAAATCAAAATTGAAGGGCTTCAAAGAAACAAAGCCGAATGGAGGAGCTGTGGCAACGTCAAATGAGATTTGATCAGACAGAGGACACAAATGCGACATCAAAGTCATCAGATGGTGCGACTTTCTTTGGGGATGCATTATGAAAAGGCACCCAAACCTAAGCATTCTAGGGGGAGAAAGTGGCTTTGGTTGGAAGCAACCTAGGCTAAACAAATTGATATGGGAAAGTATGTATGTATGTATGTATTGCTTGTTCATTGCCTGTACAGATTTGCCATTATATAGCAGTAAGTAGAGAACTATTTTAGGAATACAATTATGTACAGAATCATAATCCTACAATTTCTCTATTCTAATTGTTGATTAAGTGCTTGATCCATGATTTTCTCCATCATGTGTTTGAATTCCAATCATAAATGAATGTTGATTGCCTTGGTTAATTTTATTTCCTTTAACACTCCTCCTCAAGTTGGAGTGTGAATGTCAATGACACTCAACTTGCTGAGATGTGTGTAAAAGGCCATTGACCGCAATAGCTTGGTAAATATATCTGCCATTTGATTTCCAGTTTGCACATAAGTTGTCTTGATTTCTCTTCTTTGGATTTTCTTATGGACGGTATGGCATTCGCTGCAATGTATAAGGTTGCTTGATTGTCACAAAATAACCTTGCTAGTTTAGGATGTGGCACAAGTAAATCTTTTAATAAATATCTCAACCAAGAAAGTTCAAGCAACTGTAGCCGTGGATCAATACTCCACTTCTGCTGATGATCTTGAAATTGTTGTCTGCTTCTTACTTTTCCATGACACAAAAGACTTGCCAAGGAAGATACAATAGCCTGTTACAGACTACTGTGTGAATGGGCATCTTACCTAGCCAGCATCACAGTACCCGATCAAGTAAAGTGAACTATTTGATGAGAATAATAATCCTTGCCTAGGAGCTGCCTTCAGGTATTGAAGAAGTCGATGAGCAGCCTTAAGATGATGTATCTTGGGTTCTTGCATGAATTGGCTAAGTGTGTTTACAGAGTATGTAATTTCAAGGCGATTAATTATGAGATAGATCAGCTTCCCAACTAGCCTGCGGTATTGAGTGGGATCCTTGAGAGCTTCATTCCCTATATTTGTTAGTACCAAATCAAGTTCCATCGGGACAGTTGCCGGTTTTGCTCCAAGTAACCCAACTTTTTCCAATATGTCCAATGTGTACTTTCGTTGACAGACTGCAATTCTTACCTCGGACTAGGCAACTTCAATGCCAAGAAAGTATTTAGGTGGTCCAAGATCTTTAAAACAACGATTGAGAAACTTCTTGAGGTCACTAATGGCTTTCTTATTGTTTCCTGTTATAACCATATCATCGACATAGAGAAGCACAATAGTAATGGAAATCCCCACAAACCTGTGTAAATAGTGAGTAATCGGCTTTTGACTGTTGAAATCCAAGTTCTTGAATTGCACAAGAAAACCATCGGAACCAACTACGCGATGCTTGCTTAAGGCCATAAAGTGATTTGTGAAGTTGACAAACTAAATTCTCCCCCTGTCGACGATAACCTAGAAGAGGCATCATATATACTTCCTCATGTAGCTCACCATGGAAAATGCATTTTGTACATCCATTTGGTGTAAAGGCCAATGTCGGACAGCAGCCACAACTATGAGGCAACGGGCAGTGATTAATTTGGCAACAAAAGCAAATGTATCTTTGTAATTGTTGCCTTCCCATTGGGTAAATCCTTTAGCAACAAGCCGGGCTTTGTGGCGCTCAATTGTACCATCTGCATGATATTTGATCTTAAAAACTCATTTACAGCCGATGGGTCGTTGGTCAAGGGGCAAAGGGACGATGGACCAAGTGTTATTGTCCTCAAGAGCCTTAATCTCAGAATTCATAGCTGTAACCCATTGAGGGTCATGTCCGGCCTGTTTATAAGTTACCGGCTTAACCAGTCAAGATATATTATGCACAAATGAATGATACTTATTAGACAGCCCAAAGTAAGAGACATACCGTTGCAATGGATAGCGAGTGCTGGACAAGGAGGGAGAGGAGACGTCAAAGCCTAGGACAACAGCATGGTACGTTTCAAAATCTCGGAGATGTGGTGGAGGTCAGTGGGTGCGAGATGAACGACAAAGGTCAAGAGTATCGTTCGGTCTCTGGTTTGCTGGGGGGAAATGGTCATCTGATGGAATTAAGGAGAAGGATGGGTTGGTTGGTACTAGGGACGGGTCCATAGATGGTGATGTCGATAAGGTGGTGGTGTCAATAATTGTAAAGCGACGAGAGTAGACTTTCAGTGAAGCTAGATTAAGATTGGTCAAATGGTCGATTGTTATTTGTGGCGAAGAGTCAGGGATAAAATTGTGTGGTGAGTGAGAGTTGATTGGATCTGTTTAATCAGAAGAACTGGGCTTTGGAGGATAAATTAGGCCGGATATGAGAGGTAAGACAAGGTTGTCATCTTGATTTTCTGGTGGAAGTTTATTCAAGGGGAATATGTGCTAATAAAATGTGACGTCCCAAGAAGTAAAAAAAATTTTACTTTCAAGATCGTATAAATGGTACCCCTTTTCCCCCAGAGGGTATCCAACAAAAACACAACGACGTGCACAACAATCAAACTTGTTATCAGGGGTGAGATTGATGGCATAGCATAAACAACCAAAAACCTAAGGTTGGAATAAATTGGTGGAGTTTGGTGTAAAAGCTCATATGGAGATTTGTAGGAAAATAGAGGTGCGGGTAAAATATTGATAAGATAACATGCTGTTTGAATACTTTCCCCCCAAAATTGTAATGGTAAATTAGCTTGAATCATAGGGCACGAGCCACATTTAAAAGATGATGATGTTTACGCTCAATTACCCCATTTGTGTTGTGGGGTATGGGCACATGTATGTTGGAAATGATGCCACATTCTTCAAGAAAAGAACGCAATGATGTGAATTCACCCCCATTATTAGCACGTAAAATCTTAATGTCTTGATGAAATTGAGTTTTCACCCAAGAAAATAAAAATTTCAATAAACATTGAGTATTGGATTTAAAACTCATAAGATGTACCTAAGTGAAGCAAGTAAAATCATCAACAATGGTTAAAAAATAATGGGCCCCGGAATGTGTGTGAATTTTGTGTGGACCCCAAATATCACAATGAATCAAATCAAATGGTGCAACTGTTTCTATGGAACTTGAAGTAAAAGATAAACAAGTTTGTTTTGCTAAAGGGCAAATCTCACAAACATGTTTAGAATAAAAAACAATTCCTGGAAATGATTTGGATAAATTGTGAAGAGGAGCTGTAAATGGATGTCCAAGGTGTCATTGCCAAAGGTCGGAAGTACAGGTTATGTGATTGAGAAGACGAGGATTTTGGCTTGGTGTGATATAGTAAAGACCATTAAAATGCTTACCCAGGCCAATCGTCCTCCTCGTGTCAATTTACTCATAGATATCAAGTTCACACAAAATTAAGGCACATGAAGAACTCTATCAAGAGACAATTCTGACAATAATTGAATATATCCAACATTTTCAATGGTAGCTTGTTTCTCATTTGCTAGTCCAACAAAATCATGAGGTGCTTTACTTTTATTATGAGTAGGTGACAAGTTTGATACGTGATCTGTCACCCCACTATCCAGAATCCAATATAATGTGGAATGTGTACCATGTTCTATATTATTGCAGCTAGGTGTGAAAATACCTATTGCATTTGCGAGTGGTTGATCATTACCATTTTTACTGCGAAGCAGAGCTAAGATCTGTTTGTATTCCTCTGCTGTAAAAGTGAGGCATTCGTTGACTAATTCCTTTTTCATCTCAACATTGTAAGCTGTTGCCTTTTTATTTATGGGTTTCACATTCTTCCCATGCCATTTGTGGCCAACTAGAAATCCTTTCAAATAATAGCATCGATCCACTGAGTGTCCTCCTTGATCGTAGTAAGTACATTGCAAGTCTTTGCGATAAGAAAAAAAGGCCGTTGTCTGTTGTAATGGTGCGCTTGCCTGTTGTGCTGATGTGCGAGCTAATTGTATAGCATGGGATGCTAGCGGAATCTCCCAGCGAGTAACAACTTTTATCTGCCTCTCTTGTTGGAGGATCAGGCCATAAACCTTTCGTGTATCTAGAAGGGGGCTCATCATCAAGATCGATCCATGAACCTGTGAATAAGATTCATTCAGCCCAATTAAAAATTGCATCACCTTCTTCTTTTCTTCTCTAACAGTAATCTTATTCAACATGTCACAGGAACATGTGATGGGTTCCTGATAATATCCTAATTCATCCTAAACCCCCTTGAGTTTGGTGTAGTAAACAGAGACAGAAAAGGATCATTGGCGCCATTCTACAATTTCCTGTCAAATTTGGTAGATTCTCGATTCATTCCCTTAAGAAAATCTGTCATGGAAGTCATTCTAAACTACTACTGCTGTATCAGAAAAGATCACACTACGAGCTATGTCGGGCTGGATGGAATGGAGAATCCATGTTATCACCAGATCATTGCAGCGTTGCCACAATGGGAATCTTGCGTCAGTTGTTGGTAGCGCTTTTACGGATCCGTCAATTAAACCAAGCTTGTTTTTGGCATTGAGGTTGAGACGCATGGAGCAACTCCATTCGCAGTAGTTGCGTCCGTCTAGTAGTGTGTTAACCAGGGTGATTCCTGGTGTGTCTGAATGGTATAAGACTAGAGGATCAGGTAGTGAAGTTTCCTTCCCCTTCGTGCCTTGAATTGGTTCAACCATGTTGGTTGATGGGGGTTTTTTTTTGGGTGGCAGAAGGTGTTGAGCTGGAGGCACTAAAATTGGTGCTCTAATACCATAAACAAATTGATATGAGAAAGTATGTATGTATGTATTGCTTGTTCATTGCCTGTACAGATTTGCCATTATATAGCAGTAAGCAGAGAACTATTTTAGGAATACAATTATGTACAGAATCATAATCCTATAATTTTTCTATTCTAATTGCTGATTAAGTGCTTGATCCACGATTTTCTCCATCATGTGTTTGAATTCCAATCATAAATGAATGTTGATTACCTTGGTTGATTTTCTTTCCTTTAACACAGGCAGCAACGGACAGAGGAGTTCTGGCATCGTGGCGATGGTGTCTGTATCTAGTAAGGAAGTTAGACTGTTTGGTCTCAGGATTGTGGATAATGGCGAGCTAAAGGCCGTGAATCATGGAGTTAAACAGATGGATTCAATTGTAGGTGGTTTAGGTTGAAATTAGCATCGAAGATGTCAATCAAACATAGCGGAGGTAAATTCAGAGCATCAGAGGTTTTAGGTTGTCTTGAAAATGGAGGCCTCTTTAATTACTTAATCAATGCATTGGTTGGGGAAGTGGTATATCTCAAGGAGTGCAAAGGGGATAGTCTAGGGAAAGATGAAAGAAGCGGTGACGTTTGTGGATCAAGTATGGGCTTTAAATGGAACAACTAATTGTTTTATTATGCACAAAATTGGTGGGCCATTTAATTTTGGTGGGCTTGATAAGAGAGTGAAGAATTTTAAAAAAAGAGCAATTAGACAAGTGTAAAAAATGTGCTGTGAGTATTTTGGAGAAGTTTGACAAGATAAAAGATCAAAAAAAGGGTGAAAAAAAGTTGGATTCAAAGTTAAAAAGTTCAACATTAAAAAACGAGTTGAAAAAATTGGAGCAAGGTATTATATCGCCAAATAAAAGCCACGAGAAACGACCAATATTTTTCTTTTCTTCATTATAGGGTTTCCTTCATTGGTTCTAGGCTTTATTTGCAGACGTGAGCTTTCCTGCACTTGGGTTAAGTGACTACGTTCTTGCTTAAAATCCTTTTGTTCTTGGGACTTCTTGATTTTGTATGTTTTGGCTCTTTGTTTTCTAAAGATGCTTGGGTTGTGGGGTTTTGATTTTTTCGGGCTTTGTCCTTGGGGTGCAGATCTATATTGAGCTTTTTGGATTTAACGTGTCTTAGGTTATCATCTTTCTCTTTAAGATAATGTTTGTTTCTCTTTTGTTTTTTGGCTTTAATAAAATCTTCTTTGCTGATAAAAAAATTAATATCTCTCAAATATTTGATTTGTCTTTTTACCAATAATTTTATCCTCGTAGATATGACAAAAACATGAGTTTTTTAGGAGTTAGGAAAAAAAGAGTTCTCTCAAAGTCAAGCCAGCTCCAAAGCAGGGCAAAACCTTTGCCAGGTAAATTGGGGATGCAAGAAAGTACATACGCATTTATAGCTTCCATAAATTCTTCCATAATATATATATATATATATATATATATATTTGGCTTTGGTCCTCATCTTACAAGGCAAAACATGATTTTACAACCTTGCTTTCGAAAACTATTGAGCGCTCAGTTTATTTGATTGAAACTTGCCAATGGAATAAGCAAAATAGGTGATGATTGATTCGTCAAAACAACCCTATATAATCATACCAGCACAGCATCGATGGTAGGTGATTGGAAGAGAGTCAATCAATGCTCGACATGGTTGGGTGTTAATTGTTATGAAATGACACACTTAATTGTACTTCTGAGACGTTCTTACAAACTTGAAAGGATGGTAACACGTACTGTTTTTTTATGTTTAGGGTCTTGTGTTGTAACGGTGATATTTCTTGGTAAGGTTGAGTTGATGATCATCTTCCTATGTATGTAAAAGCTAAGAAATCTATGGACATATATACGATGAATAGTAATCTACCTTGGTAAGAGCCTGTTAAAAACTGGGGGCACCAGTTAATCTTTATATAAGATATATTTATAGAATTTTCAACTAATGGATCAAATTGCTTATTTAATGAAAGATCCTACACTCAAAAATAAGATTTTTGCAAAAGTTAGTGGAGGCAATTATTAACATGGCTCCACCGTGCAATATGTGTGCGTGTGTGGGCCATGTTGACTTGGATCAACTTCCTTCACCATAACAGTGTCCTATTCTAGCAGTTTGGGCCCTGACTGACCAGAGGAATGTTCTAAATATGGATTTAATTTCCTTTACTTATTTGGGTCGAGGGTACATGAACTACTTTCAGTCAATTGTAATTCCATGAAAATCCAGCAACACTGGACATGTTCTAACGCGATGATCCTTAAGCTGGTCCGGGGTTAGAGACTTTGGACAAATCATAGTGATAATTCAAGTAGGCTAAGTCAAAACGTTTGTAGGTTGACAATAGTTCTTTAGAACACCAGTAAGTTGATCCTGGCAGTTGTGCCATTACGATTTGCAATCCTCGGCAGTAGTCCTGAGGTTTTCATTCTCCAGTCAACTGGGGACTTTGTGTTTGAGTGCAGCAAGACGAACAAATGGCGAGTTGCAATCAACAATGGCTACATTTGGTAATTTGCAACTTCATTCCATTATAGTGAAAAAAGACTGCCGAATTACACTGAAAAGGCAATTCGACGCCAGCCATGTTTGGAGTGTGAAAATGGAAGGGGCAATATTTTGGCACCGTCCTTTCCTTTCCAGCTTCTCAAACACTAGGTTTCTCCCAGACTAATGCTAATAACAAACTGTACAGGCTAGAAATGCAACGAATATGTTCACAGAGCACCTAAAATGTAGTTTATACTGGTGTGCGGCTCCTCAAAAAACAGGCCCGAGACCAAAAAAGTGAAGCTTCTATGCTCCCAGCCTCAGAAGTCATACTCAACATTACTTCCACGCTTGTTTCTGCGAAATTGTTTCTTGTCTTTGCTGCTGCCAGCACCACGAGAAGAGCTGCCACCTTTGTTCCCCTTCCTTCCACTTTTATTGCTGTCACAGTACTTTTCGTCAATATTCTTCCTTGACTTCTTCTGCTTCGTTCCCCGGATAGCGGATAACTCTGTTGCTGGTTCTGGGTCGTACACATCAGGAGCCCATGTCACAGTCTTCTTCTCTGGACCTACACCTTGTTTCTCGCGGCTACCTTTCATGGCAGACACCAAGTTGAACACAGTCTGCTCATTATGCAACACAAAGGGATAATATTAACAAATAATGGCAATCTCTTAAGTAGCAAATAAATCAAGGCCATGATGAGATATTCACAAAGTAAGCAAAAATAAGAACAGAATATTTCATCTTACAATTGTTTCCTCAAAGAAAATTCGCTGCAGTGCCACTTCAAACTCTGCATCTTCTTCATCAGAAGGTGCACCATGAGGTGTCATGCTTTCATCTGTTCCATGTTCACCATACAGCTCCACATCACTATTTTCATCTTCATCAGATTCATCATTATCTTCATCCAAATAACCAAGCAGTATAGCTTGCTTTATGTCAGTCAGATCATCAACATCTTGCAAACCTGACTTGCCAAAACGCGAGCAAATGTCCATAGCCAATTCCTGTTGAGGTGCGAAGACAATGAACTGCATACTTAAATTTACCTATTTCAAATCCTAGTTCAGGAAAAAGAAAACCAAACTGCTTCCAAAGAAACAGAACACATAAACCCTGAGAAGACAGGATTTAGCAAGCCAAAATACAGATCACAGATATGGTCCCAAACCACCAACAGAATGCCACAACCTAACAAACTATGGTTCCAACAATCCTATCTTTAGGATATGACAACACTAGAATGGCCATTGAGCACTAAAATAATCCTTTTTCTGATAACCCTAACGAGGCTTGCCAGTCAAGTTACCGACACAGCCAGATATTGCTGATTTTAGAGTATATTTGAACTAGCTAAAACACAAGGTGAAGTCAACAATCAGAATGTAAATACTACTACTAAATGAAAACGCTTAAGCTGCATTGTGAAGTATCGAGGTTCACATAGTTAAACACATCAAAATAGAATACAACCAAAAGCTTCGCAACAAAACAACCACATATCAGTCTCATAACTCATTTATAGAAACACACGAACAGATAACAATCAGGCTCAGACACATAAAAAGAATATGGAAAAGGAAATCTTTCTTTTATTAAAGACATGATGCCCATCAATTATCAGCAGCATCTAAAAAGAAAAGAACTGGACAACCTACCTAAGCCTTGTAGTCACAAGAGTGCAACATTGTACTCCAATACAGGGGTACCACAAGATATTTTCAATTTCAAGTCCAATCGCACAAACTTAAACCCTAAACCCATGAGTCCAAAATCAATACCCTGTAACCAGTTAACCACCCTACAAGAAACCGATCAATACAACAACTTTGGAGGACACCCAATAGCGTGTAGCAAAAAATTTCATGAAGAGCAACAGTGAAGAAATAAAAATTTAGAATTTAGGTCCTTACGATAATAGTTCCCAGGAAGAATTGAGATTTTCAATTGGACTCGTTTAATAACAGCTGTGGCGCTTCAGCAGAAAGATTGGGAAATTTCACGTGTCTGCTTCACAAGGCAGCAGCTGTGGTATCGATCTCCTCCGATCCGGGAGGTGGGACGACAGCACGGTGGTGCGGCAGAAATTCGGAAGTCGGGGTTCGGCGCACGGCTTTTATGTACCGTTTTCTGATTTTTTTTCTTTCGCCCCCTTGAAAAGCAAAACAAAAATAATTGCGTGCGTGATTTACTGATTTTTGTTTAAGAAAGATGAGTTTATAGCCGATTAGCTTTATCCAAATAGGAGTCGAAGCTGTGTGAGATTAGGTAAATTGCTAATTAAGCTCCTTAATAACTTTAAAAGAGTGCCTTCTGTCTTCTGATCTTATTTTTGCTTTTGCCAAGCTTCTCTTTTCTCTCCTCTTCTCTTTTCGTCCATCGCCTAATTGCCATCGAAAAACATTGCAAACTACGGTTTATAGTTTCTAAGCACCGAAAGCTGGAACAGTGTTTTTTTTTTTTTCAAAAAGTTGAGGAGGGTGAAAAGGTTATGACTTATCACATCTTAGCCTATATGGTAAGATGCAAAAGTATGGTTTAACTCGTGGAAATGACTTACGCTTGCACTTGCACAGCATTTTGCCGTACAAATGACTGTTTCTACCATGCCACTGCCAAGTCTCTGCCTCTCTAACTATGAAAATGACACGACAGGGTGCATACTAAATGGGGTGTGGGGAGAAAATTATTTTAGTGTGAATAATTGTAACTATTCTGATGTGCTTTTTAATGAGTGGATCATCATACAAAATTGTATGAGGTTATAATCAATGTGTTAAATATTATTATTGTTAGGTATATCGTTTGGTATATCACACCTTAAATTTTTAAGGTATACTATTTGGTATATCACTATGTATATTATACTTCAAATTTTTAAAGTATACTAAATAGTATATCGCACCCCTATACTGTTACATTTTCAAAAAAAAAAAAACTTCATCCATCCCATATTATTTACACTATTTAACTTTTTTGCTTAGTTTGACTTGAATTTATTCATATTAGTATTTATTCAAAAAAATTTAAAAAAATATATTTAAAAACTATATGTCTTAATTTATCATTTTTATATAAAAGCTCTTCATTTATATACTAAAATGTTGAAATTAAAAAATCATAGATCAATTGCTAAAAAGTAAATGGTGCAAAGAATAGGGTACGGAGAGAGTATATGTTAGAAGATAATTTTAAATGACATAAATTCAATAATTTTTTTATACATTTTATATATATTCTAATTTTTTCATTATAATTTTTTAAATATAAATAAAATATATATGACAAAAGATATTTTTTTAATACAAAAAACATAAAAAAATGCTATATATATAGAGTAGAAAATAAATAATACTCAGAAAGAAACTAATTTATTGATATAAGAGAAAAAAAATAATACTTTAATAATAACAATACATTTTCTAATATCACATTAAGTTTTTAGGTGGCTCAAAATAAACATTAAATTTTTATGTTAACTAAGAAAAGTAACAAAATAATAAAAGTAAATATTTATTTTATGATATGTGTATTAATTATATTTTAATGGTTTATATATTTATGATATTTTGATGTAAAATGATAAAAAAAAAAATATCTCACACGCATTCATGAAAAATAAAATACTACAATAAATATCTTGTGGTATTTGATGTATACCACGGTTTTCGGACAAACTGTATACAAAAGGTGAACAGTATGCGAATTACGGAAAAATACTATGGTATACCACATATTAAAATGACAAAATATGAAAATATTTATATTGTATATTACTTATCTGCGATAAGCAGTATACCACAGTATTTAACTTCATGGTCATAATAGATTTTAAAAAAAAATTATATACAAATTATCTATTTTTTTCAAATTCAGTGGTGGTAATTGTCACCACTCAGCTGCCCCTTATACTAAACACATGTTCTTTTAAAACTTTCTTCTTCATCTTCTTTTTGTTTTTTTCTGGAATTTTGTAGCCATTTTTAGCATATGCATGTCATGTCAACATGTAGCACAAACTCGTTGACATGCATTATCCACGTATTATGCTAATACGGCATAAATTGAAGATCTCTGCTTTTTCTTTTGGTTATTCAGATTTTTTTACTGTAGGGGTTAGGGATTTTCCGGGAAAAAAAAAAAGGAATGATGTTTTGACTAGGGTCATCAATACTTGGTTTAAACCAAAAAAATTGAAAAATTGAAATAATTTGATAATTCGGTTCAGTTAATTTGGTTCAGTTTCAGTCAAAACTGAATAACAAAGATTTTTGTTTTGGTTTTGGATATCTGTTAATTCAGTAACCGAATTAATCGAATTTTTTGTTATCAGATTTTTTTTTTCAATTTTTTATAGACAATAAAGTTACAAACCAACCCAAATTAGTTTGGATTCTTATTTTCTTTCTTTCCATAAACAATAAATCTTTTATATTAGATGGACTCTCGAAGGACAAACAATGCCTCTCTTTCATTCCCTCCTCTCTCATAGAACCTCACTCCCATTTCTTTTCAGTTAATTCAGTTTGAATCGAGTCGAATTGAAATTTTTTTGTTCAATTTTAGAGGCTAATTCCATTTTTTATCATCCAAAAGTTCGATTTAAATCAAATAAACTGAATAATCACCATTCTTAACTCTTTAACTTTGGTTGGGAATGTGTAAAGCCTTTACTTCTCTATATTTGGATTTGGAGACATAAGAGTATAATGTAAAGAAGCAAATACGGAAGCAGATAGGGTTTCAAGGCCTATTAAATTCCTAACAGAGAAGGGCCCATTAAGAGCAAGCCCAAGACAATAGAGTTCTCTTCCATATTTATTGGCTTTTGGGTTTTGAGAAAGACACAAAAGGTAGCTAGGGAATGGAGGTCGTTAAAGAAGTTCCATTAATAAAAAGAAGTTGTGAGTTAGGCCCTGTTTGGGAATAGTTTTTATTATCAGTGTTAAAGTTTTGAATGATTTATTTAACAGTTGAGAAGAAAACATTGAAGTTAAAAGCTACCATTAAATAGTTTTTTTAAAACTCTAATGTTAATCGCTGACACTAATACCAAACGGGGCCTTAATCACATGATAATGTTTACGTCCTAAAAGTACTTAATAGTAATTTTCTTTTACTAAAATCTTCAATGTTTTTTATGAGTTAATTATGTCTGTGGCTCCTAACATTTTATTATTGTCCTATTTTAGACCATAACCTCAAAATCTTGTATGGAGGATCTTCGACCTTCATTTATTGTTTCATTTTAGACCTTTAAATGATGAAAAATGTTAAAATTGATAGAACTGACCATGTGGCGCTAGTGTGGATGCCATAGTGGCACAGTAAATCAACTACTATTGATGATGTGTAAAACGAAGAAAAAATAAAAAAAAAAATAAATTGAAACCTAGAAACTAACAGCCTTCCACTTTCTCTCCTGCTCCTCTGCCTACCATTAGCAGCCTTCCACATCCTCTCCCGCTCATCTGCCCATCACTGGCAACCTTCCACCTCTTCTCCCACTCCTCTACCCATAAACCGGTGAATTAATTTTTCTTTGCCTCAACACCTTTCGGTAATGCCCAACTTCCATCCACATCATCGCCTCCTCAGACGGCCCCTTAACTCCCCTGGCATTCTTTAGCCCTTATTCACTACCTTTTTTATGCAAAAGCATGTTGCAATTGCTCCCCCTATAGTGAAATCACAGGTTCTAAGTATTCTTCAAAATTGAAGGCTCTGGCAAGGAACGAAATCAAAGTTGGGGAAACAAAATTAAAGCTGGGGAAATGAAATTGGAGTTGGGGAGACAAAATCGAAGTTTCTTACAGTGACATGAGGCAGCTGAAGGGCGTGAACAGACAGTCAACATGAATGGACAAGGGCATGAATGAATAGTGGGTGGCAGACAGTGGAGGGGATTATCAGTGAAGCTGGGTATTAAGGACCTTTCATGCAAGATTTTGATATTAGGGTCAAAAATAGAACAATAATCAAATGTTAGGGGCCATGGACACAATTAACATTGTTTTTAACTAAAAGGGTTAATTATAAACTTGCCCATTGTATTTAGATGATATTACATTTTACCTATTTTATTTCAGAAATATATACACTTTGTCCATTGCCATTTCTACACGATTTGATAGTAATTTCTAAAATCTTAATTTAAATTGTACGATAGTTATTTCTTAGTGATTTTAGTTCATCTGTGTTAAGTGCATGACATGTCTATTATTTAATCCTTATTTATGTACTTTATAGCAATAATTGTTAGAATTTATAGCCAATTCATTTTAACTTAAGTCAGTTGGCTTATTTTTACTTTTACATCTTTTTTACTTGAAACCAATTTGATTTAAAAGCTAATATTATGTAGATACAATAATCCATTTGAAATCAAATTTTCATTATGTTTTTAATTTTTTATTAATTTTTCTTTTTTAATGTCTTAAACTAGAAAAATTCATAAAAATTTAGTAAGATTACAAAAATTGTATTTTTAATGGATTATTGCAGCTACATAATATTAAATTTTAATTAAGATTAGTTTCAGGCAAAAAAGATGTAAGAATAAAAATAAGCTATTTTGAAGTCAATTGATTCAAGTTAAAACGAATTGGGTGTTAGTGTCCTTCTAGTGTTATTCTTATGTTTTTGTAGGTGAAGGTGATTGGAGTAAAAGAAGGGTAACTTGTAAGCAATTTTTGGATCTTTTTTTGGCAGATTCAGGTTTTCGTAAAAGTATAAAAGTTGTAGTCCTTCTTGTTTTCTTTGAGTAGGCTGTTGGATCGCCTTAATCGGACACCTGTGAGCAAAGTTATTTGTGCTGTTGAGTCTTGGCGACGTGTCACCAAGACTTACTCTGTTTATAAAAATCATTGGCAAAAAGTTATGAGGGAAGATCTCTTTCGACCCCAAACCCTCCAAACTCGTTTTTTAGCTAGTTTTCTTAGGGTTTTCATGGAGTAGAGAGCTAGGAAACTTATTTGATAAAGATTCTTGCTTGAATTGAAGTGGAAGTTCTTCTACAACGAGGATTTCTACTTAAATTTGGTTCTTCTAACCTTAACTCATCTATTCTTTAGTTTGAGATTCTTGTAAATATATGTAGATTTGTTGTTTCTATGAATGTTGTGAACCATTTAGGATGATTTGATACTTGTAAATACAAAACCCATTGATTATTTCTATGATTTGTTGGCTTTTTTAGCTTATGCTTGAATGTGTTCTTCATTTATTGGCTATTATGTTGAACAACTTGCTAGACTTAGGAAAGACTCGAGAGAGGTTTCCAAGGTTAGAAGAGGGTTAATAGAGCGTAAGTAGCAGGTCGATTTGAGAGAATTATCGTTCCTACAAGGCCTTAAAGGAAAACTTAAGTTTAATGGTTTCTAGGACAACTGGTTAGCATGAGAATGTCTAATAGGATTCTAGGAAACTAAGTGGGCTTATCTTGAAAAAGAAGAGTTGATATTGTAGAGTTCTCTGGCCTATAATTTTCAAGAAGCGTGATTTGGGTTAGGTAGGTACTTGTGTTAAAGCTATGTCCATGCAGCAGCTCATTTGGTTTGAATTCTTTAAAAATTTTGTAAATATGTGTTTAGGATAGTTGTTATATTTGTTTGGTTTGGTGGTTGGGTGATCCACAATTTTGGTAGTTTAGCTTCTCATTCCTTGTTTTCCATGGTTTGTTTGCTTTAGTTAAAGTGAGGTCATCGTACCACTTGTAGGTGATATTGGAGTTAAGGTTGAAAAGATTTTTTATAAACTTCTATCTCGTGATAGTATGATATATATATATATATATATATATATATATATTAAAGTGTAAGGTAAGAACAAAGTGTATATTTCTAAAACAAAATAGGGTCAAAGTGTAATATCACATAAACTTTGGGGGTCAATTTGCAATTAAACTATACCAAATATTCAAATTAGGCATATATTTAATATAATTGTCAAAATTATGTCTAAAAATTTGTTCATTGTTAGCATCATATTGCACTAATATTATAAAGATGAACAATTGGTTATTGTAGATGAATAGTAACTCAGTTTTGAACCTAATTTATCTTGCTTCCATATACCAGAACCATAATGGACAAATGCCACTTTTGGTCCCCTTAGGTCCATCCTTTACTTCTCACAATCATACCTCAGTTTTGGAGTTAAGGCAAAAGGATGATGATGGCAGGACCCCAAATCTGAAAGTTTGGGGCTGTTATTGCCAAAGACTAAAACTATAGGGGCTAAAAACATATTGTCCAATTATATTATAAAAAAGGTTCTCCATCTTTCCATGATGTTACATTTTTATCCACAAACTTTGAAAATTTTTAAAATATATGAAACCATCATATTATTTTGTGACAGAGTGCGGACAACCTTGCTTCCACTAATCTATGCAGTGATTATGAGCATGAACTATTAGCACAACACCATGAATCTCACTTAACACTAATTGCTGAGTTAAGTAACATCTTTTTTGGGATTTCGGTGTTAAGGAGGTATAAGACTGATCAGGAAAATTGTTGGCCAAGAGAAAAATTAAATTGAAAAGGCGGGGTTAGAACTGTTCATAAATAGTGTTGCTATATTTTTTTAAATTTTTTTCTTAATTGCTATTTTTCAATCCCTGAGCCATATATCTTTTTCTGTTCAATTTCTAAATTCTATTTATTTGTATTTTTTGTTCTTTTTTTTAACCTCTTTATTAAGTCAATGTTAAACTTAATACATATAGTCATTTTGTTTGCTCTATTAATCTCAAACTTTACTTTGACTTTTATGAAATATCACTTTTTCTAAGAATGTTATTTATATCTTATAAGGGAAGACTTTGGTTGCTATCTTCTAAGACAATTGTTTCTATTATAGTTCTTCTATTTTCATAGGATTTTTTTTTTATCAATGGTAAAATCCACTTTTAATTGCTAGAATTCTAATATTTCATTTATTTATCCTTAAACTTCATCATTAAATGATTCTTTTGTTATATTTACATTAAACATTACTATAAAATGAACCGCTGCAATATGCGAGTGAAAGGAATACTCATTATCAGTTTGAAGTCTGTAAACTCGATGTATTAGATCTCAATTGCAATAGAAACGTTTACACGCTATTTGAAGGCCATTATTTGTTAGGACTTAAAAGCTTCTATATTTTACTTCTAATACAGAAAAAAAAAAAACAAAAGATAACAATTAGACACGCCTAATTAAAGTAAAGCGAAGCTAATTGGATGTACTTATCATTTAACGTTAATTAATGAGGATGGGACCCAGCAAACGTGAAGTGCGAGCACGAGGCCGAATTCAAGTGGACCTCACGGGCTGCCCATGACCTTATTCACATGCCTAACAGAATCCCGTTATTTGCAGACACCAAGAAACAGGGTAAATTGCGTCTATGACCCTAACTTTTAATTATTATACCATTTTAAACTCTAATATTTATTTTATCCATAAAAAATCTTTAATCTCATTTAAGTATTCCATTTTTAAAATTTTATGGATGAAAAAAGTTATTGTTGATAGAAAATGTCACGTGGCATGCCAATGTGAACGATTTGCTATGTGGCACAATAAATCAATTGCCATTGATGATGTGGAAAAGTAAGAAAAAATAATATAAAAAAAACTTGAAACCCTCTTCTACGCCGTCACACCACTCGACTCCCCTTCCAATGACCTCACCCCCATGCTGCCCTCTACCATGTTGCCTAGAATCTGGCAACCTGTTTACCGATGCCCTCCTTCCAATATCTAGTGAACCTTTCGTTCCCACAGCAATAATCCTT
Source organism: Aquilaria sinensis (assembly GCA_005392925.1). Classification (NCBI taxonomy): domain Eukaryota; kingdom Viridiplantae; phylum Streptophyta; class Magnoliopsida; order Malvales; family Thymelaeaceae; genus Aquilaria; species Aquilaria sinensis. Next base: position 232,082 of record SMDT01001407.1, read on the forward strand.
TCGATCATATCCCGAATCTTATCCCTGGATTTCATCCTTCAAATACCCACCCATCATCGCCAATGTCTCGATATAGATCCAATAGCAAATTGGGCTTACGGTTCTAGCAAATAGAGTAGCAAATTGATTGTTGAAGATCAATTGAATGATAGATGAATGACCAACCCATGGTGGGCTTGGCATTTTGCTCGCATCTATCTATCAACGGCTTGACATTTGCCTTGGATCTATTCATTGACGGTGGGCTCACGGTTGATGCGAATCGAGTGGGGACTTGAAGGCTGGGCTTGGGTGGATGATGTGAATCGAGTGGCGAATAGATGAGCAGTTGATGACGTGAATCAAGTAAGGGAAGAAGGGGCCGTAGATGATGCAAATCAAGTGGGAGATCGAGGAGCGGCGGAGCACGCAAATCAAGTGGAAGACAGAGGAACACTAGACGACGGGGTGGTGGGGCAGGAGGAACGATGATGGGGTGGGTGACTAGCAGCGGCGGAGCGGGGCAGGGGGAATCAATTTGGGAACTCGATCCATTTGATTATTTTATATATATATATATATATATATATATTTTAATTTTTCTTATGTTTATTGATTTTTTCTTACTTTTTCACATCATCCATGACAAATTGATTAATTGTGTCACATGTTAGATTGTCCACGTTAGTGTGCCACTTGACATTTTCCATCCACACTAACGTTTTTTCACCTATAAAAGGTTTAAAATGAAACACTTAAATGAGCTTAGAGATTTTCATGAATAAAATTGAGGTTAGGGTCTAAAATGATACAATAATTAAAAATTAGGAGCCATAGATGCAATTTACCTCCAAAAAACAAGCACAAGCACAACACAAAGGCTGAAATCCACAATGACCATCAAACTTTTAGAAATATGCACCACCACTTCAATTAAAGCTTTTTTTCATGCCTATTGCCCATAAAACATTCAAAATTAACTACCTCAATTCAAAAATTGAGGCACCAATTGCTTATTGGGCACACAGTTTTTTAGAAAATAATGGAGAAGAGTAAAAATTTTGAAACTTCGGAATAATAAGTGTAACTATGATAAAGTTCACGGGGCTATTTGGATCCCAAGAGAAAAGAACAAAAAACAAAAACGAGAAAAAAGAAACGAGTTAGCTAGTTCAGCTCCAGCATCAACTGTTGCCTTGTTTCTCTCCCGCACCCTTTTCCGTTGTTCTTCTCCGTCCTTTTCAATTTCAGAATCGAAAGGTGGTTTCTTTTGCCTCAAATGCTTAGAAATTCTTCCTGACAAATAAAATCGACGAGGAGGCCCGGAAGATGAGAAGTGGGAAGGGGAATCTAGAAGAGGACGAGTTCGAGGAAGAAGAGTTCAGTTCCAGGAAACAAGCCCCTGCCGCTTCCGCCCCCAATAACAACAACAAAGGTTTGTCGCAATTCGTTCGGATCCAACCTCTCTCAGATCCCTTTTGTGTTTCCTTGTCGCTTTGTTCATCTTTTTCCTTTTTTTTTTTCCAGTGGAATTTTCGTTCTTGTTAAAAAGGTCTTTTTTGTTTTTCTTCCTCAGTTGTTGGGAATTGGGTTATATATTCTTCGAGATTTCATAATTTTAGGTTTTCCTTTTTCCTTTTGTCTTCTCTGAGAGCAGATGCGAGAAACAGCGATAAGGCAAGCGTAATTCGATCCAAACATTCTGTTACAGAGCAACGAAGAAGGAGCAAGATTAACGAGAGGTTTCTTTGATTCCCTTTGTTTTGAAGACGCCGTTTTTGTATCTAGTCCTTTTAGTTGTAACATGTGTGCTTAAAACTGAAAACTTTGGTGTTTGAGGTATGTGATTGCCTGAATTCTTGTTTGAGGCTTATGTGTGTTCACATGTAGTTAGTTGCTTTTGAGTTGGGGATTCTTTGAAATAGAGATGGCATCAAACAGCGCAACCTAGTTATACTTTATTAAGCCTTTTCTCATTTTTACAGCAATTTTTGGCATTTGGTCTTCCATTAATTTCCAAAATTGGGTTTTCACAACCTTGCCCCTGCTTGGAAAAGAAAAAGGAAAGAAATGAACAATGCATCTGATTTGGCTGATGCGCATATTGAGCTAGGAGTTAATCACTGTGTGCAATACAACGGATTAGGAGGTAGGAAAGTGCTGGGAGTACTATCCCAGAGTGATCCATCCCATGTTTGCAATTCTCATGTGAGACGTATCTTTTATGTTTTGAAGTAGATCGCACTCACATTTCTGCTTAATTACCAGTGAGTTCATCACACTGACTGCTCAAGCTCTCAAAATGATGATATACTTCCCTGGAGTGACAACTTCATGTACTGAAGTGTAAACCACCCTGGCTCATGTTATCAATTATGACCCTTTATCCCTTCCAAAATCTCAACAAGCCTTTAACCATATCAATACACTTCGATGGTTATAGTGGATCTTTGGTTGAATTTCTGACTTTCTAAAGGATAATATATTTGTTTCAGATTTCAGATATTGAGAGATTTGATTCCCCATACTGATCAAAAGAGAGATACAGCTTCTTTCCTTCTAGAGGTACTCCATGAATTTATGCTGGTTCTAACACATCATATGGTTTGCATACTTTTTATACTTGCGTCTGAATGCTGGTCTGTGTGCATAGGTGATTGAGTATGTACAATATCTGCAAGAAAAGGTCCAAAAATATGAAGAACCGTACCAAACATGGGGGCCGGAACCCACAAAATTGATGCCATGGGTATGTCATCGGTCTAACTTTGCACAGTTTTCAACTATGGGATTCAGTAAAACTTTTTTTTTTGTGTTGAAATTCTTTTATCTGTAGCATAAATGTTTTTAGTGGAAGTGTGCACATCTGGTGTAAATCACCTCTCTGGAATTAGTGTCTCAGGTTAAACACATATCATCTGTCCATTTTATCTTTTGACTTCATAGGATTTTCTTAGTGTTGGCTGTTGCTATTTCGTAAGCATAATTTCTTCCTTAACATGTTCTTGCACAGAAGGTTGATGGTTAATTGTGCACACAATATAGTTATAGTCAGCTTCCTTTTCAATGTGAGCTTTATTATCCTTTTAAGTTTTTTGGTCAAACTCTCCTTTTTCCCTGTCAAACAGAGAAATAGTCATTGGCGTGCTCAGAATTTTGTTGGTCACCCACAAGCAAGTAAAAATGGTTCTGGTCCTGGGTCTTTCCTTGGGAAGTTTGATGACAATAATGCTGGTATTGCCCCAGCAATGCTAACAAATGCTCAAAACCCAATGGACACTGATCCTAACAGAGATCTAAGCTCTAAAGTGATTGATCATCACCCTGAGTTTGCAAATAAAGGAATGCCACTTCCTGTGACAACTCCTGTCCAAGGTGAAGGTGGACTTGCTCATCCTTTACAGAGACCCATATCTGATGCACATTCTGCTGAGGGTCCTGTCAACAGTGATGGGATGAACCAACAGGAGGAGCTGACTATTGAAGGAGGCATGATAAGCATCTCAAGTGCTTACTCTCAGGGGTATGCTATCTATGCATTTTTTTTGGGGATTATTTTGTATAAGGTAGATCATGCAGTGTGCTAATGCTGTTGAATTGGCCTATTTCTTGCACGCGATGATTGGAGTATCTTGAGAACTGAATTGGAGAATGTCATGGGGGCATATGGTGTTTCAATTTTATGAATATGTGGTGTGCCTCTTGTCTGTGTTACATTCGACTAATGGTGATGTTTCTTTGATGTCATAAGATATTCACTTAAGGGGAAAGCACTAGGGTTGTCTTTGAAAGTGTCTTTCCTTGTCTTTATTAGGCTATATGACTATATGACTGAATTGATTAAGATAGTCTGGGTGGGATGGGATGAAAGAAACGCATGTCTCAGACTCAACCGTAAGTTTCCATCGAGTTTGATCCTGGTGTTGAATTCTTTCACTTGATCTTGCCAAAAATATAGTTGATGGTCTTTCTATTACATTTCTCTCTTCAACCCTACATTGGCTATGCATAGATTTATATTAAGAGAGAAAAAGGAAAAAGGCATTGTAGAAACCTGTTTCTCTATCCGATTTATGAAGTGCATCGTCATGCTTACTCCAATAACCCCATCTCCTTGGCAGCTGCTATTGTTCTTTCCAGTAGTAGTTTATAGAGAGTGAGGGAGAGATGTTCCTGCACCACATATGAGTAGGAGGATGATGATGTTTGGCTTAAATATTAGGTCTGATGATCCTAAAACGATTTGATGTGGTAGTTCTGGGTGATGGGCCCAGGACTGAGATTTTGAGGGAAAATGTAGCAGTTCCAGCACTTTATAGGAAACTTACTAGTGGACTGTTTAAGACTTTAAGTGACCAATAGGAATTATGATACTTCCATTCTTTTTGCTGCTGGAAAAGGAAGAGCCATGTTTTTGTGCTACACTGATTTTTAGGGATGATGAACTATTAGAGGAGCTTGCTACCAACCAAGTTGATTGGAGATGCAGGATTTATTTAGCCGACCCCAACTAATTTGGATTAAGACTTAGTTGATTGATTGATTGATATTTTGATATTTTGGCATGATGAACCTTTTTACAACATCCTTTGATGATGGCTGACTTAAATGAACCAATATGCCGAGGAGGACAAGAAGCATTACATAAGTACTTTAGTTGGTTACTCACTTACATGGTAAGTCAGTAGACTGGACCCCTGGCCTCATTTGTGCTGAAGTCCACAACAAAAAGATAAAAGAATTGAAATGCTTCCGAAAAGAATGCAGTTCATCATGATTTGGTTATGGAATCCTTACATTTTGATTGAATTCTTTTGCACTTTGCTTCTTCATTGTTATCCTAATAGTTAAAATATTTTTGAAGAGTGTAAAATTTGCGGTTTGTAATTTGATGAGTAAATATTATCCAAATCAATTACTCACCAACATTTGTTACATCTCATGAAAGTTTTCTGTGCAAAAAGAGAAAAATATATAGTTGATGATTGCTTCATATCTTCATCCCATTACTCCTTTTAAATAGGGTTGCATTAGTATGGTCATTAGCTTAGAATGCAGTTCAAGTTATCTGGAACATACCAGAACCTTCGAGATGATGTTTCTGAATAACATGCCTTTGTTTCAGATTTCTGAGCAGGGTTAAATTGAATGTAAAAGTCAAATTTGGTTTGAGCTTGGTGTTTTTTTTTTCACCTAATGTGTGGATTTGTGAAATTGACACATCAGTTACATGATCCTAGAATAACCCAACATGTTTTGCACTCTTTGCTCCTCTAAATTATATTTCATTGAAATGTCTTTTCTTTAATTTATGGCAAACTTTTCCAAGAGTTCTTCATTTGTTTTTCCTCAATCACATTGCTCACTCAATTTTTGGGCTGTGTTAAATTTAAAGAGTTAATGGGAAAGGAAAGGAAAAAGAGGGATTGTAGGTTTCCCTCACTTGTTTGCTTTGGAGGTGAATTGGGAAGGGTTATCATCTATCCTTCTCTTCAAAACCTTCTACTGTTCCTAACATTGGAAGGAATTGGAGGGAAAGAATGCCTCATGAATTAATTAACTAATTAATTAATTTTCTGAAATCACTCTTTGAGAAAATATTTAAAAATAAAGAAAAGAAAATTAGAATTTCAGTGAGGATTATCGTGTAATTTTCGTAATTTTATACATTGTATCCACCCCGCCCTCTGCTTTTACACTCTTTCAACCAAACATGGGGATTGCTATTAGCCTTCATTTGTTCTCCTTTAGACCTTTCCAAAGACTTGGTTATCTCTTTCCATGACCTTTTCTTTCTTCAGAATCTGAGGAAACTGCTGATTCTTCTCTCCTAGCAGTTGTTGGTGCTTTATCCCGTTTTATCTTTAATGACTCTTAAATCTTTATGTTTCTCACCATCTGAAGAGTAGCAAGCTGAGGGAAAAATTTGGAGACATTCCTACCAGTACTCAAAGCCCTTTCCTTTTGTTCGTCCTTTCTATACAAAAATACCTTCAGCTCTATGGCTACGTGTTACTTTAGTCTCTGGCAATTCAACTCTCAGCCTATTTTGGCTTCTAAATCTCAAGTTATTTTCAAATTAAATGTTGGCATGTTCTGTTTTAGATTGAAGCCCGCTGCTATTAATTTTCATATTCATTGCCTGCACTCTCCCTCTCCCTCTCGCTCTCTCTCTCTCTCTTTCTCTCTGTCTGAGTCTTATGCAAAGGTTGGTGGCTGGCTATGGTTGGAAGGATAACTTTTGAATATTGATTTCTTTCCAGTATAGTTAATGATGCAAATGGGAGAACTTTTTACCTGTTTCTCTAAGTCCAGTTTATAGGACCCTTAGATAATGCTCATGCCTGATATATCATAGAAGTGCTTTTCTCCAAACTTTGGCACTCTCTCTTTTCAAAATGGTTGGTTAGGGATTCTTGTGTCAAACACACCTTGGATACTGATGCCAATTCTTGTTTTTAAGCCTTTTCTTCTTTTCCATGTGTTCTTTGCCCATCACTTGATGAAGCATAGGGTTGCTACATCTTGCTTTTTTCAGATTTGTGTTATAGACTACCTACTGTATTGTTGCTTTCAGAATGTCTAGCATATTTTCGCTTCACAAAAGAAAAAAAAAAAAAACAAAACCAACGTGGTAAGGTTCATGTAGTATGATCTGAACAGCCATTTGGTTTTTGCTTGATCAGGTTGCTGAGTTCTTTGACACAGGCACTGCAGGACGCAGGTGTTGATCTGTCACATGCAAACATCCATGTCCAGATTGATCTTGGAAAACGAACGAATAAAAAGTTTACAGCTGGAGCATCAGCTTCTAAGGTATGATGTGAAGCATGTAAGTAGTGATAATGCTCCAGGGTTCACTTTTTAGACGGTTAGGTTGTTTGTTCTCCATGTAATTCTATATCTTGCTTCCAATTTGCTTTGCATACTATGTAAGGGTTTCTACATTTATTTTTCATGCTTTGTCTAGAAAAGAAGGGGAAAATAAAAGAACATATCGCTCAAGCATGTGTAATCTTATATTATTCTAGGAACAACTCGATTCCCCGAATCAAGCAATGACTCATCTTAGGGATGTGAGCATTGGAGAGGATTCTGATCAAGCTCAAAAACGACTAAAGAAATAAACTTGCTATACCTGGAACCCTACGTTTCCTCCGGCCTTCATTTGGACATGGACTTCCTCCCTCACCTGTTTTCTGTATTTCGGCTTTAGATTCATGTTTTTGTACATTCCATGCTTCGGTTTTGCTGGGGTTTGTTAGCATCTCTTGAGATTTTTTCTAGGTCATGTTCCTCAGATTTACTTTGTTTTTTTTTAATGTCAGATTAGATTTTTGAGGTGTAATGTGAATGTACTGTGATTGTGAAATACATCAAGGTATATATCAGTCAGTCAGTCAGTCTCTGCCCAAACCCCAAAATATTCAGAGCCATTTCTTTCTCTCACACAAATTTGCCTTCAAGTTAAAGTGGGCGAAATGCTTAGGCTGCAAGGAAAAGTCGGTTCGGCTTGATGAACCGGGAAAAATGACTAATTTGTATTATTTTGTCTCGCTACAACAAGAATAAAAATAAATGGAATAATGAACATAAAAAAATTGTAAAAGAAAAGGAATTGGATATTAAGGACCAAGTTGGCTGGAGACTTGAGGCTGTTGATCGATATGTTGGTACTGAGAATTCAGGAAAAGAGTCAAGTGTGCTTTGGTTAAGGCTAACTCTGTCTCTGCCTGGTGGATTTGCTGATGAAGGGAGGAGATAATCCCAACACAACCGTAGACGGGGTCTTCAACTCGCCATCGCGCCTCCATGTACAAGCTCTCGGCCGCCTCTGCCCTTAGATTCTCTGGCAATTGCTTCAATTTCAATGTCAATAAAATGTAATCAGCAACAGATATTGAAGAGATGGGGATCGGATTTCCATGTACAGTACAAAGATTAGTTTTACCTGTAGCAGTTTAGCAACGTTGCTGGCGCCATAGATTTTATGCACGCAGGCAAATTTTTGTGGGTTATTTGGAGGAAAATATGGGGAGAAAATGCAATCTGATGGGCATTTTCTTCTCAGGTATTTGCAAGCAGCACAACGACCACCTAGAGCTGGAGCCGGAGCTGGAGATTGATCCATTCTTCTGATCAAAATCTCTATGAAAATCTTTGCTTTTTGAGAAAGAAAATCTATTAGTGAATTTTAGTTTCTTTTCCAAGATTTGGTCTTAGATTTTGGCTTATGTATGAGAAAATACTTGCTTGAATTTGGTCATTCCAACGGCTAGTGTTTTTAAATTATTATTATCATTGTTTTTGTCTATCCTTCCATCCAAAAGTCTCGTGTTTTTGGAAGGAAAGTTCCTTCTCTTGCCTTATGGTAGTTCGTACGTAGTAATGAAGAATTCACGTTTTTTTTTTCTTTTTCTTAAAAAAAAAAAAAGACAATCAGCTGGTTCAAGAATTTCCTATACGATACACAGAATTTGGAAGAAGCTTTTGCTGAATGTTTGTCTATTGATTGAAGAAAGTTGGATCATGAACCAAAGCTAAAGAATGGTTTGAGGGTCAAGCAAAAGGTGGCAAACACTCTTGTGGGTTGGAATAGAAGTAGTCTTCTGCTCTAGGTTGACCCGGGAACTCTCTTCTTCTCATCGGTTTCCCCATCCGATCTTCGTGAGCTTTCTTGACAAGCAAGGAAAATTCATCCCAACTTATCTTCCTCTCTCTGTGTTGATCTATCAGGTTGAATAGAAGCCTTCTGTTTAGGAGAACTGTTGTCCTGTATCCCAAGTATCTGCAAGAACACGATTCTATTAGGGTTAATCCCGAAGTCTTCTGATAGAAGAAAGAACTTCTTCCGGCTGTTGTGGTGATATGCAATGAATAAGCTTGATCATAAGTTATAAATACCGGCGATGGCCTTCAACAGCTTTCGCCATGTTTCCTTCAAAAGTAGGGAAAAAAATGTCACTTTCTAAGGCAACAATGTAGTCCAATGCTGCCATTTGGTCTGAATGGTTTTGGAAGGGCTGAAGTTCCATGGGGTTCAATAGAGACTCTTTCTTTACCTGTTTTGCAGAAGTATCAGAACAAAAAGAGGTTATAGCTTAGACATTTTTGTTACTATGTTATTGTGACTAGAGCTCGTAATCGACAAACCATGTTTGGATAAGCTGCTTCTAAGGCTCCCATTCTCTTTTCTTTCTGATATATATCCCCAGCGGCAATATAAATTGTTGTGTTCGCGTTGATTCCCAATGCCTGCAAGGCAAGAGCAGTTTCTTCTGGAGTTAAGGGGCACACACCACGCTGTCTTGCCTTTTTCGGGTCTATAGGTTTATGTTTCCAGCCCCCATGGGAATATCTATAGACATGTCTGAGATCAGTTGTATGAGCAGACTGAATTATTCATTTGTTTCTGTCAAGAGATGAGAAATTCTCACCTCATTTCTCTCATTTCTCCGGCCTCTTGTCTTGTCAAACCATCGGTGCAGCCACTAAATGCCACTATGTCCTTCTCATACCTGAGATGAAGAACCAAAAAAGGACCCTTTTGCCTCAGAAGACTTACAATTTTCAGGCCTGTTTCCTCTATCGGATTTGTGAACCTCAGTGCCTCATAGTTTACTCGACAACGAAGCTTCTGGATCTCCTCAGGTAGGCCATTATTAGCAAGCCGGCCATCAGTTTGCGCAAAGCGCAGGACTTGGAACTTTTGTATGCGTGGAAGAATCTGTCCACAGGAAAAGCCAAATTGCACAGTACAAGTGTAAGATGTCTGGTACTTGCGCTAAGTTAAAGTTACATGACTAAAAAGACTTGGGAGCCAAGCTAACTCTGTCATGGTAGTAATTCAAGCTGGCGAAACTATTTGGAAGCATGGAATAGAGGGATCCTGATTCCACTTTTGTCTTCTGTTCTGCAGGCATCTCTTTCAATATATGAACCTCATCTCTTAAAGAAGCTATAAAATGATCCACATCAAATATATCTGCAAAGGTACTGCCAGAACAAAGTTTCAAGAAACATCACCATGTATAGAGTATTGGATTCACAGTATGTTCTGAAAATAAGATGTACCTGTTATCATTCCAATATGTTCCATAAGCAAACTCCGGTACCAAGAGCGTGAGGTTCAAGTGTCTTGCAATCGCAACCATGTCACATATCTGTGGAGTGAGCATCAAGAAAGCACCAAATCAAGGCTGAAAACAGAAACCCGAAAGCGGAAAAGATCAGGAGAAAACTCACTCCAAGTCTCCTCTGGTTCAACCCTCCATTGGCTGAAACAATTAGGAACCCGTTGCTCTTATACTTCCCTGCATAATGTCATCAACAAATAAACCACAGAATCTCACCTAATCAAAAGGAGATGAGAAAAAGTGAAACTAACGGAAACCCAAAAAAAGCTACCAACTTTCAGTAGGGGATAGACCATAAGCATAGTAGAATGTCTTGGAAACAGTCCTCTCATCATCCAGAATTGCAGATTGCATTGCACTAACCCAGAGCAGCAGCACCAAGGTCAGGACTATAACCAGCCAGAACCTGATGCAGGCTATGGGAGGAAGCTGCTGCCGCGGAGCCATCAGAGCCTTAACCTTCTCAGCTTTGATCCCTCCATTGATTTTCCCGTTCTTCTCCTTCACCTCTCCACCACCAAATTTCAAGTCCCCAGAACAAGTTCCGCTCTGCTGATCCATCTGCACGCATAAAGGCTTGGCTTGCTTCTAGGGTCTGGAAATTAAAGATGCCAACTTTCTTAGTTCCACATAGAAGCTTACTTTCTCCCTTCCCTCCCCTTTTTTCTTTCTCATTAGGAGAGGGATTCAAAAGAGTATTTATATTAATGAATAATGAATCTGGCCAGCATCAAGAAAAATGGCCTCATTTTAAGCATTGGGCTATATTTCCTTCTCATGTCACAGTAGATAAATCTATCGATACAAATAAATGTAATCTTAATTGGATGCAGCGACCTAAATTGTTTTAATTGAATTTGTTCTTTTTTTTCTTTTTAAAACGTCATTCATGTGTCTTAAGGTATTAATTCTGAGTGTGACTCATGCTTCATCTGTCCGTCAAGTTAATACTATATGTGTGTGCGGCCGAAGGAAAAACCGTTGCTAAGAATTGGGTAATTTGTTTTCTTATTTTTCTTCAATTAGCAGTTCAGAGGTATATATCCTACGTTTCCATATAAAACTGTTTTTTTTTCCTGGTTTTCATTTGCAAGTAAGAATTTGAGAGTTCGTAATAGTTAGAGGGGAATTTGGTCAGCTTCCAAAAAACTGGAGGAGGTAGAGCCATTGTTTGACTTTTAGAACTTGTTATTTTAATGCAAGTGGGGGAATAGGAGAATTAAACCCTTAACCTAAGAGTTGGGAGACCAAAGCCTCAACCAACTCACCTAGGCACTGAATCTTTATAAGATAGTTGTTTGTTAAAACAGTAACTAAGCATAACAAATAGGGGTCATAACGAACCAAGCTTATGTCGAATTATTCAAGCTCATATCTAAATATTCAAGCTTGAGGTTGGTTTTTATCCTTATCAAATTGAGCTTATAGAACTTCAAGCCTGTAATCTAACCAAAGTTCAATTCAAATTCTTATTGAGCTCAAGTCAAGTAGTATTCGATTTTATATTTTATTGAGCGTATCCAACCTTATATTAAAATTAATATAAATATACTGTATTGCATAGAATTGATATATATAACTGGTCTTCTTTTGAAGCATCTGCATGCATTTTTCTGTAGCTCATGTGAAGTTTGAATTTTTTCCCCATTAATGTTGGTCTCTTGGAGAATTGCTGCTTCAACAATCATTTTCATTAAAGATTATGTTACTCTTGAAGATTTAATATTAACACCATCACAGCCAATGCGTGATATGTATCATGCTTACATTGAAATAGCTATTATATAATCCTTTCGTTGTACAAAGATTGCTCCATTTTTCTTTTTAGATCGTCTCAAATTACTTGCACTATTTTCTTATTTGGTAAGTTTTAGTAATCTAAATAACAATTATACCCCGATTGACCTCACCATCATCCATATTTTGTACTCTATTTCTCCACCCATTTTCTCATTGTTTTTTCCCATTTGGATTATAATTCCAACCTCAAACCGATCGTCACCTCTCTTCCTCTCCTCTTCTTCCTCCAACGTGATTTCATCTCCCCAAGTGAGGCATGCCAGTATTGTGGCTGCTAATTGCCCAATTGACGACATGGCTTAATCACTGTAGCTGCAAATTCAAACCTCCAAGTTAGGCACCGGTGCCCTTCGAATCTGATGCTAATGTTATTGATGACTTTGATGATAAACTCTTAAGTGATGAGTTTGATTTAGATACCAGTCAGGAAAGTCATGAGGCCAAAAAAAAAAAAAGATAGTTTAGGAAGTTTTTTGAGATGCTTCATAGTGATTGTTGTACGATGTGTAGTAGACAGGAAAAGAAGAAAGGGTAGACGGGGGTAAAAGTGAAAACCCAAAAATATATAATTTTATTATTTTTTAATTTCCGCACCAATCACAAATGAAGCAATCTTCATAGGACGGGGGGGAGTATACATGAAAGACAAACGGTTTAAAAATGTTAATTTCAATAAAAAATGTGCTTAAAATATGGATACTCACAAACTGGGTTGTATTTCTACAAATTCATAACGTTATTAGCATTATTGCATTTAACTAATAGACTAACTGTTACTATTATACACAGATCAGTTAGTTTATCAGCGAAGAAAACACAGAATTTCCAACCATCATCAGCCAAAAATGCCAATTAACCCCTTCAATTTGAACACAAAAGATTACATTGAAAAACAAACAAAAATTAAAATAGTAAATACAAACATAATTAATAATATCTAGTAAATTAACATTAGGATAGTCGTCCAAACAACTTTTTTGCTTCAGATCGATCGTCTTCTGGTGACTCGACGAAGGAAGGTAAACATTCTTGGGGATTTGAATAGAAGTAATCTTCTTGTTTGGGGGCTCCTGGGGTTTGAACTCTTGCAACTGGGCCACCCATTCGATTTGCATGAGCTTCCTTCACCGATTGAGAGAATTCCTTCCACCCCAATTTCCCACTCTTGTATTCATCTATTAAATTTACCAACTTCTTTCTATCCAAGCTAATTGTCATTTTGTAACCTAAATACCTGAAAGATTTTCAAAAGAAAATGTTAATTTCATATAATTAATTATATACAATATCTGTTTGAGAAATTGATTTTGTAATCGGCGAATTTGAAAATGATGGAAATTTAAATGACATTTTCCAACCTTAATTCAGTTAGTTGGAACAGATGTGATTGAATTTAATAAAGAATTAACGGCGTTTGAAATTTATCAACAATACTCTGTGAAAACGGGTGCTGTGAATGCAATTTTTGAAACTATAGGGAAGTGGAGGCAATTTCAGCCAAAAATTAGGGAGTGTTATATCCCAAAGTTAAGAATATTTATTAATTACCTCCTATGGCCCTCCACCACTTTGGCCATGTTTCCACCATAAGTTGGAACAAAAATATCACTCTCTCTAGATACCATATAATCAATTGCAGCCATCTGATTCGAGTGATTCTGAAACGGCCCAAGATCCGACGGTGGTAACAAAGTTTCCTTCTTGACCTATTTCCATATATATACATTCAAATTAGTAAAACAAACAAATAAATAAGTTCACCAAAATATAGTAATTTGGAATTAAATAAAAGGGACATGAGACCCTCACTGTTAGTGAGGAATTCTGATCAATCTAATCCATTGGATCAAATGTAGACTCCCTGAATATTTAGGTGTTCACGTCTAATTTAATGGATCAAATTTCTCACAGTCCGTCACCTGAGGGGTGCAAGTAATTAAGCTTACCAGATTTGGGTAAAAGGCACGAAGAGCTGCCAGCCTTCTTTCACCACCATAAATATCTCCAGCAGCAATATAGATTTGGATATTGTGGTCAATCTCGAAAGCCCTCAAGGCTAATGCAGTTTCCTCAGGAGTCAAAGGGCACAAACCAGCTTTTCTCTGCTTCTCTGGGTCTATCTCCTTTTCTTTCCACCAAGGAATTTCATATCTTCATAATAAATAATAATAATCGTTATGCTTAAATATCGAAATGACCACTAAACTTTCACAAAATTAGATTTTTGTGTGTGTGTGTTTTTTGCTGACCTCAATTTGGTTAATTCGGATGCTTCTTCTTGGGTGCAGCCTTCTGTGCAACCGGAAAATGCCAACATATCCTTCTCATATCGAAGGTGAAGAACCAAGAAAGGCCGCCCCTTTTCTCTAAGAATTGTGATTAGCTTCTTCCCCACTTCCTCTATGGGCTTCGCAAATCTCAACGCATCATAGTTTACCCTGCACCGCATCTTCTGAACCTCTTCCGGAAGATTATTTGCCAGCCTCGAGTCTGTCTTGGTAAATCGGACCACCTCATATTTCTTGAATCGAGGAAGAACCTGCATGTTTATCGAATCACAAAATTAATAAATACATCAATTGAATTTAAAAACAAAAAAAAAAAAAAAAAACGAAAAGCTTACCCTGTTATAGTAATATGAAAGATTTGACCAGCTGACAGGGTGCATGGAGTAGAGAGCAAGCTTCTTAACTTGATTCCTAAGTCTTGGAGGCAACTTCCTCACTATGAGGACCTCATCTCTCAAGGATTTGATGAAGTAATCCTCATCAAATATGTCCACGAACCGGCTGCAAATTCCAAGGAATTAGGGGTTTTTAATTTTGCTATAATAAGTTCTAAACTTATCATAGAAAGTATATTAGGCTACAAAAAAAATGTTTGTCATTTCAAAATCCAATATTTTGAATATCTTCGTTAAATTCTAGCTTTTGGAGATTTTTTTGGAGTAATTATTTTTCTAGTAGTGTATATTACTAGGATTAACTATACTTACTTCCCTTAAGTTTTGTTGAAGTTACACTTGCCCCACTTGTGGCTGATAGTTACGACATAATTTAAAATAGATTATTTTATTATTAGTTTATTTTTTCAGAATTTTTATAACTTTGAACTATAATGACTAATAGTATTAGAGAATGGGAGGAAAAGGTGTAGATTCTAAAACCTAAATCAGGTACGGTGTTGGTGTAGTTTTGATCGATATTCAGGTAAAACAAATGTAATTAACCTTGAAAACTAATTACATTTAGAATTTTTTTTTTAAATCACATTTTATACGTTTAAATTGGCAGAAGACAAGTATACATAGAAATAATAGTAATTTTTTTAAAATTATACGGAAATTAATTACTGTCTACCTGTCATCTCTCCAGAATGAAGATTTATCTAGTTGAGGAATCACAAGCGTTAAATTCAAGAATCTTGCTATAGTTACCATGTCACATATCTGTAGAAAAATATAAACACCAAATTAAGGGGAAAAATCACAATTAAGAGAGGTTAAGATTTTCACTATGTTGGATTAATACTGAATAGTACATTATGATTATAACAGGTAATTTGCAATATGTACCCCTGCTCGCATTTGATTCAATCCTCCATTAGTAGAAATGAGCAGATATCCTTGGTTCTCATAAGATCCTGCAAAATTTATAAGATGCAATTAAATCTCCAAACTTTTTTTCAACGAAAAGGGCAACATTTTTAAAATTTCCAATTAGGTTGCATCTGTTAGCATCTTTTGACATCAGGATCAGGAGACACAAACATGATGAAGTTATCTGATTGTAAATTCTTTCAAGTCCGCTGAAACAATTGAAAACATTAAGAAAACAATATTGGCTCAACTGAAAATTGACTGAAACTTTAGTGGCCTAGCCAACAATTAACTTTTAGAATTTAAGGCATGAAATTTTAGAAGGTTAAAATGCAAAATCCCCCCTATAGTTTGATCTAACCTACATTTTACCCCTCTATTTTTAAAAACCTACAATTTACCCCCTACTTCCTTTGTAGTGTCCAACAACAACTTCTAAAACCCTAAATTAAATTATCTTGCAACTATGTTCTAGTAATTTCAAGATTTTTTATATTTTTTTCATAGCTAACCGACCTTTAAAAAATGCTGATATGCATTTACCGGAAGAAAAATATATATACAGAAAGAAAAAATTGATAATTTAAAATGTCTATGAACCATAAAAAAAATATTGGACGGACCAATATTATAAGAATATAACTATCATATAGTTTAAATTACAGTTTTAGAAGCTGTTATTGGACAATATAAAAGAACTAGGGAGCAAACTGTAGATTTTTAAAAATAAAGGGAGAAAACTGTAGGTTAGATAATCATCAGGGGGTAATTGTAACTTTCCCATTTTAAAAAGCATAATTTTGTAGAAGAAATTTGAGAACAGACAAAACTTAGAATTTGAAGTGACGTATATATCAGATCAAAATGAAAACTTACTTGGTGGGGGGAAATAGGTGATGGAAGGAGCCTCACTTCTGACAGTTCTAGAGCTCATGGTCTCCCCCAAGGTGGCCAGCTGCAATGCAGAAACCCAGAGCAAGAGCAGGATGGTTGTGACCCCAACTGTCACCACCTTCAACTGATCCAACCCAGGAGAGGCCTTGCTGCCGCCGCCGCTGCCACCACCACCACCACCACTCATCAATCCCTTCAAGTTCTCCATTTTCATCATTCCAGCCACCAAATTACCAATCTTCAACTTGTCCCCACCATTCATATTGGAGTTGATCATCTTCACCTTCTCATCATCCTCAGGGATGCTCTCTTCACCCTTTGTTGGTCTCTCCACACCCATCTTGATCAGTTATGTGCCAAATATCCACAGAGAAGCTCAGAATGGAAGGAAAGGCAGCTAATTGGGTAACTAGTATGATGATAATTTGTTAGTGAGGCAGGAAGAGACGGCCTCCTTGATCAATAACCGATTTTATTTAATAATCAATATCGAAATCCGGCCAAGGGTGAAGTCCCCAACCAAGCTCCAGAAGGCCGGTTTGAGGAGTCACCAACAAGGCATGCAAAAGAGACTTGGCAACCTTTTAAACGAGAGAGAAATGATTAGTTAGTAATAAATTGATCATTTTTCAAGAATATTTTTCTATAGGAATAAACACCCAATAAAAACCATGGTCAATTTTCTTTCATTTGTCACCCACATGCCTTGGTGTCTTTTTCTATATTGATTAGCTGCATTAATCATCCAATAATCTGCAATAAAATTTGAAAAAGCAAGGAGGCACCTCAAACAATGTATGGGATTATTCAACTTTAATTGTACGTATCGAATTTGTAAGAATTGATGGATCTTACTGTGAAGGTTTTAGAGGGACAGCTGCTATCTTTGTCCGCTAATAACTATCAATCTGTTAACTTCAAGCTATACATATATATACGGTGTGTGTGTGTGTTTGTGTGTGTGTGTGTATGAGATACACACACACATTGATATAAGTTTGATGAAATATACTTGTACAAGATTCCGAGTCCAAGTTCTTAGGCTTCTCCGTATTATATGCACTAGATTTTGACAACGATAAGACCTCAAGGGTGCGAAGGATAAATTATTTTTGGGTTTGTCCAAATTGGTCTCTTTTCTTTTTCAATTTATCTTCATAAATCTCTTATCTCATACAACATTCTGATTTTCTCTCCTATCACTTTCACCGTTATTCTTAACAAAATCTTGTTAGGAAATATCCATTCTAATTTCTAAATTTTTTCATCCTCCTTCAAATATCTTAAAATTTATAAATCTAACACTTTAATCATCATATTCACCTAACTCCAAGCACTATTTTATCTCTCCTCCTATCATCGGAGATTTTCAAATTTTCTTGTCTTGGTACACCTTTGATGGATTATTGTTTTTCAACTTTCTTATTAATTTGCTTCCAGATGTGATTTCTTCTAATCAAAAGTTTCCACCATACAAGATGGCGGTTCGATTGGGGGGAAAAGCCAGAAGGTCGTGGCTTACGTGGAGATGGGAAAAGAAATTAGTAGGGCATCATGGGTATTTGTTAGGTAAAAGTGGTGGTTGAGATGTTAGATATTTAAATATTTGGGCGTTAGGATTAGGATGAAAAAAACTTAGGGACTAAAGTGAGCATTTTCTACCAAAATTCCATTAAAAATAACAGCAAAAGTGATGGAATTGACCAATTAAAATGAGTTATACGAGCTACTCCCTTCGTCCCAAAATCTTTGCTCCATTTGTTTTCAGCAATTAATCTAGGATTTTTTATTTTCAACATTTTAGTATATAAATGAAAAATCTTTGCATACAAATGATAAATCAAAACATGTAATTTCTAAATATATTTTTTTTAATTTTTTCTAACAAATAATAATATGAAAAAAATCAAGTCAAAATACAACCAAAAGTCAAATGGAGCAAAGATTTCGGGACGGAGGGAGTAAAAGATTTTATGAGGCCAAATGAAGTAAAGGAACCCGGTCAGAACAAAAAAAAAAAGTTATTTGATCCACGATGTAATTTACCCCAATTTGTAATCTAAATAAGACAAATAGGATAGTTGAGGCTTACTGTGTTTAAATGTGAAATTTTAGTGCTTCCTATTCATTTGCCAAAATTTCCCTTAAACAAAAAATAGTAGATCAAATTTTTTTAGGTGTGTGCACAACTAGCTGCCATATGGTGTGTGCATTGAACATTTGATGATATCTTTTAGACCCAGAATAATAGAGGGGGTAGGCGTATTAGATCATGTAAGGGTGCACACGTACAATACCAAAAGGAGTGATTCATGTTTAAACAAGTTTCAATAATACAGAGTTAGAGTGATTTCTTGGTCCTCCGCTGGTACTTGTGGATTTGAAGGTCGAGGAAGAGAAACACTTTCAGTGTTGAAATAACAACATGAGTTGCTATTCAAGTAGTAGTGCATCAAGGTATGCAACGAGCAGCAATTATGATAAAAGGCCCGGGTTACATACATGTTACACATCTAGTTTGCAGTTATCTAGGGTTCTAACATTGTTGTTTCTAATATACCAATTATAATTCTTTTATTTCACAAGTGTTGTTCCCTACATACTGTTCATCTGTAAACAATTTCTATTCCTTCCTTTCTAATGTTCTACATAATGTTATTTTTTTCAGTAAGAAATATTATTTCATTCATAATAATTGTTGCTCAATGAAAAGTTGTTCATTTCAATAAGAAATGTTTCATTTCATAACCATTGTTATCCCATATAAATATTGAATCATTTGACAGATCGCTACATGAATTAGGTATGAGCACCCCTACCATTAACAAGTGGGTCACTCCTTGATAATCACTGTCCATGAAACCAAACAATCCAAACCTTCATTACCATTCATTCCAATATATGCTTTCACTCCAGTCATCAGAATATACATATAATTGCACAAATTTTTAAATTCAGATTGCACTATGGTTGATTGGTGCCAAAGCAACACATGCAGATTGTGCTTGAGGTGTCGGTAACTTAATGACTATGGCAGTTAGGACCATTTTTTGGAGAGTGTGTAATGTTGCCTGCAATGAGAAAAAGAATGAACCTAGTCTCATTGGTTATCAGGTTTGTTGCTATTGGATTTGTTTCATTCATGACTCATATTTATTTGATTTTGATGATAACAAAACATATTTGTTTTATGTGTTTCAAAGCTCTGCCTAAAGATTTATACATTGGTCTCTTGTTGATAAAGTTTTGATCTTTGGAAGTAAAATTGTTTCTTAAGTATATTTGAAGTATTTTTGGTGATTCAAGCATTATTTGTGAAGTAAGAAATCTTTTTGGTAGAAAATTCATTTAAGTTTGGAAGTTTGGAAGTGAGAAAAACCTGGAGCTACAGTTTCAACAGGGTAAAAATATTTTAACGTGTTGAAACTGGAGCATTTTTTCGAACCTGAAAGCAATTTAGTTCAGGAATAGAAAAACACTCGAATGAAATGTTTTCAACTGGGTGAAACTAGAGCGAATTTTCAAACCCGAGAGCATTTTGGTTCTGGAACAGGAAAACATTGAAGTGAAAATTTTTCAATCAGGTGAAATGTTGATTCCAGACTTGCACATGATTTTCCAATTTGAAAATTCTTTGAAAAATCTTTTTAAAATCATGCCACATTAGATTGCTACGTGGACCAGGTGCTGACATGTAATTAATGAGTAATCTAGCTGTTGGAGTTCAAACCTGGGGTTTCTCTATGAGACAGAATTTTCAACCAAGTGAAATTTTTTCACCTGGGTAAAACTAGGTGATAGAAGCAAAAAACTGTCAAATTTGACAGCAACGGACACCTACCTTCTTGGAGACTTTTCTGACATTCTCAACTATTCTTCAACGTCTTTTTGGCCCCCAAATAAGTGTAAATACATGGAGAAAAACCTTGAAGATAACTCTTGGCCATAAGATTAAGGATTCATCATCAAATTCAAGAGAAATAGCTTATCTTGAGAAATTCATTGTTGTGGTTGTGCTTTCACTTGTATATCTAGCAAGAGTGCTGTTGTGTGAGCTTGTGAATTTGTAAACATTTCAAGTATTAGAATCTCTTGAGTGTGAAGTGGTTTCTAGTGAGCCTTGGAAAAAACTAAAGATTGGTTGCGCGTGAACCTTGAAGAAAACACCATTGTATTCTTGATAAAGAGATAGTGAAGGAACTCTTAAGTGAGCAAGCTTGAGGAGAGGACGTAGACTCCGGCTGGTGGAGTTGAACCTCTATAAATTCCGGTGAATTTTTTTCTTTATCCTTCTTTATTTGTTTGTTTTATTTGTGCTTAAGATTACTTGATTTGTTCTTGATCTTTGGTTAAGTGAATTTGGTTATAAAATTTAATTTCGCTAAAGTTTTTAAAACAATTAATTCACCTCATTCTTGGTTGCACTTAGGCCAACAATTGGTATCAGAGCTTAGTGATTTTTATTTTCAAAACCTTGTGGTTTTAAAATTGAAAGATCCATGGCAACCACTAGTTTTATGCATCTTGAGGGGCAAAGTACATCTAGGCCACCATTGTTTGATTCTACAAATTTTAATTAGTGGAAAACAAGATGGAGATTCATATTAAAGCTATTGATTATGCTTTATGGAGAATTATAAAAAATGGTCATAATATTCCTTTGAAAGTGGTTGATGGTAAACAAGTACCAAAAGATTCAAAAGAATTCAAATCGGAGGATGATGAGATATGCACTATGAATGCTAAAGCTATGAATTTTATATATTGTGCACTAAACCCCGATGTAATCAATTTAGTCTCTTCTTGTAATGATGCTAGGGAAATATGGAATAAGTTGTTGGTGACATATAAAGGAACTTCACAAGTCAAGGACACCAAGATGTACATGCTAGTTAAATCATATAAACTTTTCACCATGGAGCCAAGAGAGAGCATTCAAGATATGTTCAAAAGGTTCAATGAAATTCTTACACCACTCAAGTTGCTTGGAAAGGAATATACAAATGAAGAGTTGGTGAGAAAAATCTTATGGAGCTTGCCTTCTTCATGAAAAAGTATAGTTGAAGCTATTAATGAAGGTGGAAACATCAAGACCATGCATATTGATGAGCTATTTGGGAAATTGTTGATATATGAGATGAATGAGCAAGAGGAAGAAAGACTTAATAATAAAAACAAGTTAATGGCCTTCAAAGTTAAAGAAGATGATTCATCTTCATCTTCTTCAAATGAAGATGATTCGGATGATGTAACAATCTTGACCAAGTAGTTCAAAAAAATTCTCAAGAGGTCGAAGAATAAGGGTTCTAGAGGCAAAAAGAATGAGATCACTTGCTACAAGTGTAAGGAGCCCGGACATTTACAATTTGATTGTCTATTGAACAAGCCAAAGAAACACAAAAAGCACAAGAGAGGAAAGAAGAAATTTAGAACTATAGCGACATGGAGTGATAGTTGTTCATCCTATAATGAAATCTTATCATCATCAAATGACACAAGTGATCAAGCCAATCTTTGCTTGATGATTGAAGAAGATAAAGTCTTTTCAAATCAAAGCAACCTCAACTTGTGTTTCATGGCAAAAGAGGAAGATGAGGTAACAAGTACTTACTCTAATAACTCATCATCATTATCATGTTCATCTAGTCAATCATATGAAGAATTATTATATGCTTTTATGAGCTTTTCAAAAGTTCAAAAAGACTTGCCAAGAAGGTTGATGAATTGAAAGTTTTTAAAGCTTCTTTAACAAAAGAAATATATGACTTGAAGAAAGAAAACTTAGATATTAGTTTATCCTTGAGACAAGAAATAAAATAACTAAAAAAGAGAAACTTTGATCTCACCCAATCTTTGCCTAAATTTGTTAAAGGTCAAGAAAGCATTGATTTGTTGCTTAATACTCAAAAAGGTATTTATAACAAAGTGGGTATAAGCTATGATTCTTTACTTAAGCAAAAGACATTTGGAATTATGTTTATTTGTGCATCTTCGTCGTCCATGAGTAGTTCATTTGTAACATGTCATGTTTGTGGTGGAAAAGGTCATTATTCATATGAATGCATGGTCAAAAGAAGAAAAGTTCCTTTAGGATATAAATTGGTATGAGTTTCTAAAGGAACCAACATTGTTGGAGCTAACTCCCATGGACCCAAAGAGATTTGGGTACCAAAGACCAAAGTTTGAAATTTATTATAGGGTGCGATAGCATAAAACAATAATTAGAAGCTTATACATAAAGCTTTATACACAAAGAAATTGGGGATTTGGAGCACAATAAGAAGTGCTTGAGATTAAAGGTCAAATTGATGTAACATTGTTGATTTTTTTTTTGTTAATGGTAATTATTGATGCATTGAGTTATTTGGTTGTGCTATGTTTCTTAATGAGTATATATAAGTTATTCATTATTCTTGGAAGATATGTGATATGTTTTATGAACATCATAATGATTGTGGCTTTGTTCCAATATTTTGATGATATGATTTTGTAAGGAAAATATTATGGTGCTAGCCTATTAGTTGATATTTGGCTATTTTTCTTGATCTAGAAATGAGGAGAAATTTTTTTTTTTATATGCTTGGACTAAGGGAGAGCATGCTTTCTTGTAAATGTTTCTTAAAGTTTGTATGTCTTGATTAACACTACTAAAAAACACCTCTTTTCCAATGGTCCTTTTCCAATGGTCAAGCCGTTGGAAAATATCCAACGGCCAAAGCCGTTGGAGCTAAAAGAAATGTAATTACCAACGGCCTAACCGTTGGAAGAGTTGAAGATGTCAACAGGAACACAATTTCCAACGGCCTTGACCGTTGGAAAATAAGGTGAAGTTTTTCCAAGGCCTAAGCCGTTGGAAAATGAATTAGTGAATTTGAAAATTTTGAAAAAAACTGAACGCATTTGTGTATTTTTTTCCAACGGCCAAAGACGTTGGAAAAAAAGAATAGTGACATGTTGGAGATGTTTCCAACGGCCCGTAGCCGTTGGAAAATGGAAAACTGAAACGCACCGTATCATTTGGTTTTTTCCAACGGTGAAAGTGAAAATTTATTACCCCCAGCTCGCGATGCCCAGTTCATCGTCTTCACTCTAACTTTTTTTCTCTCTCTCTCCTTTTCTTTGCGATTCCACTCCACACGCATACACAGCACCAAAAATTCGTCTCCCAGGCCAGATGCGTGTTAATCGAGGACGACATTGTTAGATCTGGGCGTGAATCTACTCGATCTGTAGGTAAGTTTGTGGTTTAGGGCCATAAAACAGCGTTTTTGTTTTTTTTTTTTCCTTTTGATTATCACAGTTTGATGAGATTTGATGCTAATGGGTCGTATATTTTACTTGTTATGACAGCTTGCAAAACATAATAAACGCATTTGAAGGATGATTTGAGGTAAGTTCGTATTTTAAAATTTTTAAATTTTTTTCCGGTGAAATTGTGTAAATGTGGATTATGTATATGAGTTTTTGGTTTGAAATATATGAAATGTATATGATTTTTGGTTGTTGATTGTTGGATGTGAAATGGTAATTTCGAATTTTAGGCCATTTTGTTAATTTTGTTTATTAGTTTCGGGTTTAATTTTAAAATTTGTAGTAAGAACAAGAATAATAGTAGTTACGATAATTAAAATAATTATTATACTTGTAAGAGTTGTAGTAGAATAATAATAATACCAATAATAATAGTAGTAATTGTAGTAATAATAATAATAGTACTAATAATAATTAAAATAATAATTAATGTACAAAGATTAGGAGTACAATAATTATAATACTGATAAGAATACAATTAATAATAATTATAACAATTATTATAGTAATATTCATAATAATAAATAAAATAATTATTAATATACGAAGAGTAGTTCTATTATAATAATTGTAATAATAATAATAATAACAAGTTATTGTAATAATAATAATAATAAGTATTATTATTATTATAATACGAGTACTACTAAAATAATATGGCCAAAAATAATGATAACAATCATAATAATAATTATTATTATTATGATTGTAGTAATAATAATAATAGTAAT
Source organism: Aquilaria sinensis (assembly GCA_005392925.1). Taxonomy (NCBI): domain Eukaryota; kingdom Viridiplantae; phylum Streptophyta; class Magnoliopsida; order Malvales; family Thymelaeaceae; genus Aquilaria; species Aquilaria sinensis. Next base: position 256,531 of record SMDT01001407.1, read on the forward strand.
AATATTATCATTAAAATAATAATTAATGTACAAAGATTAGGAGTACAATTAATAATAATTGTAACAATAATCATAGTAATATTCATAATAGTAATTAAAATAATTATTAATATACGAAGAGTTGTTCTATTATAATAATATCTATTATAATAATAATAATTAATAATAATAATAATAATAATAATTATTATTATTATTATTATTATTATTATTATTTTAGTAATTATTATTGTACTCTAATGTAGTATATTAATTATAATAATTTAATTATATTAGTAATAATTATAATAAAAATAAGTACTATTTTTTATAATAATTATAATATTAAGAGTAGTAATTAAAAAATAATAACCCTAAACACTAAAAAAATGAATATTATACTAAGAGAAGTACTAAAATAATAATAATTTTTTATTATTATTGTAATAGTAGTACTAATAATAATAACAATAATAATAGTAATAATAGTAATAATTAAAATAATTATCATTAAAGTAAGAGTACTATAATAATAATAATAATAATAATAATAATAATAATAATAATAATAATAATAATAATACTAAGAATTAAAATAATTATTATTATACTAATAGTACTATAATAATAATAATCGTAATAATAATAATAATAATAATTAAAATCATTATTGATATACTTCAAGTACTACTAAAATAATAATAATAATAATAATAATAATAATAATAATAATAATAAACCCAACAAGATTTGTCGTAGTTGTAATAATAGTTATGTATAGTATGGATGGAATGTGTTCTTATGCTATGACTACGTCTAAATTGACTGTGATGGGTGCATTTGCGAGAGCAATACTATTGGCCATAATTAATATTTGTAAAATGTTGTAAGGTTTTTAATCAAATTGCAGATGTCACTTAAAGGAGATGCGACGTATACACATCGCCCAGGGAAAAGCCTATTTCATCAACAAACAAACACTTTTTAGGAGTAATGGAACTATGACATTTCAATTATATATGTTTTTATGTGGATTGTAACTATATTTGTGTCATGATATTGTAATTTCATTTGTGTATGCTTTTATGTGTACGTTATAACTATATTTATGATATGATTCTGTATTTTCAATTGTGTATGTTTTTATTGAGATTTACAACTGCATTTATGCACGTGCACCAGTGCAGAATGTGATTACATACGATACAATAAATTTGAACCGTTTAAGCCGTTTGACGTTTAATGAAACGCATTGGAAATGGAACAGGAATATACAAAATATAAAAAAACCTACTTTCCAACGGCCTTGGCAGTTGGAAACCAACATTTTCCAATTTCCAATGGCCAAGGCAGTTGGAAATTGGAAAAAATGAAAAAAAAAATTAGAGTCGTTGGAAAATTTCCAACTGCTCAGATTCCAACGGCTGACAGTTGAAAATTCCAACGGCCCTCACTTTGACCGTTGGAAAATTGACTTCCAACGGTGGGTTTTCCAACGTCTTATTTCCAACGGCTTAGCGTTGGAAATTTAAAAATTTCCAACGTGAAGCCGTTGGAAATGGCCGTTGGAAAAAGTGTGTTTTTTAGTAGTGTAAGGGGGAGCTTGTTGCACGTTGTGGTAATTTCTCTAAAGAATTTTTCATGATTTATTTTTTATTACCCATATGTCTTTTTGATTATGACAAAAATGAGGAGAGATAGAATTAGAGAATCAATGTTCATACTTGTTGTTTAGATATTATGTATGTCTTTTGAAAGGTTATTTTGTCATCATAAAAAATGGGGAGATTGTTGGATTTGTTCCATTCATGGCTCATATTTATTTGATTTTGATGATAACAAAACATATTTGTTTTATGTGTTTCAAAGCTCTACCTAAAGATTTATACATTGGTCACTTGTTGATAAAGTTTTGATCTTTGAAAGGAAAATTATTTCTTAAGTATATTTGAAGTATTTATGGTGATTCAAGCATTGCTTGTGAAGGAAGAAATCTTTTTGGTGAAAAATTCATTGAAGTTTGGAAGCTTGGAAGTGAGAAAAACTTGAAGTCACAATTTCAACAGGGTGAAAATATTTCAGTGTGTTAAAACTAGAGCATTTTTTTGAACCCGAAAGCAATTTAGTTCTAGAACAGAAAAAGGCTTAAGTGAAATGTTTTCAACCGGGTGAAACTGGAGCGACCTTTTTAACCTGAGAGCATTTTGGTTCTGGAACAGGAAAACACTCCAATGAAAATTTTTCAACTGAGTGAAACGTTGATTCTAGGCTTGCGCATGATTTTTCGGTTTAAAAATTCTTTGAAAAATCTTTTTAAATCATGTCACATCAGATTGCCACGTGGACCAAGTGTTGACATGTAATTAATGAGCAATTTAGCCATTGGAGTTCAAACTTGGGGTTTCGCTATAAGACCGAATTTTCAACAGAGTAAAATTTTTTCACCTAGGTGAAATTGGGCGACAGAAGCAAAAAACTGTCAAATTTGACAGCAACGGTCACTTGTCTTCTTGGAGACTTTTCTGACCTTCCCAATGATTTTTCAACATCTCTTTGGCCCTTAAATAAGTATAAATACATGGAGAAACACCTTGGAGATAACTCTTTGTCATAAGATCAAGGATTTATCATCAAATCCAAGAGAAATAGCTTATTTTGATAAATTCATTATTGTGGTTGTGCTTTCACTTGTATATTTAGCAAGAGTGTTATTATGTGAGCTTATGAGTTTGTAAACATTTTAAGTCTTAGAATCTTTTTAGTTTGGAGTGGTTTCTAGTAAGCCTTGAAGAAAACTAGAGAATGATTTCTAATGAGTCTTGGAGAAAACTAGAGATTGGTTAGGTGTGAACCTTGAATAAAACACCATTGTATTCTTGATAAAGAAATAGTGGAGGAACTCTCAAGTGGGCAAGCTTGAGGAGAAGATGTAGACTCCGGTTGGTGGAGTTGAACCTCTATAAATCCCGGTGCATTCTTTTCTTTATCCTCCTTTATTTATTTATTTTATTTGTGCTTAAGATTACTTGATTTGTTCTTGATTTTTGGTTGAGTGAATTTGGTTATAAAACTTAATTTTTCTAAATTTTTTAAAACAACCAATTCACCCCCCTCTTGGTTGCACTTGGGCCAATAGTTTCCATTGGGGCTAAGGATTTTGGATTGAAACTGAGAAGGTAGTTGTAAGGTTGTGGCAATTTTAGAAAATAAGTGGTTATTAGGTAGGGTAATGGCAAGTTTGTAAATACATGGATTCTCTATTATTGGTTGCAAATCTAAATAAATTTAGAGATTTTAAAATTGGTTTTTGAACCTTAAGGTGAAAGCAATGGAAATTTAAACAATTGAAGCATAAGTTGGGGTTTAATAAGGTTAGCCTTGGGGTTGAGTAGGCATGGGCGCTTTTCAAAGTGTTGATACAAAATTATTGCCTTAGTACGGAGTGGCATCAACTTGTGGCTCCTTAAGTCTTATGGCCTATTCTTTGTGATGGATAGGGGTGAAAGCTTTGACTTGAAAGCCCAGCCAAAATATGACTTAAAATTTTTGTGTTAGGTTTGAGTTAATAGGTAGGAAAATGCCCATTTAGGCCAACTTGACACAATCTGTATTCAAGGACTACAAAAGTGAGTTGAGTTAGTTTAACCCAAAATAAATCAAATTATAAGGCTCATTCCCATAACCCAGCTTATCATCATAGACCAGCCATAATTGTCCGCATAAACCATGAATACTCTTAGTCTTCAAGATTAGTCTCTTACTCTCAAACCTTCTATTCTAGGCCTTACTTGATAGTGAAGACCCTCGTCCTTGTGGTGACCTTGCCTCACTCTTTGTCATCTCACCTCCCTCCCTCCACAACCATATAGCCCAAGCCAATTGACCATCGGCACCTTTCCCTCAACTCGAAGCCTCACCTTTCTCTTGTTCTTCCACCTCTCGCTTTTCAGTCATCTCACATCCCCCTCTTAATCATCTCGCCTTCTTCCCTCCAAACCCACACAACCCCACGAAGGCAATCAGCCATCGGCCCCTATGGCCACCCTCGTCCCTTAACTTGAAGCCTCATCTTTCTCTTGGTTTCTCACCTCTCGTTCTCTGCCATCTCACCTCCCTCACCCGTACACTAGGCTATGTCAACAGTTGGTTGTTACTTCCATTGAAGCCAACCATTACTTCTTAACTTGCGGGTGGACATTAGGTTTCATTTTTGGGCACAGGAGTTTTCATGTCCTAGGTTAGAAGGCCCAAACCCGATAAAACCCAACCCTGACCCAAAATTTTTCATGTTAAGACTGATTTGGGTTATCCTTATCCATACAATTAAGCTCAGCTCATGTTAGTCTTTTTCTGAGTTCTGGACATGCGGTAAAATTCATGTTCTAGCCCAAAATCAACTATAACTTGGACTTTCACCCCTAGTTTGTCGAGCTGCAAGAGAGACCACGCCCGTCAATGTGGTAGCGCACCCAACGGCAAGGAGTTGATTATGTGCTCTTGTTGAGTAAAGATATGACGATTACAATCTCCGGAAAAAATAGACGGGATGATTGCGAAGGGCATCAAACTCCCATTATAAAAACATCTACGGACAAGTTCTGTTTAATGTTCAATTTCATCACTTAACAGCTCCATTACATATATAAAAAGTTCAAGGGCTGATCCTAATTTGGAACCGGAATTAGTTTAGAGGCTAGAAACAAAAGGACAAAAAACTTACAATTTCCTTGCACATATGCATTATTGTGTATTATCTTGCTCTATATACAGTGACATTATACTGTTGCTCTTGATGATCGAAAGAAATCAACATTTAAACCAAAAAAAGTTGTTTAATTAATCATGGCTCCTCCTCTGCGTCTTCTGTTGTAGTCTGTTGCTGCTGATTCTCGCTTGATGTAGAAACCTGTTCCACCACCGTTGGCGGCGGCGGAGCAGCCGGCGGTTCCAAACACTCCTCAGGGTTGGTATAGAAATAATCCTCCTCCTTGGGTTTCCCAGGAATCACCAACCTTGGAGTTGGGTTCCCCATTCTTTTTGCATGAGCTTCCTTCACTTCCGTCGAGAATTCTTCCCAACTTATGGCCCCACTTCTGTAGAGATCTATCAGATCTACTAAAACCTCTCTGTCCAATAATACTGTCTTTTTGAACCCCAAGAACCTCCGGTGCCCTTCAACTACTTTGGCCATGTTCCCTCCATTGGTCGGAATAAAAATGTCGCTTTCAACGGCAACGTAGTAGTCAAGAGCCGCCATCTGATTTGAATGGTTCCGGAAAGGGTCCAGATCTGACGGTGGTAGTAAGGTTTCTTTCTTAACCTGTCCACGCAACAAAACGCAACAAGTCAAAGATTTTGGGCTCTAAATGAACGTATACAACAAGATAGAGGACTAGTAGTAGAGTTAGACCAGATTGGGGTAAGCCGCTCTAAGAGTCGCCAACCGCCGTTCGCCTCCGTATATATCACCGGCGGCGATATAAACCTGGATGTTCCGGTCAATACCGAGAGCCTGTAGAGTAAGCGCAGTCTCCTCTGGCGTCATGGGGCACAAGCCGGCCTGGCGTTTCTTGACGCCATCGATGACCTTCTCCTTCCACCAGGGGTAGGCGTAGCGCATGTCTGTGAGTTCCTTGACCTCGGCGTCGTTGCAGCCCTCGTTGCAGCCGGAGAAGGCGATCATGTCCATCTCGTACCGGAGGTGGAGCACCAAGAAGGGACCCTTTTTCCGGAGGGCCTGGACGATCTTCTCGGCGGTGGCTTGGATGGGAGGCGCGAATCTTAAAGCTTGGTAGTTCACCCGGCACCGGAGCTTCTGGACCTCCACCGGAATGCCGCTGTTCGCCAGCCTTGCGTCTGTCTTCTGCAAATGGACTACTTCGTTTGCTTGAATCCGAGGCAAAACCTACACATACATACCATACAATTTAGAAGTTGTCAGCTAAGTTAAGTTGTATGAAATTTTGTAGCAATTGGTTCTTTAATCATAAAAACAGTGAAATATTTAGTTGCTAAGCGTACCACGTTATAGTAATATGTCATATTAGACCAACTAATTGGTGGCATAGAGAAGAGTGATTCGGCGGCTTTCTTCTTCTGCTTGGGGGGCAACTCCTTCAATATCTTCACCTCATCTCTCAACGAATCAATGAAATATTCTACGTCAAATATGTCCGCAAATTGGCTGCAATTCCAACATCAACATTACACGAAAGAAATCATAAAGTAATTATATTTTGATAATTTTATAAATTATTTATGGCCTTACCTACGGTCATTCCAGAATGATGTATTATCTAATTCCGGAACAATAAGCGTCACATTTAAAAACCGTGCAATTGCAACCATGTCACATATCTGTATAAAATTGGTGATTGATGAGGAAAATTCCAATACTTGCTATATAAGTACGTACAATATCCATGTAATGATCTTAGTATAGTTAGTAATTTACCCCGGAACGCATTTGATTCAATCCTCCATTGGAAGATATCATCAAATATCCATTGTTGTCGTACACCCCTAAAATTGAAATATCATACATAGACAATCCTTACGAATTCTCTAAAAATAATTATGAAGAAACAATTCATTTTAAATTGAAAGCAAGCTTAATTATTGGTTATAAAACTTACTTGCAGGAATTAAAGGATGCTTGATTGTTCTGGAGATGAGGGTGTCCCCCAAACCTCTCAACTGGAGGGCAATAGCCCAAAGGAGAAGCATAGCGATGAAGCGAAAGAGCCACAACTTGAGACGAGCAACTCGAGCGCGAGCTAGAACTAGGCTTCTCAATTTCCCAGCCTTTATCATTCTTACGTACAGTCTCATTCTCATCTTATTATATGGTTTCTCCTTCAACTCTCCATATTCTTCATCATCCTCCCCAGAGTAGTCCACGGCCATCCTGATCAACCTCTCTCTATACATCCAAACAAAAACATGTTTTAGAACAATAATGTTAATAATGTTCTTTTGTAATACTAATTATACGTACGTAACTCCTATAATTAATAATCAAATGAAAAATATATGGACAACCTCATTAAGGAATATAAAAAGAGGAGATGAATTTTTTATGTTTCTTGATGGCTTCAAGTTTCTTGAGGAATTGATCAACAATATGTAGAGTTTGGGCTTTCCCTGTGTTTTTTTTTTCTTTTATTTACGGTCTTGATCTTAAAACCAGATTCTGGAGAAAATATACCTCCAAAAGAGCTGGGTTTTTTTTTCGGCAAAATCAAGAATTTTTATTGGGGTTTTATAAAGTAGAGAAAAAGTACGCTCAAATTATTGCCTGTCGGAGAATCTTTATTATAACTAGTCGCACATCAACACAATAGTTTAGCCACGAGGAAGTTTTGTTTTGTAACTCTGGAATTTCTTAGCATAAATTAGGGGAACCTACAAGATCTGTTCTCATTTATTTCATGAAAATGTTTAAGGCATTAACTTCTGCATGCAATTAACTATCATCGATTTATTGTTGTTGCTTTATAACCTCTCAACCTCCGAATAGCCTATGATTAAATTCGATTGATTGATTATTGTCACATCTGTAAATAATGTTAACATTAATTCTAGCTCCATTGTGTGATGGTAATCTTGAATAAAACATTAGGTACCTATATATTTTTTTTTTCCTTTCAAGAATATAAAATACAAATATATTCACATTTTAACAATAATCAAGAATAATAACAATAGGGCCGCTATAACTGATGCGTTTGTCATGATACCTACAGACTATCGAGAGATTCTTGCGTCTATCTGGTGGACGTATATCATTTGATGGAATTCTAACGGTGTTAATATTAGATGGATAAAATAATTTTTTTATTTTTAAACTTTAATATTAATTAGAGAAATAATCATAATATTTTGAATTTAAAATTAAAAATAAGATAATTATATCTCATTATCTCCATTAAACAACAAGGATTGATTGTTTTCTACGATCATGATAATTAAAAGAAAAAAAAAGTTTTGTGATTTTTATATAACAAACTAGTCTGATTAGATAATTCTTCTTCTTTGTTCTCTTCTCCCCTCCCTCTCCCACTTTCTCGCTTGTTTTTTGTTTCACAAGCTAAGGAAAATGATGCTTTAATTAGAAAATGAAGTGTACAGTGATTTCATATTTTACAATAATCATGATATTTTGAATTTAAAATTAATAAGAAGATAATCATATTATTTTTAAGATTTTTGTCCATAGTCTTAGACACTGGACTGACAAATTTATACATTAATATAACATAATTTAACACCAAGAAAGTAGTCATAGACACCAGAATAGTAGTCTTATACACTAGAATAATAAATTTATACATCAATATAACATAATTAGACACTACGAAAATATTACTAGACATTAATACAACAATTTTAGACACTAGAATAACAGTACTAGATACCGAGATAACAGTTCTAGACATTACGTCAGCCAATATATGACACTAATTTTTTATACATTACACATCAAATTGCATAGATGCTAGCATTTTTTAAAAAAATAGGAATTTTTTTCTCTATAGAAATAATTAATGTTTTAAAAATTATTTATTCCATAATTATAGAAATTATCTAAAATGGTAACTCCTTCCCTTAATAATAACTACTATATCTACCTAATAATTACATATATTTATTTAAAATGGTAACTTCTTATATTTTAGTAATAACTACATAACACCGTTAGTTTTACCGTCTGTGGCGTACGTACACTATAGTGGACGTTCTCAGGTTTTCGATCCTTTGAAGTAAAAGTATACATCCAATTTTCGATCCTTTGAAGTAAAATAACCAAAAAGCCAATAACAACTATCCCTCACCTTACATTCTCTTTACTAAACAGATTGAAAAATAATTACTCTAAAGAAAACCTAACTAAGATCAAACTAAATACGTGTATTTATATTCCAATTTCGTTATTAAAATAGGCACTTGCCTAATTATCTTGGATAGTATCAATACTTAAAATGATGAGACTTGAACTACACTTTTAATTATTCCGGGTGGCAAACCTTTAATTAAGTTGATGCAGTTTAGGAAAACCTAGTGGTTATTATAGGGTGTTTGAAATATATATTAATATATATATGTTCAAGGTATTTGCAGGAGTCCTCCGTTAGGACGAGATTTCATCCCCGATCTAGATTTACATTCGGCACGTTAATTTATTCATGGCCAAGATCATTAAGTAATTGTTTTCATTAATCTGGAAATGTTAGTATCCCAGCTCGAGTAGAGCTGAGCTGAGATGGACTTTGAGTTGGGAATTGGAATCGACTCAATTCAGTCGATTCCGACTAAACTCGATTAAGACTAGTCTAACTTTGATGAGTTTTGTGTCAAGCTCCAACCCATTTCGTGCTTGCTTCAGTTAATTAATTTGATTTTATTAGGCTTGAACAGAGCATCAAGGTTTAATTTATTTAAGTAATAAAACAATTAAGTAAGAGTTCATAATCGGAATACACTGGATTATTTCACAATTATGAACTCAAATCTTTTTCTTTAATTTATGCTGTTTTTTTTTTTGTTGGTAATTGAATTCCTAAATTTAAGACCGAGAAAATCTATAACTACCAATTAAGTTTTTAATTTCACGAAGATATCTAATAGCAATGTTGCTGATATTCGATTGTTTCATTCTTGGATCCATTTTAAAACTCAGAAGCATAAAGCAGAAAGTTTCTATGAAGCATAAACCGGACTTCTCCTCTCATGTTATGGTTTTAATTCTATGAAGATCGGTTGTCTGTTCCTTGTATTGTTTTTTGTTGTCTAGTGGATGTAAAATGTTTGCCTCTGGGAAAAAAATTACATTTACCAACCACAACTTTATTTGAGCGGAGAGGGCTGAAACATTTTAAATCACAAATCTTGAATTCAATTCTGGACATTGTGTGTGCAAAAATCTCACATCTTCAGCACCCAATATAATGTTGATAAGAGTAGTTTTTCACCTACTAGGCAGTTGTCAGGACTTACAAACTCCACAAAATCATTCAAAAGATGATCTTAGAAAAGATTTATGTTAATGTGTCTATCACTATAACGGATTATCACTACCTAATTTCCGTTTTAAGATCTAGTTTTTACTTCGAATTACTACCACAAACTTTATTGGTTACAAATAGTTATCCAAACGTTTACTTCGAATTCCTAGCACAAACTAATGGTTACTGTTGGGTTTGAGTTGTTGTCTCAAATTCATAAAGGTTAAGAATTTTTATTTTATTTATGATTTGGTCTTAATTTTTTTTATTTTGATGTGGTTTGGGTTATGTGTAGTTTATAAAAAAAACTTGCTGTGTTAGGGTTTTCAATATGAGAGAAAAGCCAATGTGGTGAAGAGACCAGATGTGAGTGTTCCAAGAGGAAGGGAAGGGAAGGTTCGAAGGCCAGAGAGGGCTAAGACAAGAAATCTTTAATAATTTTCATATTTTATAATTATATAAGAGTAAAATATTGAAATTCTCAGTAATATATAGAAGATCGAGAGACCAGTATAAGTACTGAGGACATATCTTTACTGTAACCTCTATATTTTATTTGAGTGAATTTCTTTCATTTGTAGATGCAAATTAGTTAAGAGTCAAATCATGTTAAATTTATATGTATCTGATTAATAATATTTATTTTCCACTACACTGATAGGTGATTGAGAATTTTTTTTCCCAATAGTTACAAATAGTTATCCAAACTTGGGCCTTTTTTGCTCTCAAGGGCACCAATGCAATGGTAAAGATGTTGTTCTCTCAAGTGAGAGCTCTCAAGTAAGAGTAAGACTTCCCCCTCCCTCTCACTCGCCCAAAAAGGCTTGCAACTTCTGAATGCAGGATGGATTTAGAGTCTATTTCAGGTAAAATGCCCTTCCAATTGTGGGCCTGATTAAACAGCCCAATTCTTGTGTTTTTAACACCGTGATTTACCTGGAGCAACAGTCATGGGGCTGTTTGCTGCTCCCCGATTAATTTACCAAACTAGCCGAATAATGATGGTGCTTACCCCCTGATTTGGCCTTTTCATATTTTAGAAGAATATGCCTGACAAAAAGTTGGCACTAAATCGAGTCAATTTGGTTTCAAAATCATCCCCACTTTAGGCTACCCTGCCTAAATCTTTACCTGGCGGCTCTTACTTGTAGACTACATGGGTCAGGACGTCGGAGTTATACATGTATGTGTCCATATGGATTCGAGGGGTGTCCATATGGATTCAAGGGTTGCCCTTTGGACTCGAGCTGGGAGTTTATACTTGAAACAGTTAACAGGAATTGACATTTGCTCATCTCTTACGCTCACCAGTAATCACCATGACTCAACATTGAGCTAGCTATTTGCATTGTAAACGTGTTGGACAATACTGCCACCAATACCATATGATCTTCAGAAGCTCATAGACAGTTTTGGGCACGGCGATGGTGAAACTGAAACTTTCCACCAGCATATTGTACATAAGGAAAGGAGATGAGCTGCAAAGAGATTTTGTTCCCATGCCTGCCCATGTAACTGAGACACCGAGAGGAGCGGAAAAGAAAATAAAATCAGTTTACTGCCGCAAGTAAAGGAGATTATGCTCTATCAGCAAGGGTTGATTGCAAATTCGGAAGTGAGAGAGGGAGAGCATACCAAGCTTGGGGAAAGAGCCCAAGGGATCTGCAGATGTTTCAACTTCCTCATAGCTTAAGTGCTAAGGCCGGTACATGAACAGCTGATTAGTGATCCATGACGGTAGTGCACTTGAATGGCATCCTCTATGATGAATGGAGAAGCTCAGAAGTACAGTAAACAATACTTCAGCCGAATAAACTACCAACTTTACTGCTGAATGCGTCATGAAGTCCCATTGCTTTCATGAGGAAGGCATAATCATAAGCTGTTTCCTCACACTGGACATAGCGCCCTCCTCCACCAAAATGTCCACCTGACATATTTGTCCTCAAAATAACAGAACGAGAACATTGCGAACATGCAATATCCCGTAGTCTGGCCACCCATTTGGCTGCTTCCCACACTCCTACCCTACAGAAAATCATTAACACATGGTATAATTAGCAAACTGAAAAAAACTAAACATAACATCATCAACAGACAACAAAATTTTGACAGTTGCCTTGAATCGTTGAATGATGCTGTCACAAGAACTGCAGGAGGACAACAACCATGAGAAATATTTTCATATGGAGAGTAATTCCGAAGAGACTCAAATAGAGAGTGAATCCGTGGATTCCCAAATTCTTCATAATCCAGTGTGGTGAGGGGCAAACTGGGATCCAACAACGTGTTCAGTATATCAAGAAATGGAACCTGTGCGTTCATAAAATATCTAAAATCAGCTGTGGAATTTCAATAGGGCAGGCACCAGAAATTTAAGCAAAAAGAAGCATAGCAGGGTAAATAAGGAATGAAAGTCTCATGTTCAGTCTTTCAATGTTTTTCCAACCCCATAGGGTTTCACTTCCATGTCTTAGGAACCTTTTGATAGAATCAAATGAAAAAAAAAATCTTAGATTTGAGACAAAAATGGAAATCAAGAAGAAATAGAACTGGGTTAAAAAAAAAAAAAAAAAAAAAGTGATCAACATCTGGTGATGTAAAAAAAGTTGGAGAAAATATCTACAGGTGAGCCGCTCTAGTCAATTTTATTTAAGAAAAATGATCAAAATTTCTCTGCACTGCACTTTCAAATCTAATCCTAATTACCTTCTCGAGTTCTCCGCCTCCTCAAATTACAGATATTGAGCACCAGAGAGCAGAAGCTTTATGTAGGCCACATCCATACTTAAATCAAATAAACCTTAGAGCGAAACTAGTTGAGGTCAACGACATGAATCATGGCCTTTCATTTACTGGGACTTGAGATACCAACTTGACAAAGTTCTGATAATGGTCCTTTTCGAGCACTTAAACTCACTCAAGTACAAATTAGCAATCTTACCTCTAGTAATATTTAACAGACACTTGCATGATTCGGTCACATCTAACCTAAAACATGTGGGCCATAAACTAGGGAAGGCTGGCAATTAGCTTTAATGGAATACCTTCAGAATGGCAGCACGAAAAAGATCAGGGCACATGTTAATAGCTGCCCCAACTAGCAGTCCTCCAGCACTATATGCAATGGCCGCAAGCTGATCACCATGAACATAGCCTTCCTCAATTAGATACTTTCCACAGCATATGAAGTCGTGCATTGAATTTTTCTTAAGCAGCCCCCGGCCAGATTCATGCCATGAAGAATCACCACCACCACCCCTGCCCAGTAAGAAACAAGCAATTGGATGGCTATCCTGTGAGATGCCATGCATTCTTACAAACATATGCAGAGTATTGTAAGTCATTCAAAAAGTATACATGACTCTATGTCCCTGCACGGACTCACCAAATCAAGATGAAGCATGGATGAACATACAGTTCTATTTCGTACCTCCATTCCTTTTATGGGGAAATGAGGATTCAGTTTAGTGCAATATTAAATTTTTTAGTGAAAATTGAAAACTTAAAGCTGCACATCACTATTCCTTCTAGAAATTGTAGAGCTTATCTTTATGCACAAATATCCATATGAATAACAAATTAAAGGACTCACAAACAAAGATAAGGAAACAAACCTTACATCAGCAAATGCCACCACCCAACCGCGGTCAAGCAAACTTAGACGGTTAGAGCACCAAGCTTTATCTAAAATTTCACCATATGCTCCATACCCTTGTAGGAGACCTGGAGACTGACCACTCTTCCACGCTTTTCTTGAGAACAAAACTGTCAGAGGAACCCTAACTCCATCATAAGAAATAACTTCCTTTCTTTCACAACAATACAAATCAGAGAAGTGATTCCAACTATGCACTTCCAAATCATAGCTCTTTTGAATTTGTCTATTCTTGGGAGTCAGCTGGTGTGATGCTGTTCCACCTAATACACCCTGCACCTCCTCTTGTTGCACGACTGAGAATGTTCTTCTAGACATGTCATAGTCCACAATCAAATCAGGCATCTGGGTTGAGGAAAACAATAAGGAAAAAGACTAAGGCAGTTTAGAAGTTAACTTCAAGCAGGTTTAAACTTGCACACTAAATATAAGGTCTAGAGCAACTTTGTATGAACAGGAATGATGCAGAATTGTTGACAGACTTAGTAAGTTGCTGTTATGTAGGTTTTAGCATTATTATTATATTTGGAGGATAGAACTGCATTATTGCATGGGACACCATAATTTAAGATGCATTTACACAGATTTGCTTCCTTTTTCAACCCCTGCCTTAATTCATACTCTTCCCTCCCCAAGGAAATCATACAGATTTCAGGCAGTGTTTATTGAAAGCAATTCATAATATGACGTAGAGTACATGATGAATAAGTGAAACAAGTTGGATATGGTAGTCAACAAGAACAAGGCTAGACTTCTGACAGCAGACCTTAGGCTCAGAATATCAAAGCCTTATTATTTTTTGAATACTAAGGCAGCATTATTAAGATGGAATTATTTGGCTCCAACGAAAAAGTAGAGAAAAAGAAAAAAAAAAAAAGATTCAAGCTGTTGATTGGCATCAATAGTTGATGTGTTCCAGATTTTAACCTGTCATAATTAATTAAGACTATAGAAAGAGTGAGAAACATTACACATGTACAATATCAAGTTGATATTGAGCTGACTAGGAGTTATACCACTGGAGATGATAGCACAACCCTGTATACAGACTTCACAAAATCATGATTTGAACCAGGTGAGACATCGCAGAAATCTGATGGAACAGGAAAAAACCAAGGATTAAGCTTCTCAATCTCCATATGATCCTGCAAACATACTCAAGAAGACAGCAATGAGTACTGATATGTCTGGGAATTCATTTGCAACATACAAAAATGTTCAAGTTACGATTTCCCTAGATTCATCCTTTCACATCAAGCAATTGTTATTAGCTTTTTCTAATAGCTAAATGGTAAAACGAATGAAAATATATCACAAGGTATACTCAGGTCACCTAAGACTTAAGCCCAAAGTTTTTGGAGTTGGCTAAGAAAAATCTCAGAACAAACAAAACCAAACATTTTTGCAGCAAACAGCTCCTTATCTCTCTCATTTTCAAGAGAAAAGTTAGTGCAACAGCTCATCAGGTGAATTAAAGGATTGCAAAAGTACATGTTTGCAAGAGACATGAATTAATAAAAAACTGAATGACTGATATCAATCATTTTTTTAATAAATCTTTGAGTAACCAGAAAGTATATTAACCATCATCTTAATAGAGTTGGGCAAGAATAGATAAATTGAAGAATATCATCATGTTAAGAAAAGACAAAGTTTCTTGTATATTTCTTACCTTACAAGTTATATGGATAGGTAAATCTACGGAACATAACATATTACAGCCCCTTTTATTGAGAAAAAGCACCAGGTGTCCATTAGAAATATCCAGATCCTGAAAACTGATGCCGTCACTTGGATAGATAATATCCTGGAAATGCCAAAATAATTGAGAAAGATACAAGAAGAAGAAATTGAAACATCCATTTTTAACATATTCAGGTGAAAACAAAAGGACCTGCCAATTGGTGGACAGTGTGTCATGGACTGCACATCTAGCCAATATGTAATGCCCAGGAGAAGAGTCCATATTTTCAGTCAATGGAGCATTCGTTAGAACATAAAATAAACCATGGTGATGTTCCAAAAAGTACTGGACACCAGCAACACGGTTGCATATTCTTCTCAAACCATCTTCTGGTTTGCTTGCATCAATTACATAGACCTGAAATAAGGCTAAGAATTTGTAAGTTGAGGAATAGAAAACTGAGTCATAAAGAAAGAGGAAATGGGAGAGTTCCTTCCTCAGATGAAGTCCTTGAATTTGAATTCACAGTAATGAAGTTCCCATCTTTGGTACTCGCAATGTCAACACAATAGCTGGAATCATTTTCTGTGAACACTGCAACATCATCCATGTGATCTGAACCAAGTTTTGTGCAGAGAACCCTGAAAAAAAGGAACACAGGTGAGAAAGATAATACCCCAGGTCCTGCACATAGATTCAACAAAAAAAAATGTTACAAGCTTTGCCTGAAAGGTCGTTGATTTTCATTTGAGATCGTATAGAACAGAGTTTTCCCATCTTTAGCCCATTCCAAGCTGACAACCCCACTTACAGGTGCCCTTGGAATAATGCTTTGATTTCTGAGGTCCTTAATTTGAAGCAGGAAATGTTCACTGCCAGTAGTATCAAGTGTGTAAGCAAGAAAATTATGGTCTGGTGAAACTCGACATGTACCAACATGCACATAACCTACAAAATCAAAACAAACGAGGATTAACTTCAGAACAAAGTCTATATTTCTTTTCACTTGCTCTATCTACATCGTTGAGAATATATGAGACGATTATGACCAGATCTTCAAGTGAATTTTCACCATGCATATATTAAAGAAATTTATATTTCAAAGCAGCTAAGAGCAGGCGTTTACCATATTTCTCAGCAACTTCATTCCAGTCTAGCAAAATTTCCTCCCTCTGAAACCCTCTTTTCACAAAACTGTCCACCCAACCCCTTCGTTCGGGTTCAAACCTCCTACTTAAAACCGGGTACTCCTTTCCATCTGGTATGTACTGGTAGTACGCCCTGCTCACGTGTTCATAGGAAATTATTTCAACTTACACAAAGAAGTGCACCTTCTGAGAAGGAAACAACTAACAGCATTCGAGAAAACGGGCACATTTGACTCCTCCGCAGAATCACAGAGATACTTTACTAAATACCATAAATCAAAAGAAAGAAGGAATATCTATCCACGACTGCAATGTATGTGTCAGGAAGGGCATCAAGGAGAAAGCTTCGGAAAGTTCGACATGTGCTCACCAAGGTCCCCAATGCTCAACGGCCGTATAAACCTCGGTGGGCATTCGGCTTTTCATCTCAGATACCAATTTCTGCTGGAGGGCTTCGGTGTCCGCCATGAAAGCTTGAGCGTAAGAGTTCTCCCGCCGGAGATAGTCCACAAAATCAGGGTCATCGACATGGCGCATCCAGTGGAAGGGGTCCTGCCACGTCCTGCCGTGAGCAGAAACAGCGAAAGGGGCCTTCTTGGGGACTGGAGGGGATTGGGAAGGAAGCGAAAATGGACGTTCTTGGCACTTGGAAGAGAAACGGGAGCAAGATAAAATGGCGGGACTGAAGAGAAGATAAATGGGTAACTTTGAATTTTTCGTGAAGTGAGAGATTTGGCGGGAGAGAAGGGCCATGGAGAACTGAGAGGAAGAGCGAGGAGGACCGGCCGGAGAAGCTGAGCTAGGCGGCTACCGGTTCTGCAGGGAAGAAGCTTTTGCAAACACAGATGGAACAAATAGCAGAAACACCAGTAGTATTTACTAGTCGGGCCAATTTAGTCACTGTTGTTGAATTTAGACACCATAAGATAACCCCTAGTCTCCTACATAAAAATTTAATAACACCATAAACACCATAAATTTTTTTTTTAATTAAACCACTAATGTTATTTTCCCAGTTAAACCAATTTTGTTATTTAGCTCAACTAGTTCAAATATCCCGCATTACTATGGATACTAAAGAGTTGAAAATATTAAATATCATAATACTTTTTTCGTCTAAAATTGTTTGTAATGTATTTTATTTTAAATTGCCTCAAATCTTTGTAACATTTCCATAAACTACAAGAGAATTCATCTACAGTGACCGATCATTTGGTAGCCAAAGTATCTTTTGGGCAAGCGAGAGTGACGGTTACCAAATGATGGGCAAACATCCCGTCAACAAGGGATGATCATTGCCTGGTGACTAAATGGGTGACCATAAATAACAGCCACCAAGACAGTTGCTGGGAGTGATCATTTAAAACAATTGACAAGGGTGACTAAACAAATCAGTCACCACAGTGATCGTTATGTTCGGCACCAGGAGCAACAGTTACCTGTAGTTTAGTTGTAGTTTAATTTGTTACTTTTTATATGATTTAATTTAATTTTACTCCAGAAAGGGAATATATATAAGTAGAAATTACATATCTAAATTAATTATTTAATTAATTAAAATAAAATAATTTAAATGAAATATGAAATTACAAATATATATATAATTATTTAGCACTAGTGTTTTCCCTAAATACATCTAAATAGAGCGCATTATTGCTACTGCTCTTCCACCACCTCCTCCTCCTCCTCACCCCTTACTTGAAATAATAGAGCTACTTGTAGGTTGGAATCCAAAGTTAGGTCTCTGCATCCTTTTAAGGGTGCCAGTAAAGCTTAAAAATCTCTACTGCACATTCGTCAATCATCTGCATTCTCTATTACAGGGCCTTCACTTGAGCCAACTGATGCTACATGATTCTCTGTTGAGCCTTCATGGCTTTGTTATGCTCCAACTATGATAGATAGATACTACGATCTATCTTTTGAATCTTTTGCTGCAACTACAGAGCATGAGCTTGCAATGACTTATTTTCAGCAAGCAAGTGTTGAAATTGCTACTCAGTGCATGCATCCACATAGCTGTATTATGTTTACAAAAGAAGTGAATAGTAAGTGTATCAACTTAAATGAGTCATAGAAAATGCTGAAAATGTAATATGCTTAACAAATTTGTTAAGATTAATAAATGAGAATTAGAAAAAAAAATGTAGCAAACTTAATAAAAATACCTTTGATCAAGCTTGTCAATATTTGTCAAGAAATCCAAGTAACTCAGGTACATCCGCCCATTCTCCCTTCTTGGGCTCGTTAGTGATTGCGTGACATACCACTAAGTCAAATTGGGGATTATCTTTATGACCATCCTTATAGTGAAATCTCACTTATCTTATATAATCCTTTTATAAGATTGTAAAAGTTAATATTAAGAATGAATTGAAGAATAAATATGTGCAAAGATAACCGAGTTTGATTTTAACTTGCAGCTTTGTTTGTGACTTAGAAAGCCTTTGTGTGGTCCCTTTTTTTGTTGTAGTCATCTCATAGAACTTGTGTTAAATTGGCCACCTTTTGACTTTATAGCCTGTTACAAATAACAAGTTTAACATTATATTATCGAATTTAGAAAATTATTAACTAAACATAAATATGACTCTTTACAAGCTCACACTTAGCTTCATTGGAATAATATTAAACCTTCAAATCTAGCTCTAGCTACTATCTTTGGCAAAGGAATCTAATCCCCTAAGATGATAATAAGCAGATTTTAAAGAGAAAACATCATCCGTAGACAAGTTCCAATTTTAAAGATTATGTGTATAAGGATTTTTACTGACAAACACAGGTTTAATTTGTTTGATAACATTAGGAGAAATGTTAATATAAAGATCATTTGTTTTTCCATATGTTGCCATCAAACAAGTTAGAAACTTTGAAGCTTTCCTTATTAGCAAGGAAGGGGCCTTGAACTTTTGACAAAAAGCCAATTCCAAGCTAGTTATTAAACCACGAAGTAGTGTCTTCTTTGTTGACTACAACTTTCCTATTGCAACCTTTGGTTAGGTCAAGTTTGTTTATTTCCCGCTAAGTAGCTTGACAAAACTAGTTTGATCGAATTTTCCTCTCAAAATTTGACAATGATACTTTTGTGGATTATGATTTAGGTCTCATACAAGCTTAAGCAAATGAGCTTGGTTTAGACAGTTGGCTTTTTTAATGCCAGGACACCCAATAGCTTTAGGTTTAGTAGTCTCCTAACTCTCCTCCCAATTTACCAAGTGCATTTGCCTTTTTTTTTTCTTTTACAAAGCCCTGTAAAAAAATCTCTATTGATTTTTGTCAATTTTCCCCTAATTTTTACAAGAAGCTTTGTAAACTACATGTAGAATTTTGGTATAGTGGAGACAAAAAATTAGACAAGGGTGTTCCTACTTACTAAAGAGAGACAATTTGCTTTCCAACTAGCCCACAAGTTTTGCATTCATCTTGTCATGAAGTTACAGACTTAAAATCATTTTTTTTTATACTGGCTTATGGTTATTCTTACTTCACTTAATGTAAGACTTAAGAAAGCCAAGATAAGGCTAATTGGTTAGGATTAAAGGGATTAATGAATCAACATTATTTAACTGATCAACTGAGGGTGAGAAAGTATGATACCTAACAGGGGCTGATGATGGTTAAATTTATTGGTTATGCCATTGGATGTGATTTTGACCATGAGAAAAGTACAAGAAAAACCACCATTGTTATGTTTATGGATCCTATTGCCTACTATAGTTTAAGGTGGTTCCAATTTCATCATCAAAGTCATAGTTTAGTGCCAAATTGACCACTTTTGCCATTAATGGTGCTGAGCTGTAAATGGGATGCTGATTGTGCATATTGACGTGACATTGAAATTAATCCCTCTCACTCTTCTTCCTCTCCGTCATTATCCTTTTCCCCATTTAACATCGTTGTTGCTCTTTTTGCATACGGTATCCTCTCCCAAGCCTATCAACTCCCCATCATTAACTCCTTCCATCACCTAAGTTACCACCTTGACCACTTCTTTTTCGAGTTGGTCTCTTTCTCTCCAATCTTCAACTCCAGTAGCAATGGGGCTATAATTTTAGGGCGATTAGGGGTCTAGGTCATGAAGGGGACAGTAGTGGTGATCTCCCAATGAACAAATGATATGTAAGGGTTGCGCCAAATAGTGGATTTTGCTAATGGCTCCTCCTCTGATTTGACATCGATAGTGACGACAATGCAAGGTGAGAACGACAATAGCTGGGGTGATATTGGATGACAATGATGATAAGACTTAGGTTGGCTAAGTCGGTGATGGGATTAGAGAAGGCTAGAGGTGAGGATGAATTACGCAATCTTGTTTTATTCTTTTTTCTGTTTCCTTCTTCTTTGTTTTTTTTTGTTGTTGGCGGTGGAAGGTGACATAGATAGTGGTGGATCGGGACTTGAATCGATGGAAGAATGGTGGGTAGTGGATATGGTGGACATGGTAGGCAATCCGGTCAATGTCCCTAAATATGGTGGGTTATTTGGTCTAGGTCCTTAACTATGGAGTTTTTGCATTTTATGTATTTGGCATGTCATTTCGTCCATTATTTACCAAGCAATCACATTTAAACGGAATATTCTACTATTTGATGAAATAGTCTCACTGTCAGTTACATTGGTGGCTATATTGGTCCCAATTAAAAACTTTGGTAGTTAATTGATACCAAACTGTGACTTTAATGATGCAATTGAAACCACTCAAAGCTATAGTGGGCAAAAGGGTCCAAACCCATAACTATGATGGATTTTTTGGCACTTTTCCCTTTTGTCCAAACCAAGGAATTGTCTCTTTCCTCAATCTCTCACAGACCCTCTCCATAGACAATTAGACATGATATTTTGGACCAACGCTGTTAGTTGTGCACAGTATATTTTGGACTAATTCACAAACATTTACAAAGTTCAAGGGCCAATATTTAATGAGTAGTGCGTTAGGGACTAATTCGCTCGAGTTACGCAAGTTTAGGGGCCAAATCTATAGTTTGACGAAACAAAAAACGTTGCTCTTAGTCTTACTCGCTAGCCAGGAGAGGCAAAGCATCTCCCCAGACGTAGTATCGAGCAGAGATCCACGGCGTGGGAGAGATGGAGGACTTGTGGAAGAGAGCACGGAGTTTCGCCGAGGAGGCGGCAAAGAAGTCTCAGACCATCACGAACTCCTCTAAGATCGCCGATCTCGTGGCTGAAACAGCGAAGAAGTCGAAGGAGCTCGCTCTCGAGGCCTCCAAGAAAGCCGACCAGCTCAAGGCCGCCGCCGTCAAGCAAGCCGATCAAATCCAGATCCAGAACAGCTTCAAGGCCATTTCCGACATCATCCCTCCTCAGCTCTCCTCATCGCTCTCTTCGATGGCCTCGGGCTCCGCCTCCTCCGATCCGGAACCAGTGTCTGAGTCGGAGCTCCGGAGGTTCGGGCTCACTGATGATCTCAGGGACTTCGTCCGAGGACTTACTTCTAGCACATTCCAGAATTTCCCTTTCCCTGGTAATCTCTCGTCGTCTTTTGTCGATACCGGAAATTGGAGTCGATTTGATGTTCCTTTCTTTTTCCTAACAGTGAGTTTTTAATCCTCGTAGATGAAGCAGAGCCATCCGACGCAGAAACCACGGCTTCCAATTCCAATGTGAGGAAGGATTTGAATGAGTGGCAGGAGAGGCACGCGATGCTTGTTCTGTCCAGCGTTAAGGTATTTTCGATTTCTAATTGCATAATTTATTCTATGCTCATTGAGAATATGGTGTTGATCGTCGCCTGTTGTTAGTACTTTTCAATTTCAACCAAATGTAGGATCATAGGATGACAGAGAAAATATTCGCTCCACTTAGTAGACCATTCTGAAATCTGAATCCCCGTTCCAATCTCATCCTGCTTCTTATAAACCAAAAATGTGTTCGCCGGCGTGGTGGGAAGACACATGTTTGGATATTAAGGGCCTGTTTGATACGATTTTGTTTTAAATTCCAATGAATTGCATGCATAATTCATTTAAATGAAATGCTTTCCATTTGGAATAACCATTTAAAAGCCAGAAATGCACTACTCTTCTGCTTAACAAATGAGAACAGACCATATAATTGAAACAATAAATTTAAAGTTGCCTTGAATTTCAAAAATCTGTGTAGTGTTTTGCCTGTTTTTCTTTTCCAAGGAGCTTAAGGCAGTAATTCTCACTCTTTGTATAACCTCTTGATTTTGACAGAAATTATACTGTGCAGGAAATAAAAAAGCTGCGATATGAACTATGCCCTCGAGTGATGAAAGAACAGAAATTCTGGAGGATATATTTCACACTTGTGAGCACTCATGTTGCACCGTAAGTAATGCAGTTTCTCATACTCGTGCTTTTCTCTCTTATTTTCTGGCCACAATGGCTTATCAAATCCTGGAATCTGCATTATTCATTGATCATTGAAGCATATAGTTAGGGGTTTCCGTGACTAGAAACAAGGAGAACATAGTAAAAGTATTCTGCGAGATAATTTGCTTCCTTGAACTCTTTCTCCCGACCGCGACTTTAGTTTTCATTTTTCTGTTAAAAAATGTAAGCTCAACTTGCTTTGGTTGACTCAGTTATGAGAAAGAGTACATGGAAGAAGCCAAACGGAAAACAGAGGAAAGAGAGAATAAAGTGAAGGAAACTTCCCCACAAGTTAAACTGGAAGAAGCTGAAAAAAACCAGAAGAGCAAGAGTTCAACTGCAAAATCTACTGACCAAGATTTGGATACATTTCTTTTGGGAGACCTCGAGGACAGTGATGGTGGCCCTGGTACCTCCTATGAACTTTTTAGCAGTTACCATTGTGTTTGAACTTTAGCCTCATAATACCTAAACACGGTTTACTTTTGCATTGCTCTTTCTACCTGTTTCATCATTATATTCATGTGCATTACTTGAACCAGAAGTTCAGGCAAAGGAAAAGAATAGTGGAACCAAAAGTGAGTCTAGACTTCTCGCTTTGTGCAATTAATTATGCTCCCTGCCATACAACTAATTGTGCCATTTGGTGCACCTATCTGACTGTTTATGTATGCATATGCAATAAAAAATGTGAACAAGAGCAGGCATGGTTAATTGTTTGTCAAAAAGTATGCATTCACTAAATTCTGTAATGATACATACTTGCCTCCCCTATGCCTAACCGAGTTTAACGATTTGAATTTGCTGTCAGATGATGGTGATGTTGGAGGTAGCTTTGACGATGATTTTGATAAGATAGAAAATTCTGTAAGTTAGAGTTGTCTTTTGGTCGTTTTACGACATGTATATATTTTGCTTTTCCTTTTAGGTGCATCTTTGTGGGGCAATTCTTATTCTCATCGCAATGCCTCTAGTTAAG
Source organism: Aquilaria sinensis (assembly GCA_005392925.1). NCBI lineage: Eukaryota > Viridiplantae > Streptophyta > Magnoliopsida > Malvales > Thymelaeaceae > Aquilaria > Aquilaria sinensis. The sequence goes on from SMDT01001407.1 coordinate 280,339, forward strand.
CAACTGCCTCAATGAGATGCTTCCTTCTTTCAACTAATTTGGTCACGGTTCTGATTAAATTGTCAAATGCAGGATGTTGAGGATGATAAGGACGCCCTAAACAGTTAGGACGTTTACAGGGATTCAAGTCAAGGAAACATGTGTATGGATTAAGAGACTGGTGAACCTGATGGGGAGCAATGCTGGGCAGCTTTCTTCAAGGAAAGGAAATTTGTAATTATTCATCTTATCTGTTCTTCAGATTCAGATGCTTTAAACCATGGCTGTGTTTTGATTCTTGTTTGCCGGGGATGGGGAAAGGCTAGAATCATTCTTTGCTCATGTACAGATTTTCTGTCTGTCATTGTTCTGTTTTATGGTTTTACCAGTTGTACCGGACTCTTGAGGTGACTCATAATTTCTATGATGTTCAGAATGTGAATTTGCGACCAAAGTAGTTTTCGATTGCCGTGTAATTGCATTTGCATCGCGAGTCTGTCATCTATGTGCTTTAATAAGCGTATTTAGGTGCAATTGAGATATGTGAAGCAATGTGAGAGGCATGTGAATTGTGGGAATCCAAACGCTTTACTTCATGAAACGTATATTGACATATATTGATGAATGGAGAATGATCGCATATGATTGTGACATGGGAAGAAAAAAAAATCATATGAATGGTTGCTTCTAGAATACCCCCATGAATGAGATATATTCCAAATCATGTGGAAGTTTTGACCAGGTCAATAGGAGAAAGGCCCCAGCTTAATTCTAATTAAGTTTTGCCGGATTCGGCGATAGTTACCCATTGCGGTTCAAGCAATAGCATTATAGCAGCAATGCATGAAGATTTCACCCAGTAATAATCGGCCATTATAAGCGTCATTGTGCGTGGCTTCTTGATTGTAATGCAACTGAACTTGTTTTAAGTGTGATTAGTTTGTTGTGTTAATAAAATTAAAATGTGCTGCGCTCTCAGTGAAAAATGAATTTCAAATAATAAAATTTCATCGACAACAGCGTTACGGCAAACAATATATTAGTATCAATTTTTTCTTCTAACAAGTTAATAGATTATAACCATATAGATTATTAAATGATATTAACTGAATTTAAGAACTCTACCTGACTCTGCAATCAAGCAGAAGTGGCTGAGGCTGAGGGGACACTAGATGAAGGTTGGGGTTTTTGAACCCTGCCTTCGTTAATTTTCTATAAATTCTTAACTATATTGGTTCAGTAGCCTTCCTTATTATCATAATATTCCATTCTTCTTATACTTGTATAGATTATTCTGAATACCAAAACTCTTTTTTTTTTTAAAAAAAAACTTTAGATTTTACCAATATTTTCAATAGTTGTGTCGGTTGGGGCTGAAAATAAAAAAAAAAAAAAGGTGGGTTGGGCTTTTTGGCGCCTTTCAATGTCCATGGACTGATCCTCATTAGGCAACATCTGGGTGGCGTGCAGTGGAATAGCCTGGCTCAGTGAGAAAATTGGGTCGAAGGTCACTATATAGTTTCAGTTATACAAAGGAAAAATATCTTCACCGTAAATATTATGGAAATATGATTAATTAGATATAGTGGTTATTTTATAATTTTATCCCGAAAAAATTTCCCTTTTCAAGCGGTTTCTCTCTCTCTCATCGTCGTCGCTCATTTGCCCTTTGCGTTCCGATGATCTCGCCGCCACTCTTCGTTCCAGATTGAGTGCCGGAGATTGAATCGCGTCGCTGCTCTCCTCACCATCGCTATGATCTCCGATCTCCCATCTCTCGCCTCAAGCTCCTCATCGTTGCTCGGATCAAAGGCCCAATCTGCCGTCACTCGGAACTGAAACAAGAATGGACGGTGGGGGAGAAGAGACCAAGTATCGTGGAGTGTAGAGGCGGCCAGGGGAAAGTTCGCGTCAGAGATGAGTTCGCGGCTTGAGGTAAGTTCATGGCGGAAGTATCGGGAAGATGAGCGACGAAGGAGGAAGGAGAGATCGACGAGCGATGGATGATCGGACGACGATTGACGTCAAGAGGATGAAGGAGAGATCGCAAGCGAAGGAGAGAAAAAGAGATTGGCGAGCAAGGAAAGATAAAAGAGAGATAAAAGAGGGACAAAAAAAAAAAATTTATCTATTAGTAATTTTTAAGACACTTTTTTATTTTATTTTAGATATTTATTTAAATATTTTTTTATTTATTAAATTATATATCCTTATTTATTGTATATTATTTTTTACATACTTTTACATTTTTATTTAAATATTTTTACATATTTAATTAGATTTTTTTATTATTTTAAGTAGTTATTTTTTAAAGATAAAAAATTGTTCACGGGTTGATTCAAGTTCTTCAAGATGAGTATTCGATATAGTTTTATATATTTGTTCAGACATTTTTATATATTCATTTAAACTCTTTAACTTATTCTTTTAGACAACTTTAATTTTGAAGATAACAAATTTTCTACTTATTGTTATACTCATTTTTATATTTTTCGTCAGACACTTTTACTTAGTTATTCAGACACATTTATTTATTGATTTAAACACTTTCATTTTTTAAGATAATAAATTATTTGTATGTTACTCAAATACTTTAACATATTTTTGTAGACGTTTTAACATATTTATTTAGACCTTTATATACGTTTACATATCATTTTTACAGAGAACAAATAGTTTGCATATTATTGAAGAAAACAAATAGTTTGCATATTATTACAAACACTTATATATATTTGTTCACACACTTTTTTCAATTATTTTAGATATTTGATATCTTTGTGTTTGACACTCATGCAGATGCAAGTAATGACGGAAGATCCGGAGGTTGTGGTGGTGGCGATGGCAGCAACCTCGGCTGCAATGGGCATGAGGTAGGATTTCTAAAAGGAGAGAGAAAGAGATAGAATTTTGGTGATGGGTAATTTTGTCAAATTTTTTTAATGGAAGTAGATTATATATAGGGAGTTAAAGGTGGGTGATTAATATGTCTAATTAGTTACATGTGCACAATATAATAATTAATCTTTATATATATATAGTGTGTGTGTATATCTAGTATATATATAGTGTGCGCATATATTCTGTAAAAGAAAATAAAATAGTCGGCATGTGATAGCGTATCATTTTTTTTTTTTTGTAACTAGGGGCGGAACTACACCCCCTGCCCCCCGAAAATTTTGTAAGTTTTTAAATATGAGGTACTAAGTTGTCATTTTGTAAGAAAATAAGGACCTGTTAAGTGTTTTGTTCCCCCAAAGTGGCTGAAGAATATAAAAGGGTAAATAGAGAAAACAGTTCTAGATCTTTACTTTTCATCACAAATTTTCACCTAACCTCTGAAACATTGCATATCCATCCCAAAAACTGTCACCCTAGACTTTTGGGAGTTTTTAAATATAAGGTACTAGGTTGGCCATTTTGGAAGAAATTAAGAACCAGTTATCTATTTTATCCCCCCAAACTGGCTGAAGAATATAAAAGGGTAAATAGCGCAAACAGTGCTAATCTTTACTTTTCATTGCAAATTTATACCTATCATCTGAAATATTGCATGTTTATCCCAAGTCATCCTCTTTCAACATCTCTGTCTCTCTCCCCCCTCTAGGCTATTTCAGTGACGATTGATAAAAAAAAAGTAATTATTTTACTAATTTTTATTTAGAATAGATATTATTTTAATACCATATACACCTAATAATTATTTAAATAAATTTTAATAAAATTTAATTTTTATAAATAATTATTTAAATATTATTTTTTTTAGGTTTTAATCGTCGCTCGTCTCACCTTTGCTTTACCCCTAGTGCCCCTGAGCCTAAAATCTTGGGTCTACCACTGTTTGTAATGATACTATCCATTCAAAAGGGCAGCTACCCATCCACATGAATAAATCAGATTTGTTTGCAATTGTTTTTTGTGATTGTCTATCAGCTCATCATCGTGATCCTTGGATCTAACTGATGATGGGTTATTGATAACTCAAGTCTCTGAACTTCTCCCATCGATCTAATTCTAAGCCAACATATATTCTCCGCAAAAGTTGGTTTGCGAAAAATACACATGTTTGTCTCTTTTGCACGTACACGCAACGCATGCAAGGACCAATAATGAGTCAATTCAATTGAGCTATACAAGTAGATTTTTTTTGTTTTTTGGTAGACACAGAACTAGAGGTATTTTGCTTCCTCGTGGTCAATGACCTTCGCGGACGAACTGTATCTTGACCCGTGATATTAGCAAGTATATGACATGGGTCACTTGCTGCATGCCCTAATCTTCTCATCCGTGACAAATGTATAGGATTGATGGAAATAGTTATATATAATAATCATCCGGGCCGCGTATGAGATGAGATCAGTAATTTCTCGATCGAAGAAACACCGAAAAGCTGGCATCGATGACCATGAGAGGCTTCCTCAAAAAGTACACACTTGTGCTAGTTGTACTTATCAGGTTGCGGATCGAGAATATTATACAAATATAATAATATTATACAACAAACATGTACACAGACTCCAACTCCATCAAAGATTAAATTTTAATTAAATAAAGGGTTAATTACAATTTATCCCCTGAGGTTTAGGTAAAATTATACTTTATCTCTCCTATTTTGAAAATATACACTTTACCCTCTATATTTTTAATACCATCCAACTTCAATTTTTGAAATCTTAATTTAAATTATACAGTTGTTATCTACAAATAATTTCAATCTGTATAGTACTTTTTTTATAATTAATTAATATTTTTAAAAAACTATTTTAAAGACCAAAAGAAATACATAAGAAAAAATTAATAATTTAAAATATCCATTAATTGTAAAACAATAGCATACAAATTGAAATTACTGAAAGATATCTACCATAATATTTAAATTAAGATTTTAAAAATTGCTATTGGACTATATAAAAAAGACATAAGTAAAGTGTAGATTTCTGATATAGTAGGGTAAAGTGTAATTTTAACTAAACCTTAAGGGATAAATTGTGATTATTCCTTAAATAAATCCGTCAGTGACTTAAAACGAGCACAAAATGTTAGGAATAAATAGATTGATGGGAGCAAGCAAGCAAGCATGTTTCAACATTTTGGGGTTCGAAACTACCCTTTGACCCGTAATCTCAAAAAAGCTGGTTCGCCTAGTTTAAACCAGCAAAATCTAGGGTTTTGGTACAAGATGTCGGCCACCACTACATCCAAAAAAAAAAAAAAAGAAAAATCCCCTGATTTGATTTTCCCAACTAAGATATATATATATATATATATATATATATATATATAATAGTTAAGCTAATTTTGTTTTTCTTATCTCTTGTGGCCTAAATTAAAAATACTTAGTCTGTACTTGGAGATAATGAAATGGGGGATTGGATCGGGAATTCTGCAGATGCGTGACCATAAATCAAGGAGCAACCGGCAAGGACTTGTTGTGAATGGGACGTCGTCTTCTTACATGAGTATAATCCATCGTAAAATACTCCGACGTGTCGGCCCGTTCCGACCACTCTTGCCTTGTTCCAAGGCTTCCGTGCCTACTTGAGCTTGACGACGCTGGCACAACTTGCTCCTTTTGGTATGCTTTATCGCCTGCCCCTTTCACATAATAATAATAATTAATAATTAACAAAATACATATATATGGGATTATCGAGAAGATGATCATCTTAACTAATTCATAAATATTTTATTGGAGTGGATATATACTCTAATTAATTTCCAAAAGAAGAAACCTATGTACTCAATCAAGAGTATTAGAGGTTGAAAAAAAAAATTAACCCTTTAACAGTAACTTTTAATATTAGAGATTTGAATGTATGATCTCGAAAAATTTATAAATTATCCAAAACTTTTGATACGAATAACAAAATTTGGTGTTAAACGGAACCCCAGAAGCAATGGAATTAATGAAACGAGAATGACCAAAAGTCATTCATTTCAAGCAAGAAGCAATTGAACTTGCTAATTAGAAGTAAACAGCCTTTTCTTCTGTTGATAGGATTATGCAAATGGAGATGTTGCTCAAAATAAGCCCTAAGAAAGAAAAAGCAATGTTTTACCTGCAGGTGTTTCTCCTGCATTATTATTCTGCGTTTTCTTTGTCATTATTGTACCTTGCCCTTCATGTCCCTGAATCGGTTCCCAGTTCAAACATTAATTAGTATATCTAAGAAAAATGATAACGAAAATAGCTCTACTTACACAATTAATGGCTATACACACACACACTACACACACAAAAGAAAGAAAGAAAAACAGTTGCTCCCAAGTTCTTACAATCAGCCTTTCAGTAAACCCGAGCTTCCTTGGCATGTTCATAGGACGAGAAAGCTGATCAGCCACTGTATTTTCTGTACGACAAAAATGAAATCTTATGGTTATAATTAATTAAGAAAACTAAACTAGCTAGGACATCTATCTTCTGTCAATCCGGACCTACAGTTTGAGTCTAAATATAATATAACGTCGATGTTAAGTTTCCCCACATTCGAGAACTTCATGCTTGTAAGTATATATTTCTGAGTATATATATAAAATCTCAGAATATGTAGGTAGGTAGTTACCTTTTTCTTGGAATGAATATTGCAGGTGCTGGGTGGCAAGAGAGGAGCAAGGCGTTTGCAATACAAAGAAGCTAACACAGAGAAAGGAAATAAGTATGAGCTCCATATTACCACCACCACCAAGTTATTTTGCATGCCAAGTTTGGAAGAACTACTTTAAGTTTATATTATGGTAGTAGAAGAAGCAGTAAGATAAAGACAAATCAAGGGGGGAGACAGGAGGGTTGTACATGGGGGCATTCACAAAACACAAAATGGAGAGTTCCAAAAAACATGCAATTAAGCTGCTAGCATTGAGAAAATCATAAATATTTTAGTATACTTCTCTCTATCTGGGAGACCCCAAAGTTTCACACCCTTTGGTAGTAGTAGGCCCCCTTTGCTTTGTTTCACTTTCATTCTAACAAGTTCCTATATATTAACATATATATTATGACACACACACACATATATATCTCTCCATTCACTGCTCCCAACACAAGTTTCATTCTTTTAATTAATTGAGATTTAACAATATCTAAAATATCTAAAATAATTGATATATATATATATATATATATATATATATATATATTCTCCATTCCTGTTTAATTTGTCTAACTTTTGGAAAAAAGGATGTTCTCAAACAAATGTACTTAATTAATAATCTATTAAATTTGTACTTCAATATTCCTGTCCTTCTTCCTAGAACTCTATTGCAGGCCAACTCATTCTCCTTTTATTATTACTATCATTATTATTCAACACGCATGAGAGATTGGAAAAGAATCAAAATGTTAAATTAATTAATCAAAAGTTAATTATATGCAGCTCTCTTCCCTCTTAATCCACCTCACCCCTAATAAACTAAGGGATGCGATTAATTATGTGATCTTTGGTTCAACATCAAAGAATATTAACAGTAACAACTTTTAGTAATTCTGTCTCCATTTCTTTTTATGATATATGGATATGTGAAATTTTAGATTTTTTGTTTTTGATACCCTGAACCAAAGTAATTTTTGATTGACTAATTAATTTTGTTAGCAATCTCATCGATAAACAATGCGTAAATGTTATACGCCCCAATTGAGCAAATTACATGCGTTAGTCCTGGGGAGGGGTAACCTTTCTCCCATTCTAAATTACATGAACAAAAAATAATAATAATAAATTGTTTTTTTTTTTTTTTTTTTTTTGTGTATGGGAAACCTGCATAAGTAACAGTTGGGCCAGGATTCCCTCGGTTGGATTCTCTGTGGCCTAATTATTCATTGGAAGAATTGGTGGGCTTATTGGGCTCCTAGGGACAGGTGGGCTCAAGGTGGGGCGGGTCGATCCTCCATTCCAAGTTGAGACTGGGTATTGCTCTCATCAAATTCTCTTCAATAATTTCTTTCTTTCCTTTCTTTTCTTTTTTCCTGTTTTTTTTTTTTTTAAATCAGAAACATCTTATTAGTAGATTACAGAGTTAAGAGATATTGATATTTAAGGAGATAAGAGAATACTTGCTCTTTCGAAAGAACAGCTTTTTTTTGGAAGGAAGAGATCTATCCAGATGTCCCTCTTTGCCACTTCATTCATCCAAGCGGCTTGACCTCTTCTTCAATATGGTTAAGTTGAGCCACCCATCTCAATTGATGACCCACTCAAACACTAAGGAGCCGGCCAATCTCTCCAACACTTACTCCGAACGTTTGATTTTTGGACGTAACCCAACCTTGAACTTGCCACATTCCACTGAAACCGTTAAAATTCACAGCGATGGAAGGAAAGGATTATGTAAATCTCCCGGTTTGCCACGTGCTTTCTTTTTTTACAGCATTATGAACTTGCATGAACCATTCATCTGGAAGCAACTGCTTGGAGCTTCACTTCATAATCCACATGAAAATATGGAAGACTGAATAAGATTGATTGAATCTTTACCGGCATAGCGTGCTGAGACGTTAAAATTTGCTAGTAACTACGTCGATGTACGAAAGAAGAAATATATGTATACATAAATTTCTGATTCGATGAGAAAAGATAGTGTATAACCTATATAATCATATTAGCATTCAGAATCTACAGCAAAGCAGGGTCTGCCTCCACCATCGCTTCCGGAGTTGACTCCGATCAGCTTTCGCCATTCTCACTGGGCTACTGCTCCATTCAGACTGCAATCTGCAAACCAGAACAGGAATGACAGATGATGAGTTAGGACTTGAGAGAGAGGTGCTCATACAGCACAAGGTTGATCTTGGGAGGAACTTACACAGGGAAAGCAAAGGAACGGGTGCTTGTTGTGCTGCTATCAGATCTCAGGGAGAGACTACCAGAATAAGCTATCCGCCCTGAGTAACTTACAAGACCTGATACAGGGCCTGAAGCAGAGAAACTAGTCTCTCCTTGACTCTGTTGAAGATCATTAAAGATATGGTCTCCACTATTGTCCTCGATCCTGGACGAATTTCCTATTAGTGAACCTGACAAAGGTGCTCTCGCAGAAGAACTAGACTCCCCACTGCTGTGCGGAAGCTCATTTGAACATGGCTGACCATTGTCTTCACTGACAGCTCCTGGAAACAAATCAGTTGCTGAGGAACTAGAACCAGAATGGTCAGCTTGAGAGCCGCTTGAGACAACCAGCACACTGGTCTCCTCCATTCTGTATGTATGCCCATTCTCAAGAGGCTCCACCTCAATAGTTTCACCGCACTCTTCTTTGCTACTATGCGCAAGAGCGGAAGAATCATGATCATCGGTGACGTTTCTACTGTGCACATCTTTATCACAGACTACCTCACTTGCAAGACTTTCATTGGCTGATTCTGCAGGTTCAGGAGCCTGAGAACTGACCAGGTCAGCCTTCTTTTTCACACTGTCCGGCTCTTGATCAGCATGAACCAGAGAAGGACTAGCCAATATCACTTCCCTGCTTGCATTCTGTATTAACCATATTTAACAACGATTAAAACCACTGAAATTTTTTTTTTCAAAAATAACGATAATATTAGCGTGAATAAGAAATAGGAATATAAATATCTTAAAGATCCCTCAAGTCTCAGAAACTGTCACATGATGATAGGGTGCTTTCATGTTTTTCCTTTATAACTCAGCAACACCTTTTTATGCCTACGATATCAAATTCAGTGTAACAAAAAAAAAGCACATGCAGAATAAAATTACCGTTTAGACATTTATAGTGCAATAGAAATTAAAATCTAAGCCAGACGCTCAAAATTTTAGTTAAGAGTCCATGCCAACCAGAAAGAAACACAAAAACCTGTGAAGTCAAGCTGGAATATGAAGATTAACCTGCAAAGAGGGCACGTAAATTCCACTTCTTTCTTTATCAGACGTGCTCGAGTTGGAATGCTCCATACTCAAATCTCTCATCAAAAGCAGCTGTGCAAGAGTAGGCAACTCTTTGGAAGCTTCATCCTCCTCTTCTGAAATCTTTTCAGTTATTTCATCAACTTCCGCAGCAAAATTTTTTCTATCTCTATTCTTCGGGTCCGATTTTTGGATCGAATCCCTAGAATCATATTGGTTGGAATTCTCCTTGTCTAATTCCACTTCACCTGAAGGTGCAGATGCCTCATGCATGTCCATGTCTTCTTTTCCATTTACCGCTTTGCTCTCTATGTCTTTTCCAGGAGGCATGAGATCCCAGACATTTGTCTCATCCACACCATTGTCAAACAAGAACTTGTCCTGAATAGGCACCCCTTCATCAACACAGATATCCTTCACCACCTGGTAGGCATTCTCTTTGTAGCAAACTACCAACTCAGGCATGTCACATTCCATAACACTTTTGTCCATGTAAAAAACTGAGCCCCTATGCTCTGATTCATCTTCGGATTCCGATTTCATGAACTGTATGATTCCATTTTCATTATCCTTAGATAGGTCCTCCATCCTCATAGAATCACCGAATTTCACCCAGCCATCTATATCACTCCCCACCTTCAGTGCAGGATCTTCATTGGCCTTGTTATCTTCAAAATCAAAGCCAACCTCCTTCTGATTTTCCTTTAAAATATCTTCTCTCCCCTTCAGTCCAGGATAATCTATAACACTTTTTCTGCTCTCCAATACTTTTGTGTCAGGTGTAAAGGGATGGTGTTTAGAATCTGGTTTCTTGGTAATTTTTGAATGGCAAATCAATGACTCACTTTCTGCAAAGACATTAACGAAATTCAATCACCATAGTATTACTTCACTGTACATGTACATGGCTAAGAAAACATTCTCAAGAGACTGTAAATATATCTCTTCCGTTTTAAACACCTTCATGGTAGAAAAAACTAGCCCAAATAGTAGGACTGGTGATGATAAAAACCACAGAGGCCGTGCCCACCGATTTTTAGAATCTAAAGGAACAGATGTTGCACGAGAAGAACACGAAAGCAGAAGCCTCTCAGGCAGGGAGGGAGCTAGGAAAGATATATAAAACTGGGAAGTTGAAGCTAAGCAATTACCAAGTTTCATGCTTTACATAAATTAGATTCACAGCTTTCAGTGATATCTTCAACCATACATTTGAAGAGTACAGCATGTCCAAGATACTCTGCACATAAGTTGGAGGAACATTAGAACAATATCAAACTGGAGAAAATGCGACAGAACCACAAAAATCAATAAATACCATGTACAGAGGAAAAAAATTGCTTAAGAATTGAAGAAAAGCTAAGCAATCCCAGACGAGGGGAAACATCAAATCCCAGGTATCCAACAATAATTCCCAGAAAGCATCTCAGTATTCCCCACAAATGGTTACTTTAAAGATAAAGTACCAATCCTCTAGCAACCTTTGGAAGAAGCCAAGAAAATGAATAGTCAAAAAGCAGAAACAATAAAAAGATAAGAACAAGTCCTTTAAACTTTGGGAAAAGCAAGTGACATCCATTAGTCTGCCCCCATCATGCAAGAAGCCATGAGAAAAAGTTCAACAAACTTGCAAAACCAAACACAAAACATCAACAGCCAAATTCCAACTCCCACATGTACATATCTTCATAAAAAAAAACACTTAAGCAGCCCCCCTTTCAGGAAAAGGTCACCATCAATTCTGCTTTCTAGCTCCTAATCAGATCCAAAACCACCAAAATGACAAAATCCCATAAATATATACCTCAAAGTCTATGAAAAAAAAATCCAGTAACTAAAAACAAAAAAGACAGAATATCAAGGATCTGAATCAGATCCCAAGAAAACCCAGAAGCAGGCGGAAAACAAAAAATAAAATGAAAAACACACTCATAGTCCGGGCACAAACAACATGAACTCTATAAAACGAAATACCTTTGCTCCAACCTGAATCAGAAAAAGAACTCCTCACCAAGCTTCAAAGCGAAGCAATTTGACATATTTAGTACTGACCCAGAAAGGTACCAAATATGGATAGGGATATAGAAACCAGACATGAATAAAGAGCGACCCAGATGGAATTAGAGCCTTAAGAGAGAAGAAAACAAGAAAGAGTAAGAAGGAGAAAATAGTAGAGAATTAATGGAGATGCTGAGAGTAGAATATAAACAATCTAACAATAAATAACAAGGGAAATGAGTTATAATTATCAGAAACCTAATGAAAGGTCGAAATTTGTTAACCATCTGCAATTAATCCCCACTTGAAGCGACAAACGGCTCCTTTTTTTTTTTTTTTCCGGGTTCTTTACTTCTCTTTCCAGGCGTGAGAATGTGAAAGAGCATTATTTAAAAGAGCATTAAATGCAAACACCCCGAAGATAGAATATTTATAACTACTCTGATAATTACTCTTACCTGTTCGCTTCGCCGGACAAAAGGACCGCCATACTTTCCCTGCGAACCAAGCAGCAGCAAAGCAAGTTACTGCTTTTGTTTTTTGTGGGTTTTTGTTTTCCGCCTTATAAAAATCCGAACTTGATTCTGTTATTGTTGTTCAGTTCTTTTTTTTGTGTTGGAGCTGACAAAGATGTGGGGATGAACTCACCGAGAGTCAAAACTTAAAACCCGCTTTCTTAGCAATCGCCAGAGAAACTTTCATAACAGAAAGAAAGGAAATTACGAGAAGAAGAAAACTTTTTTTTTTTTTTTATCGGTTCACGTTGGATCTGCGGATCGGATCTATTTTCTAGCCCTTTCATTTAGGGATCTTCTAGTGGGTCCACCAATTTTGACTTTCAAATTTGTTACTTTTTTTTTTTGCTGCTTTTAAAGTTGATTTATTGCTTTTATATACTATTTTATTTTTATTGTTTTTATATTCACTAATTTTTTTTTAATGAAACGGACACTTCATTCTAATTGTCAATAAGTTAAACGGGCACCTTACAAATTAATGGCATAGGATACAAAAAAACAACAAGAACATATAAACAGGTTAATAAAAAGCTATATATTTCTATAATACCAAATAAAAGGAAGATAATTGAATTAAACCAAAACCTTTCGGGTAACTCAAAAAAATTTAAAAAAAATAATTTATAAGTAACTGAAAAAAAACTAGATAAGGGACCAGATAAATAGAAAAAATATCATACAATCATCCTGACTATTATCATAAATGATTTATCATCTAAATCTCAACTTCTTTCCGCACTCCGCTTGATCTTCTCTTAGTCACCAATTTCAAAAATAGGTCATTTAGACCTATATGTCATAAAGAATTAGATGAACCAGATAATAGTGAAGAAATTTGGTCAAGAAGAAAGAACGGTAAAAGTGATCGAGGATAATTGAGTTGAATAATAATAAAAGATTAACTGAGCATGCCTAAATTGATATTCAAATCTGGTATATACAGAAAAGAAAGGAGAAGGAACAAAATGAGGAGAGAAGAGAGGGCCGTGTGGCTAAATTTAAGTGTTACTCATTTTATTTATGTGTATAGATTTGTATCAGCATTATGTATTCATTTAAAGGGAGAGTTTATGTTATTTTTTCTGTTTTTTTTAATTATTGATAATTCTTAGTGAAAATTAGATCACTAATACAACAATCAACGTTTTAATTTAATTATTAAGATTTACGGTCGGTATTTCCAGATTCAAGGTGCAATTCCTCCCTCCTGTATGTAAAAAAAAAATAAGAAGAAGAAGAAGAAAGAAACAAAAAGAAGAAGATCATGAGTACCTTCATTTTATAAATTCACCTATGAAATATCGCTTTTAGTAGTTACGTGATAAATGGCACAATTAATGTCAAACCTATAATTATCAGTACAAATCGGTCATCAACCTTTGTTTTGTTGCATACTAGTGCTAAACCTTGATAAAGAGTTATGAGCCGAAACAAGCTCAAGCTCAATTTGTCTTTTTATTATTGAACTAAACCTAATGATTCCCAAGCCTGAACTCAATCCACATCCAAGATTCAAATGTTTAATGAGCCTCAAGCCCAATAATTTTTTGCTCAAATCCTTATCATGCTTAATATAAAAAATAATATAATATTATGATATAATTATAAAAAAATAATTTTACTATAAAATATTAATATATATACTCTTTAGATCAAGCTTCAAGCATATCGAACCATTGAGCCGAACTTCATCCCTTTCTAGCTGAGCTTCGATTCACATTTATAAATCTCATCAACTTGAGCTCGAGCTCAAGTTGAGCTAAAATTAAATGAGCAAAGCTTTGAGTTTAGGGTGTTCGAGCTTGACTTAGCTCATTTTCACTTCTATAAAGAGTTGCATATTGCTCCCTAGCCTCAAGAGAAGACTGAGTTTGCACAAAGATCTGATTTACAGAGAGAAAAAATTGATAATTTTAAATGTTCACTAACTAGAAAAAATTATGTAAATATTGAATTTAATGGAGGATAACTATTAAATAATTTAAAATTTTGATGTTCTATGCATGGTTACATTAGAATTAATGAATTTTTCAAAGTTAGAAACCAACATTCAATAGACTTTAAAAGTTTGGAACAAAGAAGAAACAAAAGGGTGGTCGGGAACCAATTTATAGCGGTAATTATAGATCTAGGACTAACGGTGTAGTTTATAGTAGTTATGCTATTATGGGTGAGCATGGGTTAGGTAAACTTGAAATCTAACCTGAACCACACTCATTTGGTTAGATTGAATTGGGTAAAAATATATCATAGTTCACAGGTTAGTTTCACATATAGGAGAATTAATGGTTTTTTAAATGGCTTTAGTTTCATATGCAACTAACTCAAAATGGAACCAAACCCGAGGCATATATATAATTTTATAATAAAATTTATAGTATTTCTAATGTGTGTGTGTATTTCTTTGAAAAATTATGATGGTTATCTTGTGTTTTTACATTAAACCCTTAAACTGATGTCCAAAATTGAAACAATATTAAAGTTATGGGATCATTCATAAAATTTCTTCATATTCACTTAATTCATTGCACTTCCTAGACCGATTACTTTTGGATCACTTTGCTTTCGATTTATTTACTCCAGACTACTCTTTACGACACAATTTTTATATTTTTGCATTTATGAGCCATGCAAAACTAGAAATTCATGACGTCAACATATTTTAGGTTTTGATAATGAAGAATATAGTCTTAAAGGCTCAGCTTTCTATATTGAATGTCGTGTCAATATTAGAATTACTGGAAAGAAGTAAACTGATTGAGATAAAAGATACTCCACAAGCAACTCTTTTGAACCATTTTGGTAATAATATGTTAAACTATTTTAAATATGTCTAAGTACATATATTTAAGTACTAATTTAATTATATATTATGTTGAATATTTCATAAATTGATTATGGATGTAATTTTATTAAATTTTAGTGTTGTTATAGGTGTATAGTATAAACAAAATAACCCAAGAACCATAACTCTTAAACCCAGAACCATGATTTTAGTTCTATTTGGTTCTTAGTTCTTAGATTAGGTAGAAAAATATTGAAATTGATACAATTTCAAATTGATTTAATTATACCATAAAACCAAATAAACTCGAACCATACTTACACCTATATATGCTATTGGTTAAACACGAGACACACACGTCGCAGAATTAAAAATGATTGGCAACTGTTCTTGCTGAGCTGTGCTTAGCAATTCCTGTTGGCTGTTACGGGTGTACCAAAAAATTTTAGCAGTTAAATGTCTTATAATATTCTGTCTCATGAAGTAATTGATACGAAATATTTATATCTTTAACTATGTGCATATGTTACTTATTCTACCCAGCTTTAGGTTTTGTTTGGAGAGGCTAGAGAGAGTTGGAGTTCAAAGACCCTACATGTATAACTTATATGTCTGGTTGATTTTGTCCAACAAATTCGTATATGCATACGAGCATGGGATGCATAGGTACACACTAAGATTAATTAACATAACATAATAGGATTTTTGGGCGAAAGAAGATTAAGAAATGCATATAGCCCTTTACGTCTTGGCATAATGGTTAAAGGCGTGGGAACTCCAGACCTCCCATGCTCCTTACATTATGCTACAATAGCCTATTTGGTTGTACTTCAGATTTAAAAAAAGTTTGCATGTCTCTTTCCCTTAATTAATAAAATAGTGCATCTTTCTTTCGTATACTTATAATAATATTTTTGAGAAAAAAAAAACATAGTGGCACGTAACTTTTTTCATATTCACAAAGTTTAATTTGAGATCTTCATGCATGTGAAGGATACACTATTGTGTTTGCCGTCAGTTGGTTAAGAAATTTAACAATATAACCATAAATTGGGAGTTTGACTCATTATTTGAGAATGAGTAAGAAGCACAAGATGACTTTCTTTGTATATCTTCTAAAACCAACAAAAAAAATACAAACGCAAGTTAATTAGTGGCTCCGCACCCTGAGGGTTTGATTTGGCATATTTCGAAGTCATTTGGGCTAGCATCACTTCGCTGTTTGAAATTAAAATCCATATGAGATGAGACAGGTCTCTCACTTTTTCTCGCCAAACGAATCTTTCAACAAATTTTTCTAGCCTCACTAGCTAGTGCCCGCGCTTCTCATTCGATCTGTGCTTTTGATGAGGGACACCCAGGGACAATTTGGTCCCTACCTAACCAATCTCATCAATTTGGTCCTCAATCACGCACCCAGGGACACCAACCAGGCCTCTTTATTATGCTCACTCAACCCTAGACCTCAATTATCGCTTAAGGTGACTGCCAGTCCAATTGATCGTATACAGGGAATGAAAATTACCAATAAACCAATATTAGTTGTATTTTGTAGGCTCAACCTAAGTGGCACATAAAGTGTTTTGAAAGCAAGAGTGAGAATGTGAAAACATCACTTTTTAAAATTGGTATAATATGTTGTCAAATATTAGGGAGGACAAGCAAATTAAAATAGATTGCTTTTCTGACTGCAGTAACCTGTTATTTATCTAATAAAAGGCTTTCACATTTATATATGCCACATGATTGCAATAATCAAACTTGAATTGAGGTTGGGGTGCAGTTCAAATGCAGTTCAAGTCTCCTCATTACAAGCTTATGATTCAAATTTAAAAGGAGAGTGGCATATTTGGCCCATCTCATAAATAAAAAAGTCCACTCACTCTTTTTCTCTTTTATTTTTTTCTTTAATAAAAATGAGTTCCTAACTTAAATATTCATGGAGAATTCAGTTGATAGAGGGAAAGCATAAGAAATAAGGCATTCGTGTTTTAATAATTGAGTTTCCCAATATTTGGAAAACGAGATTTTCTAAATCATTGAAGTAAGTAGAAAATTAAAAACAAGAAAAATAATATTTTTAACAACTAAATGCGACCTAAATTATCTTTGAAAGAGAGAGAAATTAAGGGATTTGGTTAGCCGTGGATTTTGGTACAAATACATTAATTAATCTTGCCAACAATAGCATTAATGGTCTCAACAGACTGCCGAGGGATGTCTAGTGCTGTGATAGCTAATTACTTTCATGTGTTCGGTACACGAGTTGGCAGGTACGCAGGTAGATAGGACTTCTCCTTTCGCTGAAGTTGATTTCTCAACTAAACAAATGTCTCTCCCATTTGGGATTGAAGTTTACATAGTATGTTTCCATCTTCCTCACAAAATGGACGTTGACACATTTTTTTTCCTTAAAAATTACAGATGTTGTGCTACATAAATCTAATATTTTTGTTTTTTTATCGTTATTTTCATTAGCTAAATCACATGATTATGTATGATAATTAAAAAGTCATGACTAGAGACATCTGGAAAAATTTGAAGAAATTTCAGGAAGTCTGGGACAACATTTTTGGAATGTGTCATTATGAGATAATTAAGAGAGTAAGAATATTATGTGAACTTATCTCCCTTTCTATGATTCGAATTACTAATGTGATCTACGCAATTACGATTAAGATGTATAAATATTTAAATAATTGTGTCAAGTATCTGAATTTGCATGTTCTATTCAAAGAAATAAAATAAAAATTTTATTAAATTTTATTGAATTTTAAAATCAGTTATGGTATTTGTTAAATCAAAATGTAAACAGATAAGTAGTTAAAAATGGACTCGTCTGATATGCTCTTTATCTCATGTGCACCTACCCCTATAAATACATTTTTACCATTAGTCCAATTTAATAATTCTCATATTGTCCTATCCCTTCTCTCATGCCTCACACGCGAACCCCCTCTCTAGTTGGCCTGCTTGTCCTCTGCCCCATCTCAAGACCCAGGTTCGAGCCAGCAAACACTCATTAGTGAGAGATCGTAGTTGTAGTGACCCGGAGTTGCCACGGACCGCCGCTTAGGCTTCTGGTATTGTTAAATATAAGGAGACCGTTTCGTCGGATAAAGAGATGAAAGGAGAAAATATGGTAGAGGGAGCTGGGCAGTGAGTGGAGGAGGGAGAGATTGGGAGGCAAGCATCAAATGATTTGGGAGGGAGGCGTGGAATGATTTTGGAGAGATTGTGAGGTTGTGTGGCGGCTAGTAGGGTGTAAGAATCGGGTTTCGAGTCGAGTTTAGGCCTAAACCCAATTTTTTTGAAGCCATTAGCAGCTACAATTTCCCAAACTCGAACTGACCTAATTTTTCCTCTCAACCTAAACTGACCCTAACACTAAAATATAGGGTTAATGTCAGGTTGGATTGGGTTTACCCGACGACCCACCTCCCACTAGCTACCAACGATTTGACCAATAGTGACAAGGGATGACAAATACACACCAAAGGCGAATAACGGTGAAGGAGGAAGGCCAAATGATAGCATGAGGGAGATAGGAAGAGAGGCAAACGATGGTGAGGGAAGGAGATCGAGGCAAAGGACGGTGAGGAGGGAGGCAAAATGACAACACAAAGAAGGGAGGGAAGGAGTTGAATGACGGAGAAGAAGGTAGGCCGAGGCAAAGAATTGGGAGGAAGGAGGCAGAATGGCGGCATAAGGGAGGCGAAATACAAACGAAAGAAGAACAACGATGAATGGTGACGGTGAATGGCGGCAGTGAAAGTTAAGAGAATGGTGACTGTATGGTGATAGATTAAGGTTAGGGATGTTAGGTTAAGTATTTATAGTATAGGTATGTCGGGTGAGCTAGGATGAGATTGGGCTAGGAATAGGAATGGGCTGGGAATTTTTAGTAATTTTAGATTGAATTGGGTCAATCAGCTTTGACTCGAACCAATCCGATGTGAATTAGATAAACTCAAATACCACTTATTCCTTCCCCTGACCCTACCTCTAACCCAAACAATTTTAATATTACATAATAATATAGATAAACAAATAAACAAAACTATACTAACATATAATCACATATGCACAAAAGAATAAACTCATATGTACAAATAATGTTAAATGCATTATTATTCATATGTAAAAATTTATTTACTTACATATCTATAACATACCTCTAATGTCATTTGTACATATATATCACATGTTTTGTACATATCTATCACTTGTTTTGTATATCCAATTTCATATATATCTACCATATGATTTGTACATATTTATAATTTTGGCGAGAAGCAGAATTTGATATGTTTACAACTGTTTTTTTATGAAAGGTTAAACCCATACATGCCACTGAAAACATATTTGTAATCTCATTTATACATATATCACATATTATTTGTACAGATATCTCATTTTCTTTATACATCAAGATTGTACATATCTGGTTTCTGACTTGTACATATCTTTAATTTTGGGGACACTAGATTTGATGTGTTCACATTTATTTTATGTTATAAAGAGTAATATTAAAAAACAAATATATATACAAATGAAAGGTAGGATGCATATTAGTCTTATCCGTTAAAAATATGTAATTATTTGGTAAATTTTAGTTTTTATTTTTTGAAAATAGAACAAAAAAACGTGAGCGGTAAGCAATTTTTCCGTTTTAAACAATAAACAATTTTTTTTAAAAAAATCAGCTTATAAGTATGAAAGTAATTTCAACTCTTTTTTTTTATGTACGATTTATTTGTTCCATCCAAAACAACTTATTCGCGCGTGCATTCTGTATCTTCTTTTATCTTCTAAAGTATTGAATTATGTCTTTCAATAATATATACCTTAATGAATATATGGTCTCCAGCTCTAATTAATTGATCAAGAGAAAAAATTACAAACAACTAATCAAGTACTGTGACATATCTTCCCATCAAAGATCGAGACAAGTAATTGCTTTCTTATGCTATTTTGTAATAACATTAAGACAACCCATGCCATGATGCAATCTAAGTTTGGAATAATCTATAACCTTGTAAATTAAATAACACTAGCTAGGAATAAATATTAGTTATTGGACAAAATATAATACGCAGAAAGCAGTTGCTAGGGGAATGAGATGAGTGTGACCTAGATATAAATACCCAAGAGGAGATTTGGATGGGAAATGATGGGATCCTAGGTGAGCTAGGCAGCTAGCTAGCTATCGAATCCCATGTCCTGGACTGCTAGCCAGTAGCCACCCCATCTTGTATGTGATAAGTAAATAAACTAAACAATTCTCTCTCAATCTGTCTCATAGAACGATAACTAATGTTATTTCCGTCTCATTTTAGTTGAAATATTTATCGGGTTATAGAAATTAATATGTATGTAATTTATATTATTTTTTTATATAGTAAAAATTTAAATAATGATTAATTTTTTTTTAATTTTATGCAGTAAGAGATTGAGTAAAGATTAAAAAAAGAATCTTTATTGGGTTTCGTGTAAAATAATAATTTAATTATTTAAACTTTTCTAAAAGAGAAAACGTTTCAACCTTTTAGGACTTCCAAACAAAGAATATATTTCAAGTAAATTAGGATGGAGGGAGTAATACCTTTGAGTTATATATTTGTTTTAAGCTATTTATACCATTTCAATTTTTTAATTTAAATTTGATTCAAATTTATTAATGTTAATATTTATTAAAAAAATAATATATATATATTAAAACTATAAGTTTTTTAGTTTTTAAATTTAAATATGTAAAAAATTAGTAAATATTAATATATATAAATTTAAGTCAAATTTAAATTAAAAAATTGAAATGATGCAAAAAATTCAGGAGAGAAGAATATTTGTGTATATATGTATACATAATACTGTCCTATTATTTATATTTCATTGTGCAAATCCCAGTTCCAACTGTCCACCACCTCATGGGTTTTCTGTTTTTACAGGTACCATGCATATATATCTTGGTGTCAAGTGTCGACACATGCCCGAATTCTTTACACGCATCATAGCATTAGTTTAATTCACTTTTTTCATATCTCAAGTTTTTATTTAGTTATTAGTTATCCAAATCTTGAAGTGAATTGAGTTTACCTTACTCAATCCTAAATATTAAAAAACAATAAAATCATTAATAGGGCATGTATTCAATTTTTTTCAATTGACAAATTAATTCAAAATAATGTAACTTATGAATCAATCATAACCTTCACTTGTGTAATTTAATGTATTCAATTATTTTAGTACTATATATCAATTAAAAATGTTAGAACCTATAAATCAAATTAAGACCAGTTGTAACCCATATATAAGTTTAATGGCAATTCCAAATTACTAACTTCTCTTTCCCTATTAAATTTCCCCTTACAACCATTTTTAACTCAAACTTCTATTTATATTTGTTTTACTTGGCTAGTTCTTATTCAAGTCAAGTTATACATAAAAAACCAACCTAGCAAATTTAGCTTTGCCCAATTTGGACAATAGTTGCATTTTCAAATGGTGGTCTTAAAGGAAAACTTAAGAGAGCTTCCAATCCAACATCCTTATTGACCCATCTCTCTAATGGCTTTCCATATGCCAATATAATTATACAAATGTGTCCATCACTCTATTAGCCAAAAACTTTGCACCATCTCAGTGTCATTTAGATGCCATTGTTGTAGCTCATAATTTGTAGGTAAAGCAAAAAATAAGACAAGGTTTGCACCAATTTATTTCTCTTTAGATGTTGAACTGTGATGCATTTGAGTGCGAAATTGTGAGGCGACTAGTGGTAGTCAATGATGCTCTGAATCTTCAAGATTAACGAATCAAAACATGATTTATCTTTGTCTATCACAAAGAGAAGAACACGGTTGTGATATATTTCAATGCACAACTTCATTTTGTCCTCTACTTTTTTGTTATTGTTATTTTAGGCCACCTTCATTTTTTCTTTTTTCTTTTTTATTTTAAATCTTTCCCCATTATCTATTTTATTGTTCGTTAATATTGTTTTTACAGTATTATTTTATACTTTTTTATTATGTATTATTATAGTTTTATTATCAAGTGTTTTTAGACTTTTTATTATTATTTATTATTATATTTTTATTACCAAGTGAATTTAACATGATAATTAATCCAAACAGACATTTTTTATGAAATGAATAAGTAATAACAGAAAAAGGAACAAATTCAAATAAGATAAAAGAGCATGAATTTGAACATAAGTAAATATAAAATTTAAAGACGGCCAAAAAGAATAATGAAAGGTATAAAATTAACAAAAAAAAAAAAGAGACGGCTAATTGACTCAATTTTTTTTTTTAAAAAAAGAAGTGAAAAGAACGTTATCCTATATTTTTATTTATTCATTGTTGAGTCTTGATTTATTTGTATTAGGTTGATCATTTAATTTGGCACAAGTAAGTGCACTAGATTATTCCTATTTAGCACTTGAGTAATTTTATTTGAGAAATAACTAATTGTTTAATAATTTTTTCATGTTCTTTAATGAAAAAAATAAAAGATTATAAAACATAAATTACTTTTCAATAAAAAAATCAAAATTATTTCTAACCATCTGCAATTAATTTTCATAAAATAGGTATATCTAAGTATGCACTTTTGCTTACTTAAAAATAATCTAGGAAAAATCTAGTCTAATAACATTATTTTTATGGTAACATTTTTATTTTTTGATAGCCCAAATATCAATTTTACATTCTAAAATATAAATATTTTTTCAATTTTACTTTTTCCCTTTTGGTTTTTGAACTTTGTACAAAATCTTTTTAATAATAATTTGGGAAAGACTTGTAAAATACAAAGAGATTCATGATTTTTTTTCATTGTTAAAGTTTGTGTGTCCATCATTTATGTTTGTGCTTACATTTTTTTTTCCTTTTTGGCTAAAAGTCTTTTGTTTTGTTTGGTATGTACTTAATGGTTGGTTGGGTTGGTTTTAGTTTTGATAGATTTTCTTAATAAGTCAATAAGTTTGAATGATAAAAAAATTAATGTTATTTGTGTAAATTCTATGCTTGATACCATATCATAAAATCCTTTTAAATGTGATAATAAGATGAAGTTAAGCCTAATGTAACTCTATGAATTAGTGATACATTTAAACCTATGAAAGTGTTTATATATATATATATATATGTATGTATATTATCTATATATTCTTTTTATTAAACAATTTTGCTTCTTGAAACATTGGCCAAAAGATGAGGCTTTTGGGGGGTATAGTCAGAGATCTGTGGGAGGGATATGGTTGGAAGCAAAATGTTTGTACTTTGTACAAGGTTGAAAGTGCTAAAGGAGCCACTAAGGAAATTAAATAAAACCCATTATAATAATATCCAAAGGTAGGTTGAAGAAGTATTGAGTGCTCTACATGAGCTACAGTTAAGGGGAATTTTAGAGCACCAAAATATGAATATTTAAATAGAGACTAAGGCTAGGAGAGAATGTTTGCAAAAGTTGCTTAATGCTGGAGATTTTTATCTTCATCAAAAGGCTTGAATTAAGTGGATTAAAGCGAAAGATACAAATACTTGTTTCTTTCACTACATTCTACAAAATCGGTATAGGAAGAAGAGTACTATCTCAATAAAAGGAAGTGATGGTAATAATATTTATGACGAACTCTTGGTGGAAAAATAATTTATTAGATTTTATAAATAGCTGCTTGGTCAAGAGAAGTAGTGTCAACCTTTAAGGCCATATCCGACTCTTTCCATTACTACCAAGAGTCGTTAGGTAAAGAGGTAACTGTAGAGGAGATTAAGTAGACACTCTAAGGCATTAATGATTGACTCGAATGCCTTAGATCTAAATAGTACAATGCTCTATTATTTTAGCAGACATGGGATATGATAAGGTCGGATATGGTTGAGGTTGTGAAGGAGTTTTTCTGGTCAGGGAGATTGCTCAAGCAGCCAAATGCTACTCAGATCTATTTAGTGTCAAATTCAAATAATGCTTAAACGGTTAATGAATTCAGACCTAGATCATCCTGTAATATGATTTAACAAATCATCACTCAGGTGTTGGTGCCTTTAATGCAATCGATCCTTGATTTCCTTGTTAGTCTGGCTCAAATGGCATTTGTGCGAAGGGGACATGTCAAAGATAACATTCACATGGCTGGAGAATGGCCTAAGCACTATTGTAGGCAACATATGTCCCCTAGATGTATAATGAAGGTGGATATTATACTTAAAGAGATTTAAGTGCTAGGTATTTTTAGAAGTTATAAGAAAATAACAAGAACAAGCTTTATAACATGAATTAATAATATAAGTCAAACTTATAATTTCCAAGCGTTAATTACACTTTCGCTCTTGATGTTTAGTTCTAATTACTTTTTACCCTAATCTGAGAAAGCTATACTATGGCAACCTTAGGCCCCTGCGGCAATCTACTGCCTAAGATCGTTAGGAATTTATGGAATTCTCAAGTTTGGTTCACAATTGTTGGTTTCTATGTTTGTGATAAAAGTTAATGTACATAACCTAAACTTATTAGCCTAGATGCTAGCATTAAAAAATGCATGAGTCATTTTGGGAAGGAAATTTAAGCATAAAATAAAACATTCAAAACATTGGCAGATCCGCACTTAAAAACAATTATAAAACTAGCCAAAATCGTAAACGCATTTCCTTCAAACATCAACCCTATGTACATTATTCAATTATGTACATGAATCACAAACCAAAACATATAACTAGCCAATGTTGCTAGAGGTATCTAATACAATTAAGTACTCAAACATAACTTAGGCTAAACACCTGAGTTCTACCCTTCAAGTGCCTTTAGCCTTGACCTCCCCTTGTGCTTTTAAATCACCCACTTCTCAATGTTAATCCAACATAGTTAGCATATGACAATACCAATAAACCAGAAAAAACACAAACTAGCAAGTATAACTTATACTTGCTCAACTACCTCAACAACCATGCTTGGGTTGTTGGCAGAACCACCTGAACCTGCACAAATAAACTAAGGGGTGAGAATAATAGATTCTCAATAAGGGGTCTTTAGGTTACTTGCAAAACAAAACCCTAGGGGTTACTATGATAATAAATAAATCACAAAACTACCACAAACTCATTATGGTTTGATGACTAACATATGTGTATATGTTTAGATCCCTTGGGACACTTCCTTATCCTAGTCCTCCTACAAGACATTGTCTCATGTCTAGCGAGTTCTGGTCCTTAGCTTGTTTTAGCAAACCTTGACCTGCCAACCGTGCTAAGTTGTCACCTAAGCACATAACAACTTGCCCTTGAATAGTATGTGTAAGAGTAATCGAAGTCTACTTGGCAAAGCCAAGAAAGGTGCACTAAGGTCCCACGCTAGTGCCTCTAGTCTAAAACCTGACTAGGCCTCCAGGTATTACTAACCTTTCATCTCTCCTATGGTGAACCCTTGACCAACACATGACCAACTAGTTTGGGTGTACTAGGTTTTCGCTTTTCGCTCTCCGGGCTTGAAACCCGACAAGGTAACTAGGCATATTAAACCTTTGCCCTTAAGTGTACTAGGCAACCACTTTAGTCCCTTAAGTCCAAAACCCAACTAAGTGACCAAGTGTTACTTATTCGGTTTTGGGAGCTAAACAGCACAGCATAATTTAACCGAAACCCTCTAAGATCCAAGTGAAACGGGGTAAACCGGGTGTTTGAAAATTTTCATACCTAATTTTGGTTGAGATCTCTCATTCAAATGTAAAGTCGAATCACAAAACATGAACAGTTGACGTGTTCAAGCTCTCTATGGTATCCACACGAGCCTCTCGGGATCACCACGCTTCCATAGCGTTCCGGCAGATGCGTTTCTCTTGCGCTCGCAGTGCTAGCTTGCGTCCTCCAAGAATTGCAAGAGAAGAGTGCGGCTATCCTTTTGGGAGGCTAGAGTAAGGAGACTTGCGAATTTCTCACTAAAAGTTGTATTTATAGTAAGACTCAACTTCCAGACCTAATGAGTTTCAAAACCCTAATCCAATTAGGCTTTAATTTCGGGCTTAATAATGGCTCAACTATTGGGCTCATTATTAATACGAAATTATTGTGAAACCAAAACCCAAATTATTAGCCTATGCACTTTAATGATCCAAATAGCTCTATGTGTGCGACCCAATAGTCTATTACCACGTTGGCAATGATCATAAATCACATTTATGATCATAAGCAATGAGCAGTGTCTAGCAACACATCATTGCTACCCAAGTGACAAGATTGTTGATGATTCGACTAAACCTTTATGATTATCATCGATATATGTTATTGTCCCTTTGTCCAAGATATCAAGACTAAGCACGAGACATGGAATGTGTCATTCTCGTATAGCCCAATATTTGGTTTCTTGATTACCAAGTAGACCAACTTAAACTGATGACATTAATATCATATATCAACTCATCCGAGCATGGCCATGCATTTTCTAAGTCTCACTCTATCAAGAGGCCCAAAGATATCACTCCCGTTACATAGGAGGGACAAATCCCGTCTTGATCATACAAATCCTTCCGCATGATATGTTACATACCCAATGACCTCCTTTAAGTTCACTCAGTTACGAGCAACAAAGGAAAATATCAAAGTATGTGACTCACATGTAGGGAACCTTGATGATCTTAGGTCAAAGGACTACATATATCATGATCACTATGAGAATCACTTATGACACTCATATAATGATCCATGTAGTGTTCTCATGGTGGATCAGTCCAGTACACAAGTTCTCCAACTTGTACCAATATGTAGACTATATATCTCATATTAGTCTTCACATATGTTAGTCGTTATGTATTATTGCAACCCGCTCCATAATAATACTAGACTAGGGATGTTTGAAAATATCATTATTCTAGGGTTACAATTATGTTTATTGCGTTACGCAGAAAAAGAACAAAAAACATAATTGCTGGATTAATGTCTTAATAAAATACCATGACTCAATGTGAAAAAAATACAATCATCTCATGATTGGCTTTTGGGTACAACACTAACATTACTAAGCCTCCACCTTCATTGGTGAACCATGAATAGTAATAGGCACCTCAACGAGTTGGCCATTACTAGGAATCATGTTTGCTCTAAGTGTTCATTATGTTTTCTAGCATATAATAAGGTCTTGAATATGCTAAGGTAGCCTAACTACCTTGACCTTCCAAGGATCCTCAAAGTGCTTTAGTAACTTAGCTTGAATTCTAAATCACTTACCAACTTAGAGCTTTTGGTGTTCCTCCTGATGCCCCTGGGTAGTTTACACTTACTTGGCTATTAATCAACCTTTCAACCCATGTCAAGCTCCCACATTATCCATTCTAAGCCTCCCATGGGCTCTAGAGCTCACGTCGTGCCCAAATTTGCTTATGTGCTCCTATTAGCCTCATAGTGCCTTCCTTAGCCCTTGTGTGTTTTCATTAACTTTCTGTAGTTCTTGTGGATCCTAGACCACCTTAGGGTTAGTAATATTTTGCCCCAAATCATCTTTCCTAACTATAGGAGGTTGTGGAAAAAATTGTCCATACTAACCGTGCCTTAGTGCACATACACTTTCCTTATTTAACTAGGCCACGATTCTAGTTTACAAATGCTAGTTCACCATGCTCCTTATGTAAACTACTTGGTTACTCATTATTAATGCATTTTAACTATCTTAGGGATGACTACAAGCTTTAACTAGGGCACCAAAGTACCCCCACGGACACACATGGCTCAATTATGCACACACCATCTTTTCTTTGTTTTGTTTGATCCATTTACCACTTGTTCTTCATTTTTTGACCATTTTTAGACTTCAAAAACCATGATAAAGATGTATAGGATGTTTTAGAACCATTTAGGACTCAAAAACATCCTTTTTGGTTGATGTCCAAAACAACTGTGGAGCAGTAACGCCCAACCTGGCGTTGCGGTGCAACAGTTGACTTGAAGTTGTCAGGATATAGGCACCCTAGTGCTACAACGCCTAGGCTGGTGCCTCAGCACTAAGGTTTCAACCTGGGTATAATTTCCTTGGCATCTAGGTGCCCAAAACAATACCGCAGTGCCATGAATTGGTCAGCTTCGTTTTGTTTCCTGAAAACTATGCTTAATAGCCTCAAACTTTGTGCCAATCACTTCTAGGCTTGCAATTAGTCATCCCTAAGGCCAAGTATGATGCAAATGCATTAACATAACAAGGAAATCGCAAACTTTCCTTACCTTAAGTACATCCAAAGCAAAATCAAGCAAGTTGATACCAAAGTTTTCATTGAGCTCCAATCATGTTCTTGAGGTTCGAAGCTTAAATTTTGTACAATGGGTACCCAAAACAACTAAATTAAGAGCAATCCAACCTACCCAAATCAACTTAGAACAAAACTTGAGCTAGGTAAGAGACCATTACCTTGGTTTTGAGCTCAAAACTCTTGGAACACTACAAAAATGCTACAATCTCAACAAAACTAGTTTGAGCTTCAATGATTTTACTTGGGAGCCTAAATTTTCATGAAGAAATAGTGAAAATGAAAGCTTGAAAGCTCCATTCATGGAGGTAGAAGGTGAGCTGCGAGTTTAGGAGGTAGCAGATGGTGAATAGTGCCAATGTCTTATCTCCTAACCCCTTATAAGCACATTAACCGACATTCACTCCTCTAGTTTTGCTTCCTTAGTCACTTAGCTCCCAAACATCATTTTTGCTACAATTTAGCCCTCTTGAACTTTCCATGGCTCTACAAATAAGTCTAGTTAAAAGTTCGCTTGTGGTATCTGGTTTACCAAACTAGCTCAAAACCTTCAACTATCTACACTTAGGTCATTTCATGCTAACTCATGATTCAAATGGGTTACAGAACTTATGGTCTTGATTTTCTAGGTCAGTTTAACCTTTTAGACCCCAAATCTACCATATTTACAGCTTTACCCTTCACCTAAGGCAAAATTATCAAAATGCCCCTAGTGACACTTAGGTGCCATTTTTTTTTCTCTAGAAACCCTTTTAACCTTCGCCACTTTTTTGAAATGCAAAATAAATATTTAATAAGGGATTTCTTACCTTACAACCAACTCTTACTTGACTGTTACCGATCTAATACCTAGACGGCCATAACACTATTCTTATACAATTTTTTAAACATAAGTTTACTAAAATATATACATTCTTATGAGTAAAATATACAAATTAATTAGCATAACATAAAAGCAATTTACATAAAGATGCAATAGTTTCTAATTGCTTTGCAGAAAATTACAAAATGCACGTAATAATTTTTGAAATCTTAATTCAAATTATTCAATAGTTATTTTTTAATAATTTCAATTTGTTCAATATTTTTTTACAGTGAATTGACATTTTAAATTATCAGTATTTTCTCTTTATCAATGCAAGATAGTTTGTAATTTTGATTGTAGTTTGTTACTCTTACTTCGACACTATTGGCAGACTCTTCAAGTCTTTAAGGACTATCAGTACTCTAGATCAAGGTTGCCAAAGTCTCAATTCAAATCTTAGAATTTAATAATTTTATTTTTCATAACAAGAAAAATGATCCGATTGAAGGTAAAATCTTATTTTAGATACAACCTTACAAATTCGGACTCAACTCATAAAATCTTATACTTAATTTGTTTTAACTTAAGTCAATTGACTACAAAATGACTTATTTTTATTCTTACACTTTTTTTACTCGAAACCAATTTTAATTAAAAGCCTCCAATACTATGTAGCTGCAATAATCCATTAAAAATACAATTTTTATAATTTTACTAAATTTTTATGAAAATTTCAAGTTTAAAACCTTAAAAAAGAAAAATTCATAAAAATTTAACAACATCATAAAAATTTACTTTCAAATGAATTATTGTATCTACATGATATTGACTTTCAAATAAATTTGGTTTCAGATAAAAAAGATGTAAAAGTAAAAATAAGTTAGTTGATTTAAATTAAAATGAATTAGCAAGAATCTTAAGGAATTTACTATTTCACACCATTGTATAAAAAGATAGACCTTTATGTTTAACTTAGTTGTGAATAAACCCTAATCCGTGGCTGTTATGCCTTATTTTCAACAATGCTGATGAATGAGTTAACTATTGCTTTTTTCATTGTAGTTTGGCGTCTTCCTATGTGGGATCGGATTTGGTTTGGGTGGCAGGTGGACAAGTTCTCAAGTTTGGATTTTTCAGAGCTCCTAAACGAAATCCTGAGTCCCTATTTCAATAAGATGCAGAAGAAGGCGTGGCAAGTTGTTTCGTTCTCTGTTTCTTGAGTCATGTGGAAAAACAGAAATTACTCGATATTCAAAGAGTTCTGCAAGTGTGAGTTGGAGTTACTTAGTGAAGTTCAGGTGTTAATTATCTTTTCTCTGAGTCACTAACAGGCGTAGAAAATTGAATTGTAATTAATTTAAATGGGTGTCCAATCAAACTCTCGCTATAAAGACCATATAGCTAGAAAGAACTGGGTTGGGGTAGAGAAGTCCAGGGGGGATTAGCAATTTGCCGATTATGATTGTATCCGATTTTGCAATTAAACGTCACTCTTTGTTGCTGTTCAAAAAAGAAAAATATGTATTTAAGGTACGTAGACTTGCCGGATAAATATATATATTTTTAGGTGACATAATCTTTCTATTTACACTTTGCCTCACTTAGATGTATCCTAATTAATCGATCTTTCGACAGGTTTTGTGTCATGGAGGCTACTGCTACTATTTGTTTTTCATTATGTGTAAAGAAAAGTTCAAAAGGGACGGTTGCTTTTGCTTTTCTATTCTTTTTTAGTTTTGTCATTACCCCAAGCGCAAACTAGACTAGCCCATCTTAGCTTATCCCGAATGACGACAGAAGCAGCCGAGACAGCACAAAACCTGGCTCACATCGCATGAACTGGACAATATCGGACATGGGAAGAAGGAAGTCGACCAGGTGGCCCGCCGTGGTGGGACAAAAGCTGCTACCTTTAATCTCCTTTTGCTTCTCTTTGGTCTTTCTCAGATAACAATTTTTTGGGACAACTGGACATAAAAGAAATTAAAATTGGTCGGCTTGCTGTTGCGTTTTTCTTTTTCAAGATATGTACAACTCATGTAAACGAAGATTTCGTGGCAGACTTATTTGTTTCTGGTTTCCGCAACTTCTTTTGTTCTTTTTTCAGATCTATTGGGTCTATTTACCCGCGGAAAAATTGGACCTTGCCTGCAGGCTGGCGACACTGACAAGAGAATTGCAAATAAGGTCAATTCTTTTGATAAGACACATCTAGTCTAGAACTCCTCTGTTCTATATGCTTCGAGAATCAGATCATATGTAATATTGTAGTCACCAGCTAGTCACCTGATGTTGGAAGGAGGGTTTGGTGGTTTTCTGGGGGGGGGTCAGGGGAATGTTCTCCACTCGATTGTCATATGATTCTATACATACAAGCACATATTTGTTTTTTATAGATTATCTCTTAGCTTAGAACATAAACTCAGTGTTAGGTGTGTAAAGAGAATTATTTGCCGCAGAAGAAACTTTTTTCATACTTGAATTTATATTGATTGGAGTACAAGAGTTTCATATGGTTAGAAACTGTACAAGATATGCTCAGGTATAGCTACTGTCTTAGGTTACAGAGATAATAGGATAGGAGCTTTATTTCTTATTCTTGCGTATTAAGTAACTGCTCTTAACACACCCCCTCAATCTCAACTCCGTAGGAATTATATTGAGATTGTTGGAAAAATGCTAGTGAAGTTGAGTTGCCAACGGCTTGGTGAGTACATTTGCAACTTGATCATTGGTTGATATAAAATGTATGTCTAGACCACCATGTGCCACTTTTTCTCGAACAAAATGGAAATCCACTTCTATGTGATTGGTGCGAGCATGGAACACCGGATTAGCAAAGAGATAAGTAGCACCGAGATTATCACACCATAAAATAGGTGCTTTGGAAAAAAAAATACCAAGCTCGGAGAGCAATGTTTGAATTCAAGTTAGCTCAACAGTAGCATTTGCAAGCGAATGATACACGGCTTTAGTGCTGAAACGTTAAACAGTCGGTTGTTTGTGTGAACTCTAGGAAACTAAGTTTGAACTAAGGAACACCATGTACCCACTGTTAGATCTTCGATCATCTAGACATCCAGCCCAATTAGAATCCGAGAAGGCACTAAGCATATTGGACATTGACTTTTGTGAGTGTAATCCCATGGAGGCCGTATGCTTTAAATACCAAAGTATCCGCTTGACTGTTGACTAATAAGCTATCATAAGAGCCTATAAAAACTAACATACCTTATTAACTGCAAAGGAAATACCTGGATGAGTAAGAGTAAGGTATTTTAAGGCTCCCACAACACTCATTTACATGTTTGGATCCATCAATAATGTGCCCCCCTCCTTCGACAGCTTATTAGCTTATTAGTAGTGGAGATTAGAGTAGGAGTAGGCTTAGTAGCAGCCATCTTAGTCCTATGAAGAAGTTCATAAATGTATTTTTGTTGAGATAACACAAGTCTTATCGATGTCAGGACAGCTTCTATGCCGAGGAAATAATGGAGATGCCCAAGATCCTTGATAGCAAAGTCTTTCTTGAGATGTTGGAAAAGACTTCCAATGGCTATGGGTGAGGAGCCTATAACCAAAATATCATCAACATAAATCAAAATGAAGATTAAAGCACCATTCTGCCTAAATATGAACAAGGACGTATCAGCCTTGGAAGCCATGAAGCCAAACTCTAGTAATCGAGCACTGAGCCTTGAGTAGCAAGCACGTGGAGCCTGTTTTAAGCCCATAGATGGCTTTTTGCAACCTGCAGACGTGGTGGTAGTTATTAGTATTGTGCCCTACACCAATCATGAGATGATTGTGTTTTGTACATTGAGCTATGATATTTTATTGAGGCATCGTTCTAATAATTGTGTTTGTTGTTTATTTCTGCGTAACGTAATCAAACATAACTATAACCCTAGAATAATATTATTCTTAAATGTCTATGATATAGTATTATTGTGGAGCGAGTTGCAATAATATATAAAAACTTGCATATATGTAGACTAATATGAGATATGTAGCCTACATATGGGTACAAGTTAAAGAAATTATGTACCGGACTGACTCATCAAGAGAACGCTATATGGATCATTCTATGAGTGTCATGAGTGTTTCTCATAGTGATTATGGTGTATGTAGTTATTTGACCTGAGATCATCAAGGTTCCCGACATGTGAGTCACACACTTTGATACTATTGTGTGTTGCTCGTAATTAAGTGAACAGAAAAGTGGTCATTAGGTAAGTTAAATATCATGCGAAGGGATTTGTGTGATCAAGATGAAATTTGTCCATCCTATATATTGGAGTGATATCTCTAGGCCCATTAATAGGGTGAGACTTAGAAAATGCATGGTTATGCTTAGATGAGTTGACATACGATATTAACGTCATCAGTTTAAGTTAGTCTACTTGGGAATTAAGAAACCATAGATTGGGTTATACGAGAGTGAGACATTCCATATCTTGTTTTTGGTATTGATATTTTGGATAAAAGGACAATGACATATAGAAATAATGATCATACAGGTTTAATCGAATCACCAATTATCTTGTCGATTGCGTGGCAATGATGTATTGCTAGACACCATTCATTGTTTATGATCATAAATGTGATTTATGATCATTGCCAATGTGTTAGGAGCTTATAAGGTTACACACTTAAAGCCGATTGGATTATTTGAGTGCATGGGCTGAATTGTTTAGTTTTGGTTTCATGATAATTTTGGATTAATAATTGGCCCAAAGGTTGAGCCATTATTAAGCCTGAAATTAAACTTAATTAGATTAGGGTTTCTGAAACCCATTAGGCTTGGGAGTTAGGCCTCATATATATGCATCATATAGTAAGGATTTTCGCAACCTAACCCTAATCCCCCAAGAAGGACGAAATCAGAAAGATTCTGAAAGGTTCCAGCAGCACTGTCCTTTTGTCTTTCCTTGGAGGACACAAGCTAACATTGCAGGCGTAAGAAGAATGCATTTGTCGGGACATAGTGGAGGCATGGTGATCGGAGAGGCTTATGTGGATATCATAGAGAACTTGAACATGTCAATTGTTCAAGTCTTTGTGATTTGGCTCAATAGTTGAGTAAAAGATCTCAGCCAACTAGGTAAAAATTTTGAATGCCCGATTTACTCTATTTTACTTGAATCCTAGAGGGTTTCAGTTACTTTCTGCTGCGCTTGTTTGGCTCCTGAAACCTTATAGGCTTTACAACCAGACTATAGGTATCATGATAATCGATGCCATATTTTTGTCGAAATCCCTTAGCTACCAATCAAACCTTATGTCTTTTAATTGTTCCATCTGCCTGTCTTTTGAGTTTAAACACCCACTTACAATCAATCACATTTGTGTCAGATTTTGAAGGTTCAAGGGTCCACGTTCCATTCCTTTGTAATGCTTTAAACTCTTCCTGCATAGCTCGCCTCCATTCGGGGCTGGCTTGGGCTTGTGCAATAATGCTGGGTTCTATATCATCTCTATTTTTTATGGTAGCAACTAAGGCACGAGACAAGATATCTTACAGTGCCATATATAAATTGCTTCGGCTTAACAATATTGTCCTATAATTGAGTTCGCATAAGACGACAAGGGGCAGGTTCAAACGAGGCTAGGTTTTCTGAGGTGTTAACTGGAGTGGTTTTAGAGGTATTAGTTGGCGAAGGAAAGGTACTTATGCTAAGGTCATTGTTTTGTGTGGTTGGTGGCAAGATTACTTGAGGCTCAGTTCATAATGAGGAAACTAAAAGAAGCTGAATAGTTAACACAGTTTGTTCATCCTTCGAACCTGCAGAAGAAGTTAGGCGAGCAAAAGGGAAAATATTCTCATTAAAGACAACATCTCTTGAAATGTAGACTAGACCAATGGGCACATGTAGATATTTATACCCTTTGTGTAAAGAACTGTAGCCAATGAAGATGCACTCTTTAGATTGAAAGTCAAATTTTTTAGAAGTGTAGGATTAAAAATGAGGTCAACACACACAACCAAAGACTTTCAAGAAATCATAATCTAGTTTTCGTTTGAATAACTGTTCAAGAGGTGAGACATTGTTTGAAGCAAGACTAGGCATTCAATTTATAAGATATGTAGCAAAAAGAAAAGCATCGTCCCAAAATTTCAAAGGCATGTAAGCTTAAGCTAAGAGAGATTTTCCTATTTCAACTATGTGTCTATACTTTTTTTTTTTCAGTTGTCCCGTTCTGTTGATGCGTGTGAAAGCAAGATACCCAAGGATCAATCCTAACAAAAGTAAGAAGACGATGGAGTTTTTTATATTTAGCCCCCCTCAATTTGTATGCAGAGCTTTAATTTTTGTATTAAAGAGACATTCAATTCATTGTTGGAACGTAAGAAATGTATCATAAACTTCAGATTTGCATGTTAAGGGAATAACCAAACAAACTTACTATAATCATCAATGAAAATGACATAGTAACAAAAACCATTGGCAAATTTGGAGGTAGGTCCCCAAACATCAAAAAACACAAGATCTAAAGGTTTTTCTTAGACAATAGAAATTGAATTAAAAGGTAACTGGCGGCTCTTGCCTTGTTGGCAAACACCACAAATAGAATGTCCTTTGTCTGAGGTGACAAGAAGTTTATTTTGACTTAAGATACGATGTACTAATAGAATTGATGGATGCCCAAGCCTCCTGTGCCACTATTTGGAGTTGACATGCTCACCAAGAAAGACTGAAACTTTAAGTGAAAGAACTTGATTTTAAGGGAATTGATAGAGGCCATTTTTACATGGCTCTTGAAGCACACTTTTCTTTGTTGCTTGGTCCTTAACACAAAAATAATTCAAGTGAAATTTTAGAAAAAATTTATTGTCACTAGTCAACTTACTAACGGACACTAGATTTTTCTTGATGTTAGGGACATGAAGCATATTGTTAAAATATAAAAAGGTAGAAGATGTAGGAATTGTGGTATGACAATATAGTGTATAGACAAACCTACCCCATTTTCGTCTTGAACTTTATTAGCATCATTGTATTTTTCACTGAATGTCAAATTGCGAGATTTGTTGTGATGTGATCGTTGGCCCCAGAATCTGCGTACCAATTCGAGTCTAGTTGGTATGATGGTGTGGAAGCTACTGCAGCAAATTGATTTTGATCTCCCTAATAGGAATGATCGAACTTGTGAAAGCATTGTAAAACAAAATGACCAAACTTAGACATATTACGCCATTATTTTTGTTTCTTGATTCTGGTTGTCCTCCATTGCTTGGTCCAATTCAACCACATCTTCGGCCTCTCCCTCTATTGTTAAGATTTTGTTCATAGCCTCCTCAGTTTGATGGATTGTTACAGGTAGTAACATTAACAGATACTCCATCATTACGTGGTTGAAGTGCTCCATGGTGTTGCTCAAGTCGTAATTCAAAGCTTTGCAAATGACCATAAAGATCATT
This sequence comes from Aquilaria sinensis, assembly GCA_005392925.1. Lineage (NCBI taxonomy): Eukaryota > Viridiplantae > Streptophyta > Magnoliopsida > Malvales > Thymelaeaceae > Aquilaria > Aquilaria sinensis. Next base: position 316,938 of record SMDT01001407.1, read on the forward strand.
AAGTGTCATAAGATCAACCTGAGTCGTTATAGTAGTAACTAGAGGGTTAAACTTAGAGCTAAGGCCACCTAGTATGTATGAGATAATTTCATAATCATGAAAAGGTTGTCCAACTCCGGCTACTGTGTCCGCAAGGCTTTTAGCTCACTGAAAATATTCAGCAATAAGTAAATCCTTCTTCTACATAGTTGATAGTTGATATCGAACCTACATGATCCGAGCATTGGATTGCGACACAAACATCTTGGCCAAGGTAGTCCACACTTCATAAGAAGTCGATAGGTTGATAACTTGTGCAAAAATCTCCTCAGTGAGTGATGATATCAATGCACTCAGAATCATTTGGTCTTGTTGGAACCAAATCTGATACGCCAGATTTTCAGCCAGGTTTTGATTGTTGCCTTTAGAGATTGAACCATCAGGAATATATTAGTTAAGGCACTTAATAGTGCTGTTGACATAGCTGAACAATTGCTGGCTTTACAGGTAAGGAAGGAACTGTTGCCTTCTACAAGAGATAATAATTATCTCTTGTGAATCGCAGGTTAATCAGGTGTCCAAAGTTAACGGAAGATGCTGGTAATGGACCAGATGGAGGATTGGGAGGAGAGAACGAAGGCACTGGAGAGAGAAGTTTTGGTAGCCATTTTACGTTGGTCAGAGGGCTTTGATACCATGTAAAGAGAATGATTTGCCGCAGAAGAAACTTTCTTCATACTTGTATTTATATTGATTGGAGCACAAGAGTTTCACATGGTTACAAACTGTACGAGAAATGCTCAAGTGTAGCTACTGCCTTAGCTTACAGAGATAATAAGATAGGAGCTTTATCTCTTATTATTTCGTATCAAGTAACTTCTTTTAACAATGTCTATATTATAGATTATCTGCTACTACTTTAAATTAGTGTTTTAATTTTGGGCACAATAAGTAACATGTAATAAAATAAAGAGTAGCTTTTGCCAAGCAAAAAATTTTTTTACCGTTACTTTTATACAAGTTATATGCATTTGGCTTAAAAAAACACACACAGCTATATAACAACTGATGCCGCTGATGAAATTCCTTTCAAGTAGCAAACCGTTTTCATATGCAAACAGGGCTTTGCTTAAAAAAATATTAGAAATTAGCATTTGCTGTTTGAAAATACTATCAATTATCACTTTTAGTGTTAGAGGTAAAAAAGAAATCGTCAATACTTACAAAAATAATCTCAAACTTCAACGTTAAGATTGTGAAACAAAGCAATTAATGGCTTGTATAAGATTGAACATAAATAAAATGGTTTGCTTTGAACATCATTGATGACAATTGTATTTCATTAATTTTGCCACTTGATTAGCTGTGATCTTGGATCCAAATGTATTAATGCTGCCCACATTATTATGAGTTCAATTACCATGTCAAAATATATAGACACACGTTAACGGGTTTTTTGTTCATGAATTCTCAAAATCTTAAAAAAAAAAAAAAAGATAGTAGGAGAGTTGAAAGTGGCATTTTAGAAAGTACACATAATATTGTATTGGGTCAGATCAAAAAAATAATTTATTGGATTATCATTTTCCAAAATATATATTGCATTTATAGTTTGTCCGAAAATTATTTTTCTATTTGAAAAGTTAGGAAAGTTACTTTCCGAGAAAATTGTAAATGAGTAATTTATACCAGAAATTGAGAATCTAATAATTAATTATTTTTAATACTGACCAAAATACAACATTGTTTGAATTATATTTCCTACTATTAATAATAGATCATGTTTATGCTTTAAAAATTGTGAATTGTTGCTTTTAAAACTATTACTCTCCTACATTATATATACTTTTCAATAAATTTGAGATTCCTTAGAGCGAACACACTCAAATTTAATGTCAATGTAAATATTGAATTAGCAAATACTAATAATCCAAAACAAAATCATTTTGGATTTTAAAACGTTATAATTAATTAAATGTAATGAAAGCCAACGATCTCTCACACCGTAATGAGGTAAAATCGTTCCAAAGTGGTGCAGTTTGCCTTTCTCACAAATCACAAGACATATATAATCGCTATATAAAAAATGAATTGGTCATTTATATATTACTAAAATTAGACTCAACATGATCCACGAGACCAACAACATTTAATTTTCAAATAATCGATTTCTTCTACTCTCAAAGTCAACAAACAAGCACACACACTGTTTTGCACTCCATAAGTATGGAAGTTGAAAGATTTTATTCAATTTAATGAGAGAATTGATAAATAAAAATAATAAACATAAATATTGAAGTTGAAAGATTGTATTATTATAATTAAACAAAAAGTAGTTATTATGTTATGCCCTCGAACGGCAGCCGGCCACAAAGTGGAATGAGGCAGGAAAAGTTATTGAATTTCGAAAACGGCAGGTCAGACCGTAGAGATGGGTCATGACAATGGCATGGAATGGGTGAACAGAAATATTTTGGCACGAGATAGATGAAATCATTGACACGTTTCACTTATAAAAAGGCGGCTGATTAAATTAACTGGACCACAAATCCATACATCTGTTTTCATGGCATACATAGGAACATATGGTTCTAGAGGGCCTAAAGGCCAACAGCCATTGAACTTTAATTGGATCTCAAGTCTGTTCTCTTACAAAATGAATATTTTATGAAACAGAAAATTTATTTGAATAAAATAATATTTTTTATTAAATAAAATGATATTATTTTTAAAAGAGTATTTCTTATGAAATGTATAACATTTAATATAATATCAAATTTATATAAAGGAAGTAAAATTTTTTATTAAATGAAAAAATATTAATTATGGAACAACATTTCTTTTAAAATTAATAATATTTTACGGAACAATAAATATGTATGAATAAAATAATATTATTTGTGAAACAACATTTTTATTAAAATAAAAAGTATTTTATGAAACAATAAACTTGTATAAATGGAATAACAATTCTTATTAAATGAAATAATATTGGTTACTAAATTACTGGAGGAATTGCTTCTTGTCTCAGTGAATCACCCTTTCCTCCATTATGGTCAGGAGAAAGTATTTAGGGAATTTCTAGCAACAGTGATGATACAGGGCTAGAGTTACCTAAACGATCTGTACCAAACTTGATGAGGACATTCCAAGAGCAGACGGGAACTGAACTCGCATAATTGAAAAGCAAAATAAGTGAAACAACATTCCCCAAAAAATCAAGAATATGGACGATGTCATCGTGCGCGCGGAGAGCCATCATCCGTTCTGCGACGGCGATGCAGGAGGCGGCATCGGTGGACGGCAAGGAAGGAATGCTCCCTCCCATTCTCGGCTCCTCCTCCTCTTCCTCCTCTTCCACATCATCATCCTCTTCTTCTTCGTCTCTCTCGTTGTTGCCGTTCTCCGCCTAGAACAGACATTTGTGGGGGCCTGTATCATCCGCCGGAAAATAGAGGAATGATTGAGAGAAAAGGGAAAAGGAATAGAGATTGGATGATCTATCTAGCTATTAGGACTGTGGATTTGGATTTTGGTAATTCTCGAAGGCAAAAAAAAAAAAAATGAATAAACCGCTAATGTTTTCATGTTGGCTAGATTAACCCATTAATGGTTTTTTGGGCAAAATAAATTTCTAATGTTTCTTAGTTGGCTTAAATTGGTCATTCTTGTAATTTTTACCATTAAATCTAACGGGATCTTAACATAAAATATTAAATTTAGTTCCTACATTTTTATCTTCTGCTCACAATGCTTCTAAAGTTTATTAATCTAACATTTTAACCACATTTTCAAAATTGACATCAACCTTTGACACCATTTGTGAGTAATAATTGAGATTCTCCTAGGTTTGGGTTCAATGATAGTAGTAACGTTGTTACTCCTCTTATTTGCCTCATCTCATGCCACAATATTGGCAGCCTTGAAACCCACGTGTACCCTACTCCACTAATCTCGAAGGAGACTCAAGAGATCAACTACCACCCATAAGCAACCAATCACCACCATGCGGTACTACCGATGACAGAAATTCAAGTTGATATAAAAAAGGTATAGCACCAAATGGTGTTCTCAAGCGAGGAAAGTAAAGAAGTATTAAGCATCGTTTGGGAGTGGTAGTGTGGGGCCAGAGCAATCCCATCTTGCGTGGGGGACATGGGTACACTTTAAGGGAGCTAAAAACGGCAACGAACTGATTGTGCCCAAAGAATGTAATGAGAAAGGTGGTTATGGAACTGTGTAATTAGGGAATGTGGCCTATTTGGACTATTTCAAAACCAAGTGGATCTACTTTGTCAATTTTAAAAAGTTAATGGGAAAGTTTTGTAATATTTCAAGAGCTAAATGAGTGAATTAGCATATTTGAATAACCATAGTAGTTTATTCGGTAAAAAATAAAACATTAGTAGTCAATTTGCACTGAGCCTAAAAATTAGTGGTTTATTCATTATTTTTACCATTCTCAAATCTAACTTCTTTAGCAGTTAATTAAATTAAATGGATTATTAATTGGCTAGATAGTAAGAGGGTGATGACGAACTGCAGGTATCACTCTCACCTGCTCTGGACCAGGTGTGTGCCATCTTCACTTTTGCCTGGTTCCCTTCACTTCCTGTGTTGTGCTCAAGTGAATGTAGGGATGTCAATTTGAACCATACCCTGTGGATACTCGACCCTACCCTACCCGATGGGTAGGGTTTTTTTCCCAATTAAACGGATTATGGGCGGATCTGGATATACGTATATATATATATAAATATATATATAATCCGCCCTATTGTGGCCTGTGTGCGTATATATATAATTATTAAAAAATAATAAAAATGTTATATCCATTAAAAGTTAAAACCATTCCCAGTTTAATTGCAGGCCTTGTAAGCAGTGTTCGTAGATATGATATTTTTATGTTCACTTGATAGGCACAGTTTGCATTTTATTTATATTTGACTAGTTGGTATCAATGAGGATTGTATTACTACAATTAATTGTTGTTTGGACATAGTTATTTATTGTTTTTTGTTTTGTTCGAACATATTTATTGTTGTTAAGTGATAAGTTTATCGTAGTTTACATGTTACATTTCTCTTAATCTCATATGTAATAATTTGGTGGGTTTGCGGGTCGAGAACTCGCATCCTACCCACCAATACAAGGGTAGGATATGGGTTTAGAAAACCCTACCCGATGCGGGTTGTTGGTAGGATTCGGGTTGTATAGATTGTATCACGGGGTGGGTTCTAAAATGGCACAACCCTACTCGAACTCTACCCGTTGAGATCTCTAAGTGGATGTGAATGCGAAAGAGGAAGAGGAAGAAATCAGGCTTAAAATCTGCACCAGGTGTAGGTTATCCTCATCCGAACTTAAATTGTACCTAAATTTACTTAGAAGCCGAGGCACAATGCCCCATGACTAATGTGACCTCTCGCTTAACGGTTTCCATCAAGTCTCCAGAGATGATCCAGATGAGTCATGATATTTGAACCAAGAAGGAGCATTTAGGTCCCTATCAAAACAATGTGCAATTACTCATCTTGTCTTGTTCCTATCTTTTGTTTTCTCATACCCAAAACCTTATAGACATCAGTATTTGGCAAAACCTCTTACATTAACATTACATCTAGTCATCGTGAGCTCTACATTTCCCTTCCACTATCATGCTTGGCCACCAAGTAAAGGTTTCCTTACATGTTATACACGGTAAAATGAAAGAATCATAATATATAGGAAACGCGAATGCGCATCTTGATGACAACTCAGGTAAAGGTAGATTTTGCTTCAGAGACGCACAAGGATTGCATCTCTCTTCTGTATATGCTCGTTGATTTGAAAGAAAGAGTGAAAGATATTTGTTATTACACCTATTCCGTAAACGACATCGTTTCATTTTATTCTGTAATAGATGACATAATCATGGTTTTTATACCATTTTTCTCTAATATTGAAGCTTCAAGCTACTTTACCATATTGCGAATATGTAATAAAAAACTGTAGCTAATAGTACCGTTGCCAATATAGGTCCAACAGGATTCAAGGCTAACTACATTGCAGTAAGTTATTAATTACCTGCCTCCTATACAGACACCGGCTGGCGCATCTCATGGTGCAAGACCTCTACACGCAAAAATCCAAGCTCCCAAAAGAACAACAGTTGGGAGATCAATCAGTAGAAATCGCTTGGCTTGCCAATCTTTATGTTCTGCTCGGAAAGGAAACCAGTAATTGCATTTTTCTGCCAACCCTTGAAACTCCTGTAATGGTTAAAACAGAATCAGGGTCGGTACTTACCAATATTTGCTTGTGAGAAGAGGGGAGGGAGAGCCAAAAACAAACAGAACTGAACCAAGACACTTAAGGGCCAGTCACCCTGATATTACAGCTTTTATTTTAATTCACAATTCGGCATCACATTATTACTTCTCAAAGGACTTACTTCTGGTCAAGGTGTGCTAAAATTTCACCACCAGGGAAAGCCAATCTTGTAGCCTCATAAGCCACTCTAATTGATTCTCTCCAGGTCCCGCCAATGACATCCTTTTCTCCACCCACTTCAGATTGATTCAGATCTTCCATTGGCAGAGAATAACCAGAAAGCAAGTGTCCCACCCATACACCATCTTTTCTGCAGAGGTTACAAACACAAAAATTAACACAAGAAGTTTTAGCGTGCTTGGCAACTTCTAGAAAAAGCCAAACCACAGCCGGCATTTATCTTCTCAAATACAGAAGATGATAAAGAGATTGCCCTAAACAGTTTCTAGCACAAGATTGAATGCATATTACAACATAAGTACTACACAGGTTCACATAGTCAATCTTCACAGAACATTCGAGCAAAGCTAACCTAAAAAAAGAATGTTATTCGAGTAATGGCAACTTACAGAACCACATCCATGTGCCTGGGTGCATAATGTCCACCACCAATCCCAAGAAGCACTTTCTTTTTCACGTTCTCCCTGAAAATCATAAAAAATATTAATATTAAAATGCAGTTACTAGAAATCAACATGTTGAGAATACCAAAAAGGAATGACTATAGTTATCACATTTCCTCTACACTGCACCTTCAACCCAATAAATTGATGCTAGTTACATAAAGTACTAAAGTTTATGTTGTCATTCAGTGATTAGCAGGAAAGTGCAACTACTGAGTTCATACAGCAACAAGGGACATGCTAGAGCAAAACCATCAGGCACTTAACAGGAATTCTTCACAAGAGGTTAAGAAAAACATGGTTAAAGCAGGTACCTGGTCCAGCTTCCAACAGAATCACCTCCTTGAAGCCCAAGTCCTTCCCACACTAACTTTACAGTGAAATGATGACACTTATTAGGGAACTGTCTAAATTTTTTTTCTGCCAGCCAAGCAGAAATGCTACTTGCATGCAGCTATAGTCTTGATTCTTTAGGAAAAAAAAAAAAAAAAGCATGGCCCTTAGCTATATGCTCTTATACAAGCTCCCTTGGGCAGCTTTTCTATTCACTACCCCATAAACACATTTTCACACACAAAACACACTGTATGCGAACACGCACGCACACGCACATGTACAAACACAGAGGCTTAATTGCATGCAACTCATAGTAGCCTGAACCAGAAATCGAAATGATAGGGTGTACAGTAGCATACTTATCGACTCACATGAAACGGACTAAGCCTATAGGATTATCTAAGTATTGTGAGACTGACTTATCAAAGCTCAACGCTCAAAATTAATCATGCTGGTAAATATATTTAATATAGTTTCAGGAAATATGAGAAACAGCAAAGAAACCAAAAGATAAGGTAGGCCGAGGCAAGTTAACAATGAAGGTACACATGCATTAATTCCTAAAGAGTAATTATTGTACTTACCAGAGCCATAACATGAGCAGCATCCGGCCTCCTCCAGTACTCATCTGTGCTACCTACATCAATCAATTTTAACACAAAAAAATAAATAAACAAAAATAAATAAAACAAGTTAGGAAACTGAAAAGGAGAGTTCAAGCACTCGTTCTTCACTTGATAGATAGATAGATAGGTAGAAGTTTTGACCATGTGCGCTCATGCAGAAAATCAAATGGTTCAAGTTTGATAATATCAAAAGGCTTCTAGAAAAATCCAAAGATGTATTATATGATATAAGTTAATTGACGTCAAAGAAAGGACAAAAAGCACCAAATCATGAATTTCATTTTTACTGATTAAACCACGCACTTATCTACATTCATCTATAAAAAAACCTTTCCTATAACCTACCATGAAACAAGTTCGAACAGGGATGAGAACAAAGCCGCAAGATCAATCAAACTTACCAATCTCAAGAAACATAGTAGGCTTGCTGGTTACCGGACCATGATGAGTACCCTCCAATGTAATCTAGCCAATTCCAACAAATATCCAGAAAATATTAGCATTTTTCGTACACATTCGGCAGTTCTAAACAATTAGAGCAGTGTCCATCTCTATGATCTAAAGAACACCTCAAATTCAGGAACCAAATTGTGAGACTGGGCAATCTTCTTCAAAAGCCTCAGCCAAGGTCCAATCCTAGGATCTGGCGGTGCAGCCCAAGCAGGCCTCCCACCTTGTGGTGGCACGTCCCCTTCTCGCAAATGGGGCACTCCTGTATCCAAAAAATTGTAATTTTTTTTTTCATTTCCCACAAAAACCCAAATGGATTTCGAGCACAAATACAAACACTCAAAAAGCATACCGATGGGGTGAACGGTTAGAGCAGGGCGGTTGGAGACGGCGGTGTGCTTGCTGAAGAAGATGACCTCCTCCACCGACTCGCCGGTGGCGTCCTCCCACCGTTGGTCCAAGTCATCCTCTTCCACGATGCCCTTGCCGTGCTGGAGCACTCTCACATGCTGATTGGTAAAGCTCTTAATGTCCTGAAAAACTCGGGAATTCGGAATTCAGATCAACCTAACTAAGAATCAGTGATTTTACGATGATGGGTTGTGTTGGAAATGGAAATGGAGACCTGGGACAAGGTCGGACCAGGCTGCCAGCCGGGCATGGACAAGAGGGCGGCAGCGGGGTTGGCGGAGGCAGGGTCGGAGACGGTGGAGACGACCAGGGACACCATTTTGGAGAAAGATTGGGCCTTTGTTGGGCAGAGATTTGTAATTTTAAAGATGCGGCCCGCCAGCTGATTTGCTCGAAGCACAGGAGCAGACGTGCCGCCGAGTGAGACCTCTACGAGTTTCATCGAAATGTAGCTATGTTCACCAAAAAGAAAACAATGGGCTGCACCTTTTTGGTTTTTTTTGTTATGATGTGGCACCTGAAACAGGCCATGTCAAACTGTAGTGCCAGTGGCAAAGTCTAATTTGTTTTTGTTTTTGTTTTGGACAATGTTGTAAAAACCGAACCGGGGATAGAACCGCCCAAAGCAAAGGTTCAAGGTTCAACCGGTTCAATCGGTTGAACCGTCGGTTCATTCAACACAAGGATAATAAAGTATTACAACAGCCATAATTTTCTCAAATCTAAACTTATGCTGTTTTGTTTACCTATTTATAATATTCAATGGCAACACACTTTTCTTTTAGCATCATTATTTCTTTTCAAATAATAAAAATAACAACAATACACAATAATTTATCATAAGATCATTCATCTATTAAAATGTACCTTCAAGCATCAACAAGTTAATTAACTTAACACAAGCCAAATTAAAAAAAAAAAACACAAAGTCTTAAACTTATCTAAATAAGCAAAATAATGTCAATGACATAAAAGACCAAGTCTTTCATAACATCACATTAGGTTTCTTTTTTGTTCATATCAACAATCATCCTCATTGTCACCGCTTTCATTTCCTTCAACGATGCCAACAAATCCCGACAAATCGAGTCCATCCTCATCACCATCCATTTCATTAAATGTGTTACTTGAGCTTCCACCAACTATAAAATAAAAATTATAAACAGTTAGAGAATAACAATATTTCTAGAAAAATATTTTTTAAATACAACAAATTAAAATTTGAAAAATACAATCTAACCTTGATTTTTCTCATGAGAAATAGCTTCTTCCAACTCATCAATTTCAATTTCAGGTGATGGATCTTCCTCAACAACCCAAAACTCAATTTTATCAATACATTCATAATCAATTGGGTCATACTCTCGCTTTCGGTTATGGAGTCTAAATAATAAAATCATACAAAATTAATTCAATATCACAAATAAAAAAATTAAAAAGAAAATAAAAATAATATCTTACACTTCTTAAAATGAAAAAATACCTGTTTCTCAAGTGGAGATTATAATGAACATACACCAAATCATTTAATCGTTCATGCTCTAACCTATTCCTTTTTTTTTTTGTGTGTATGCGTTCAAATGCACTCCAATTTCTCTCACACCCTGAAGATACTGAAGTCTGACTAAGAAGTTGAATTGCCAACTTTTTCAGATTAGGAGTATCATGTCCAAACATGTGCCACCACTCATCTACACAAGTCAATAATTATACACATTTTTTAAACTAGTGCAATAAATGAGACATTTAAAGAAAATAAAACTAGTACAATAAATAGTGAGAAATTGTTACCTGGCCTCATGGATGCTGAACAATCTAGTGCCATTTTTCTTCCAAAAGTGTTTCTTCATTCCCGAAAAAGTGTAGTCTCTTCCATCATTTTTCTAGTACTTACTCCAATAGCTTTTGTATTAATAACCTCCAACAAGTCATTCCTCATTTCGGCCTTTTGACAAAAATTAGCCTGATTATACTGAAATGCCGGATTTAACCAATAAGCTGCAGCATGGATATCTTTGCGCAATTGTTTATCCCACCTGTCCTTTATAATTTTGGTGTATTGTTTATACAACCTTTACTTTCCTTGAAAAATTTCTTTCATAGTTTTACGAGCTCGATACATGCCTTCATACACATAACCTAAAGAAGGCTTCTCATCTGAATCCACTAGACGCAACAGTCTAATCAATGACCCCATAATCTTTACAATCAATAAACAGTTGTTCCAGAAAACACTATCAAGAATTATTTGTTTCACTTCTTTTGCATTGCTTGTCTTGGAGACATTCCATTGATCAAATTCTTCACTAGTGACCATTGCCTGCAAAGTTTGTTTATGGTCATAAACACTATTTAGGGCAATAAAAGTTGTAGCAAATCGAGTATCTCCAGGCCGTAAAATTTCTCTCCACCCCCGTCCTTTCCATAAGAATGCCAAAGTCCACTTATGATTGTAAACAAATACAGTGATCATGCCTGCAAGTTTCTTCAAGTTATCAACATGAGGCAAACTAGCAATGTCTTTTAGCATCAAATTAATACAATGGGCTGCACAGGGTGACCAACTAATATTCGGATATTTGTCATTAAGCAACCTTCATGCACACTTGTAATTACTTGCATTATCAGTCACCAAGTGGACAACATTTTGGGGGCCCACCATTTCAACAATTTCTGCAAATAGATTGCATAATGTAGAACCATTCATGATAAAGTTAGAAGCATCAACAGATTTGAGAAATGCAGTTCCTCTTGGGCAATACACAAGAAAATTTATCAAAGATCAATCTCTACAATCTTTCCAACCATCACCCATAACAGTGCAACCTGTTTCTGCCCATGTGCTTCTATAGGTGTCAATGAGTAACTTCACTTCTGTTTTGGCATCAGATAACAAATTCACCCTTATGGCATGATATGTAGGAGCTTTATACCCCATCCCAACAGAGGCAATTGCATCCACTATAGGTTGAAAATAAAATGAATTTGCAGCATTAAAAGGAATGCATGCATCATAAAAGAAGCGAGCTATGGCAAAATCGACCTCATGAAGCTTTTCCTTGCTTTGGAGTACAGACTTGATTGTTGGTTGAGATCCAGGAGTAGTTCCACTAGAAAAATAAGAGTCCAAGGCTCTTTTTCTTTTTCTAGATGAAGTAACATGAGTGTTACTTGGTTGATTGCAACTGGCGCCACCATCAGCATCAATGACTACAATAGAAACCCGTATTAGAGGAACCAAAAATTTAAAAGACAAATAAAATTTTTTATAATATTTGTATAGTTCTATGTACTTTATTTATTAGCATGTTTTCAATAATGCCTCAATAAACAAATTAATAACAAAAATAAGAAACTCGGTAATAACAAACTCTAATATTATATTTTCTTGTAATAAATGTAATCACCTTGAGATTCATGTGGATTTCTTTCAAGAGAATGACTTTCTTCATAGTTTGCTTGTCTTTGCCTCTTTTGTTCTCCAACTTCATCAAGACTTTGCTGCATGCAATAACGAACATCTGACGGCACTTTTAAACATGGACCTATATCACTTTTTCGTCCGGCAAGATGCATTTTTAGCCCATGAATGCCTCCACCTCGGTAAGTCTTTTAACAAAAGTTGCATATCAATGCTTTTTTATTATCTTGGGAAATTGCTTCACTAACATGTGCCCATGCAGGATCACTCTTTAATCGTGCTGCTTGGTTGTGGATGTTTGCTTCAACAGAAGGAGCAGTTGGATTATTTTGGCTCATAATTCTACAAATTATAGAAAACAAGAAGCACATTATTTAATATAATTATGAAATAAGAAATAGATGATTTTTCAGATTTTTCTTTTCATTGTTAGATATGGTTACGTGAAACAACTAGGCATAAAATAAAAGCAACATTAGGTGAAATAAACAAAGAAATAAATTATTTACAATATATCAAGTTTATAATCTATTTCTGTATTGTTTCACATATATATTGTAAAGAATATAAAGAATTCAAATCTTAGAATAAAATGCATACAAAATAATATACGCATCTTAAAAAATTGCCGATGGGCTGATTCTGGTAAGGCAACCTACGTTCACATATTTCTTTGTTAAGAATACCGTATTTAGTTTATTTAGTATAATTTCTTCAAACAAAAAAATCATGAAAATTCTAAAATTGTAGAGAATTGACGTAATGAGAACACCCAAGTCTCTAGTTACTCAAACAAGATAAATAAAATGAATAATGGACTTGTCAAAGACTGCAACAAAATAAAAATTAGTCAAAGGCTGCAACTAAAAAAATAAAAAAAATATAATAGAAGATAAAGATGAAAAAGTAGTCAAAGAAGAACAAAGAAAATGTACAGGAGTCAGGAGATGGACTTCTTGTAGTCTCTAGCCTGTAGAAAACGTACAGGAGGAGATGGCTTGTTAGTCAAAGGCTGCAAAAAGCAAAAGGAGTAAAAAGATTAAAAAAACGCAAGAGTAAAGCAAAAAAACGGGAGAAAACAAACAAAAGCCATCAAACAAAGACCCTATTATAAATACCTCCAAACTAGTTCAAACTTGAAACGCAAGAGCCTTAAAATTAAGAGACGAGCGCCGACGTTGAGGTGAACAGAGAGCAAGGAGCATGGAGGCAAGAGGCTTGATGATGAGCAACGTTCAGAAACAGAAGACCGTATACAGTACACACGTGGGTGGCTGGCATGGCCGTTGAGGCAGTGGCGGAAAGAGAAAGCAGAACAGTGACGATGAACGATGAACAAAGCAGTGGTGACTATCAAGCTTCTTTTTCAATAATCAATATTTTTTTTCTCTAATAAGTAATTGAATTCTAATTGAATTCAAACAGCCATCGGATTTTTTTTTTCTTTTCATTTTTTTACTACACTTGTTAAGTAATTATGTTAGACCGTCAGTTCAGGCGGTTCAACGGTTTGACGGTTCCAGGTGATTTTTTACGGTTTTGACCGATTTTTGACCAAAGCATACATGGGCCGGTAGCCGGGCCGAAAGGAGCAGCGGGTGGCGGTTGAACCGATCGAACCGCCCAGTCCGGCCCAGGTTTTACAACCATGGTTTTGGATGGAAAAACTTTGTCATGAGTTACTTTTCCGTAAATACCATCATATTTGGTTGGTGTTTAAGTTTTAACTTACATATTTTATAAAAAAAAACCAAGATTTGAGTAGAGAAGGGGTGTAGATAGTTTTTTGTAAAAAAAAAAATAAAATTGTGGTAGAGGAGAGGTGTATGATACTTAGTTTTTTTATTAAAAAAAATTCAAAAGATAATAATCATTGTTTTTTATGGAGAGGGTGACAGAGTCATGACTTTCTCTTTTTTACTGGTGGGAAATCTTAAACTCAACCTACCTGATGAGTAGCCAGCTCTATATGCCTATGTGGGGAGGGATGTTTCAAATTCAGTAGATTTAGCAAGGGTTCATATATAGACGCCACTTTGATATAAATACATACATTACAAATAATATAAAATTTTATGTTGTTTACTAAAAAAAATAAAAGATAAAATATTTTACCTTTATTTTCAGTGTGTTCTTTTTGTCGTTAGTCTTTAATTTTATCTATTTTATTGACATCCTTGTTTATAATGGATCCTTAGTCTTTAATTTTGTCTATTTTATTGACATTATTGTTTATAATGGAAAAACTTTTTTAAATGTTTATAAATATCGTGATTACTTTTAATGCTAGACATGGTTATTGTTACTTATAGTAAATTATTGTAGTTTATATGTATTTTAGTTTTTAGGGAAAGTTTCAAAAATTCCTGTGGTTTGATGTAACCTACAATTATCCCCCGTATATTGAGAAACTTACACTTTCCCCCCTTTGACCCATACGTCATCCTCCTCTCAGTTTGTTGAGTTGGTCCCCACACTAAGTTACATATGTGGAACTGATAATGCCCCTGGAATCACAATATAAGTGGCATTGTTAACAGAGTTTCAACTTTCAATCTTCAATCTCTCGCTTTTAGAGATGTCGAAGAATAGAATGGGCTAAACGAGTTTGTGGCAGGGAAGGAAAATAAGATCAAATTGATGACAAATTCTTCATTAGCAAAGGAAAATCAAGTAACCCTGTATCCTAACTTGGCCTTGTTTTCATTTTAGGGTTTGGGTGAAAACTACAAACTGGGGTGGATTGAACTACAAAGGACGTTTCAAATTCCACACTAAGATTGAACTACGAAGGAAATGTGAAGGAAAATAAGGTAACCTTGTATCCTGATTTGTCATTGTTGTTGAACATTGTTGTGTTTGGTGATTCATCATTGATCAGTTGGAACTGAAGATAAGATGAAGTTATTAGTCTAATGTTTTTTTTGGGTGGGTTTATAGTGACATTGTGTTTTGGGATGTTGGTTATTGCTACATGAATTGTGTTATGTGATTTTTATTGCATTTATGTAGCTTTAATTTCAATTATGTAACGAAAAATTGGGATTTTTTTGCGCAATTGTTTAAGTTTAAAAAGAAGTTCAATCCATAAGCAAACTACAATTCTTTTCAAGTTCCTGCACAGCTGCACCTTTATTCTAAGTAATTCTACTTGTTTTAGTAAATCATTTGTTGTCCTGAAACTTGTGTCATTCAATCCTTGAGTAAATATAAGCTTCAAATGAGTTGAGGTCTGAATGGTGACATAGTTGCCTCATTTAAGCTTTGGATGTTTGTTTTTCATCTTTACATGAATGAATCATTGTTGGTTTTGTTTATTAGCATACAATAGAGCAAAAATAGAGGAGTTGATGGCTTGAACTGTAATTGATGTGCAGATTACTCCAAAGTTGAAAAGTCAGCTATAAAAGAAAAATATGTGTGACTATGGGCGTAAAGTTGTCATTAAGATTTCTGAATCAGAGAGAAATTCAAACAAATTGTGTTATGTTTATGCCAAGAAAAATGTGGATATTAGGATTGGTGTTTGTCGATGAACTTGGTACAAACAGGGGGATAGAGGCACTTTACTAGACAAAGTTTAAGTAGGAACGAAGGTGTAGTTAAGGGATTTGTTGGACCAACTATTGTAAAACAAAGTGAAATTTTGGTTTTAGTTAACATATTGTTTGTGAAAGTAGATACGTTTAAAGTTTTCTTACTAAGAACAAAGAAGTGGGTCATTAGTTTTCATCATCATTTGCACCACTTGTTTCAAAGATTTCTTGCCTGACAGCCCTTTTTTACCCATACTACTGCCCTCTACTACTCTGCATTTTCTTGTGCCTCTTTCTCTCCCTTTACTTCTCTCCCTTTCATTCAATCATGATACACTCTATAGCTACCCTGCTTACCATGGCCATCACCTATCACTATTTCATTTGACGGAACAATAAAATCAATGGCTAAATCGAACATGTTTACCTCAAACTAAACACCTACTTCATTCATTATCATAATTACAACCTCAAAATCTCATGATTTTGATATCTCATCTCCAACCACATCAATAATCTTAGAAAATATTTGCTTTAATAGGTAAGGGTCTACATTCATTACAGCTGCTTTTGGTGGAAACTATTTTAACTTGACAAATATAGCAATTTCCTCTACATCTCCACAAGCATTGAACATACTAGTTACATCTTCATCCCCTGTGATATCAATCCTAAGACCAGTTCGTATGATAACTTTTGCTGAATTGAGACGACATTTCCCCAAACTACGTTCACTATATATGCACATGAAAATTGACCAGAGTCCACCAACTTTCTTGAAACACAGGTGCCCTTAAAAACATCATCATCTTCATAATAATAGATGTTGTGTGGCATGCTTCCTAGCCTATGAACAAAAAAAGACACAAAAAGAGAATGTAAGCTACATTCTCATAATCTGACAATTTGAGTATAACCAACTCAAACTTAGTTCATGAAACAGAGAAGACCCACAAAATAACGATCATTCAACAATACAACCTAAGATAACACATATTTCACAATTATGAATTTTACAAGACGGTAATAGAAAAGTTAAGAAATTCATTTAACAAAAATAGGAAGTTCTAACATTAACCATTAACCTTCTACAACTTAACCGCACCTTATTCAATCAAAATTTTTTAAGAACACAAACCTGGTATTTTTTTCTCACATCATTGAAAATCCTGGAGGCTGGATCAACGTTCTTTAATAATATATTGAATGAAATTGCAAATTCATCAAGCTTATTAGAGTGGTGAAGGAGAACTGAAAAGACTTATGCATTTGGAGAGAAGCTTCATGCCTCATTATTACATATAGGGTTTTTATGTCTTTCCTCAACGTAGCAAATGGAGAGCATAATGACATATAGGTCAGAAGGAGCAGAGTGTAGGTTTTTCAATATACAGGAGAGTAATTGTATGTTGCATCAAACCATAGGGTATTTTTGAAACTTTCTTTATTTTGTATCTATTACATGAATCCATTAAATAGGTTGATGGGTAAACTACCCACCCCATGTCGACTAAGATGATTGTGTTGGCTACAAGTTGCAAAGAGGTTATGAGTAAAGTATGTTGTAATGTGATAAGGTTATTAAAATCATTACTCTTCTCAAATCTAACTTACTGACATCTATACTTAAACCTAAAGTTGGAAGACATAAATGTCCACTTGGTAGCCTTAATCCTAAAATGGTTAATGTTGGAAGAGTCTAATATGTGCCCTACCCTATGTGTGTCCTATTCGTATAGCTACTTTTCTACCCTAAAGTTAATTTGGTAATTCTTCCATATCTCTTCCCTCCCAGCATCAATGATCAACTTAATCTCGTCCGCTATGGTGGTCACACTTTTCACTACCAGTATCCCACATAAAACCACAACATTGTCCCCAAGTGTCATGTAGCCACTAGCACCAATGATCATTGGTTGGGTCATGGTTGCAACAGTGCAATCGATGTTGGAAACCATTGCTGCTTTATCTTCCTCTGGATCAGCAAAATCGGTGACAGTTGCAATAATGATTGCGGTTAGGTCATGGTTTCGATGATTGCATTTGGACAATGAGGCTGGTGACAATATCTGGTCGCTTTTGTTGTTATGAATTAGGTGACGGTGGTGCACATCTCTACAAACAAGCAGATTTCTTTTTCTTTCTTTTAGGGGCAAATTATGTAAATAACCGTAATTTTGTCTAAAACTTACAATATTACCCTAGGATTCAAAAAGCTACTTTTTTCTCCATCTTTGTACTAATATATGAACAAATGTAACATATCTATAATATATCTGTAGCATATCTCTTTTCTTATTTATACATATGTATCACATATTTTGTACATATATAGTACTTTCTTTATACATCAAGTTTTATATATCTCCGTTACCCGATTTGTATATATATCCATTTTTAGAAGTAAACGAGATTTGATGTGTTCACGCCTATTTTTTTAATTATAAAAGGTTAAACTTGTATATACTATTAAATATATCGCTAACATATTCTTCATTTCATTTGTACATATGTCACATATTATTTGTATATATGTTTCACTTTCTTTATATATCGAGTTTATATATATCTGGCATTTAATTTAGGATAAATGCCACTAGTTGTCCTTAAATTATATCTCATGTTACATAATCGTCTTGAAATTATCAGGCATTGTATCAATCGTTCTCAAACTATTTAATTTTTATTATTTTGTCCTGTCGTCCATCACACTGTTAAAAATGGATGAAAAAGTGGTGTCACATCAATAATCACAGCATTTTTCTATTCCACATCATCAGCCATGTCATTTTTCCATCCATTTTTAATAGTTGTGATGGACGGCAGAACGATTAAACAACATTGGATATAGTTTATGGACCATTAAGTAACATTTAATAGTTTCAAGACAATTAAATAACATTGGTATAGTTTAGGGACAATTGGTATTACTTACCCTTTAATTTATATATATTTTCAATTTTAGAGGAAACACAAAATTTGATGTGCTAACACTTGTTTTAAGTTATGAAGGGTAATATTGAAATATAAATATATATATACACAAATGGTATTTATTGGCCTCATTATAGAAAACAGGAAAT
Source organism: Aquilaria sinensis (assembly GCA_005392925.1). NCBI lineage: Eukaryota > Viridiplantae > Streptophyta > Magnoliopsida > Malvales > Thymelaeaceae > Aquilaria > Aquilaria sinensis. The sequence goes on from SMDT01001407.1 coordinate 335,715, forward strand.
TACCAAACCCCCCTCAGGTATATTCTAATCTACAATTGTATCCTCCCTGTTTCAAACACCTATAATTACCCCTTGAAAATTTAACTCCGTTACTAACCGTTATTACCTAAAAGAAAAAATACTTACTTTTTCCCTCCTATCTTTACTCCCTAAAAGGTTTACCCCACCCACTTCTACATCTAATAATATAGGCCCCCCACCCTCTTCTTCCTCCACCTCTGCCATCCAGCATTAGCGCCACCAGCACCGGAATCATCCTTGCCACTTTCTTGCTCCACAGACGACCCAATTCGAATCGTCATCCTTTTCCACTGATTACCCATGATCGACCATGCGCTCAAGACACTCATAATCATGATTTATGGAGAAAAGATATTGAAAAGACAAAAAAAAACAAGAAACAACATCTGATCCACTAAGAACACAAGAGAGTTGCTAAATCACTAAAATAAACCTCTTAATAGAGCCGACAATCAAATAGAATGAAAGACAAATCTATGCCTATTAGGGCGATGAGGATAGAACCAGATCAAGGAACAACCGAGCGCCTCTGCCACCAGCGTCGTCGCGGCAGACATGGGTCAGGCATTTTGAGGAATCGCGACAGCCTTTCGCTTGGCTGAATGAAAATGACCAGATGGCCCCAGAAGTTCTGAACTCTCAGCATTTCCAGCCAAGCTCTTTAGATTGCTCTACTAGCGGCATCCGTGACGATGATCTGAGGGAGCTAAAACTTGCTTCTGCTTTGAATCGGGGTCATCGGAACAAGAATCTAAGCAAAATTTAGGTGTCACTTCATGCTTAAGGTGGGATTGAGGGGTTTGATGGGTCGAAGAGTAGTGGCCGTTGAGATTCTCCACTTTAAAGCCAGAGGAGAAAGTTGATTCAAAGACGGTGCTGACGGAGGTGTTCCATCTCGTAGAGGCTAGAATTGTAGAGATTGAGCATGATGAGTCAATTTTGATTTGCGTCACCGGGGAGGTTTGGTTTCACGTCACCGGGAATCGTAAAGATCGAGCACGATGAGTCGATTTTGATTCGCATCACAGGGGAGGTTTTGATTCGCGTCACTAGGAATTGCAAAGATTTAGCGCGATGAGGGCAGAATTGCATAGATTGAGCACGGTGCTCAACTCCCAGCACTTTTGATTCGCGTCACCAGGGAGGTTTCCTGGGTTTGGGATTTCCAGATGATAGTGGAGTGGATGTGTCTTGAGATTAGAAATCAAGGGATCCATCTGTACTGTTTTTAAACTTTAATGGTCAATCAAAGCACTTGAACCAACATTGTTAACAGGCTGACTGACGGGGTTAAAAATGCAAGGGGGTAAGTAGGTATTAGAAATATATAGGACACAAGTGTAGGTTAGGGTATGCCTCAAGGGGCAGTTTTGGTAATTTTCTCAATGAAAACACCTTTCGGATTAGACTACCGTGGTACCGGGCATTTGGTAGACCTTAGAGTGTTGGACACCACCTAAGCCGTAGATTAGCAGAATCGAGAAATCTACTCCGCGGAGTCGGTGACGGATGTTGATGATGTGTTCCTCTTACCTGAATCTCAGGCTCGCGTTCATGGCTCCCAAATTCAAACAACAGCTCCTCCATCAGAGTAACACAACATAAAATCCTCCACTCTATCGTTCTTAACTCTGCTGTTCTCCAGTCTTTTATTGGAAGTTCCTTTCTGGGTATCAGATTTCTTTGCTTGATCTGCGACTTTGACAGTTGCAGGCACCGCCTTGGAGAGTTCGCCGACGAGGGCCAGAACAATGAGCACCGAATCCTCCATGAAAGACTCCTTTTCCCAATACGCCGACTACCTTAATAATCTCGTAACGCTTTCTTCTTCCCTTTTCCCTTTTTCTGCTAGCTGTAAGCATCTTGCTTCGCCGTTCTTGTGAATTAGCGACATTTGTATTTGCTACTGTTTGTGCCTTGGTAAGGTCTTCTTTATTTCCTTCCGAACATTAGAACGCATGGGTGGTCTTAGATCATCTAGTTGTGCACTTGAGGTTTGGGGGTGTTTTACAGGATGAGATAATGTCATTTGCGTAGTTTTTCATTCAGAAGGCTACGTTGCCTAATAAATAGACAAAGAAAAGGTTGTAGATGGAAAAATCAATCTGTGAAAGATGCCTGCACGGCTATAAGTCACTTCCTTGCGGTTCGAATGATTTGCGATATTACGTTTGGAAAATCAATCATTGCATCAAATTGTGTTGTGAAGTACTTCTGTTGCTGCTCTTAATTAAAATGCTTGTAGAGACGTCTTGATATTTGGGTGCTGCAAAATGCTTTGAGAATACAATAGTGTTTGTAGTGTGATCTTCTTGCTGTTGCTTGGCTAAGAGTGTTGATGATGCTGGTTGTTTCACGGATAGTTTAGGTAAAACTCTTGTTGCTAGTTTGCTTGTTCTGTCTACCTATGATAGTGCTGTTCCGCTCATTCACATCCATGATGAAGAAATCCAGAAAAAAAACAATTGTTGTTTTTTATTTGGAGTTAGATGTGGTGAATAAATGCAGTAGATTATTCAGACATATACAGATAATAGCTTCATCAAATGCGATCTTTTGAATGATTTCATGTGTTATCCATCGAGTATAATTCTCTGCTATTCTACCAACTGTTTTCTCGCAGAATGAAAAACGTGAAAGGGTGGTAAAGGCTAGTCGTGATATCACCACGAACAGCAAAAAGGTCATATTCCAGGTACACAGGTAACACAGTTATTCTTTTATTTTATTTCTGAAATTACTTTGGTGTAAAATTACTGTTTCAAACCATGCGCTATTGGTTGCTAGTGCGACTAAAAAATCCATTTTGATACCTCATGTGCATTGCTTTGCTTTTTATTTTTTATAAGTCCTTTTTCTTTTTCTTCTTTTTCAGTTTTCATTTATTTTGATATTCAGATTTTCATGGGCCCATGTGATATTTTATATAAATATTGAGTTTGTTATATTTTATGTAAATATGAGTTTGTTGTTCGCTACCTCCCTGATCTTGCTAGGTTTTGCTTAAATGACAGAATCAGTAAAACCAACAAAGATGAAGCTCTGAAAAGGGCTGAAAAGGATTTAGCAATAGTGACCAAGCAGTATCTGTCAAAGCTGGTCAAAGAACTGCAGGGGACTGATTTCTGGAAACTAAGAAGAGCTTACTCACCTGGGGTGATGTCCTTTCCTCTCTCTCTCTCTCTCTCTTCTCTCCCCCCCTCTCTCTCTCAAGCTAGGACATGATTAGCTGTTGAGTGGTTCTCTGCAGGTGCAAGAGTATGTTGAAGCTGCAACATTCTTACAGTTCTGCAAAAGTGGGTGCCTGTTGAAGCTTGAAGAGATAAATGCTACCTTCTTACAACTCAATGATCAACCCCTCGAGCCATTTCAAATTAATATATTAGACTATCTTTTGGGAGTAAGCATCTCTGGATTAGAATATACTATTTTTCTTTTCCAATCAGCATGCTGTCACAGTATGTTGCACATACCAGCGTTCTTGTGTAAAAAAATTCTTCACAGCGGTCAGCTGGCTGTCACATTCTTAAATTAGCTGTTTACTCTGTTTCTGCAGCTTGCAGACTTGACTGGTGAGTTGATGCGTCTGGCAATTGGCCGAATATCTGATGGTCAGTTGGAATTTGCTAAAAAGATATGCCAGTTTGTGCGGGATATTTACAGGGAGCTGTCTCTTGTTGTCCCACTTATGGATGATAGCTATGATATGAAGAAAAAGATGGAGACAATGCTCCAAAGCGTGATCAAAATAGAGAATGGTATGTGTTGCCTGAAATTGTTAGTGCACGACATTGACTTAAACAATAAAAACAAAATTCCACTCGCATCATGCAGATATACTCATATTTCAAGCCCTATAGCATGATAGGGTCGCCCTCATTATTAGATGAGCAGTCTTTTATTTGTGTTCTTTGTTTTTGTTTTTAAGTTCCTTCTTCTCTCTCTCTCTCTTGAACTGTGGTATTGCACATGGCTGAAGGGCAAGCTATTAGGTTTATATATCTGTCAAACAAACCTGGAGTAATCATAAATTAACGGATAAGTTGTATCCTTTTTTCTTAGGTTTGTTTTTACTTTTGTTGAGAAGCAACTTTTTTTTTCAAGCTGGCATGATTATCACTTTCAGATTTTGAGAATCTAGAAATCAAGTTAAAAAGAAAAATCATTTGGCTGTTTATATTGTGATAGCGAATGAACTCGCATGAGGTATTGTCCGCTTTTGTCGGGGACACATGGTTTGGTCCTTAAAAGGCACCACACTTGGGAGAGGAGTGATTGGGCTATATAAAGCTCCTAAGTCCCTTGTTTCCATCCCATGTGGGATAGTCCTTGGTTATCAACATATTTGATAGCTAGTGAGCTCGCATGAGGTATTGTCTGCTTTGACTAGGCCGCACGGTTTTATCCTTAAAAGGCGCCCATGCGAGAGGAGTGCTTAGATTATAGAAAGCTTCTAGGCCCCTCGTTTCTGTCCCATGTGGGATACACCCTCCCAACCAGTGGTGGAGCCGGGTTTTTAGGCTTGGGGGGGCTAGACGGATACAAGACTAGCAACGGTCAAAACCTAGGAGAAAAAATTATTTAAATAATTATTCATAAAATTAACTTTTATAAAAAATTATTTAAAAAATTGTTTAAAATTTTTACTTTTGTTGTAAATTCATCTCTAAGTTCTCAACTGTTGTATATTTGTCTCAATTTGATCACTAACAACGTTAACTGTTGGTGAAAGGGCGAATTTGCAATGCTAGACAATGATTTTGGATGAATATACAATAGTTGAGAGGTTGAGGACACAGCTTGTAATGGAAAGTAAAGATTTATGGCTGCTGGTGCAATTTACCCTTCTAATATTCTTCACTAGTTTGGAGGGGCAAATATCGCACTTGGTCCTTAATTCCTTACAAAATAACCAAACTAGTATCTAATGGTTATAGACTTCCAAAATTCTCAGGGGGCCAGCACCCCCCCACCCGGCGCTATTGCTCCCAACATGAAGGGGGCTTGGGAAGAGGCTTGTGGCCACAGCCCCTTAGAATGGTGGTGATGAGGCTTGTGGCCACATCCTCTTCGCAAGCCCCCCATCTTGGGGGGAGGGGGTGTTGATAACCAAAGGCTATCCCACATGGGATGGAAATGATGGGCTTAGGAGCTTTGTATAGCCCAAGCACTTCTCTTCGACATGAGAGACCTTTTAAGGACAACAAATGTGGCTACGACCAAAGCGGAAAATACCTCACGCGAGCTCATTGGCTATCATATTGTATTATAATTTTTGTTTTGAGGAAACAAAACATTTGAGAAGTGAACTTGTTTTTCAAACACCGGTGACATAACAATCATATTATGGTAATTTTATATTGAATTGTTTCTTCAATCGGGATATTGATTACTGTGTGTTGCATTGAGAAAACAGTGATGTGTAATCAGATGTTTTGCTTGATCTCTGGTTTAGCCTGCTTTAATGTCCACGTGAGAGGATCAGAGTACATGCCGCTGCTGGGGTCAGATGATCCAAACTCATTTTTGTTGGCAGTACCCGAGATGGAATTGTGAAAGTAATTTCTGCTACACACTTCTCTTGGGGGTCTCATTCTGGGGCAGTCCGTAGAGTCATGTTTTATTTTCCATTATCCTGAGGCTACTACCATATGCTTGTGTTGAAATGTAAACTAGAATGGTTGAACTATTGAAATGCATGATTGTTTTCAATTGCTCTGCAGCGAAGTGTTTGAGGAAGTCGGATGTGAGTAGCCGTTCGCAAGGCTTTGATTCACGTTTTTTATCCGCTGGAGTTTATATTTGATGCAGGTTTTTGTCGGTGCAGTCTACTTCCCAGAAAAGTTATTGATTGATGATGAGATAAATCACTTTTGTTCTTGTTCACTGATCCAGATTTTGCCAAATTTGGATTAAGAATTTTGATGTCCAGTAGAATGCCACTTAACCAAGGAAAAACAGATGAAAAGTTGTATATTGTAATGCTACCTATCTGGTCATAGAAAGTCTGATTTAGGGTTTGCAAATGACAAGGCGGGCAATATACGTTTGTTTGAGTTTATTAAAAAATTTAACTAGCTTGAGCATGAAGCAAGCTTTTGACTGACTTCTTAGAGAAGCTATTCAAGTTTGTTGTTTAGATTAATTTTGCTTTGAAAGAGTTCTACTTCAATGCCTAAATTTTGAAGCTGGATTCCAAACCGACCAATTATTTGGTTAAATAATTCTAAATAATTATATCTGATCCAGTTTTTAATCAGCAAGAGAGGTACTATAGCAGTAGCAATAAAAGACAAAGGAGCAAATAACAAAAGAATAAATTTAAGAAGGAAAATCCCAGGCCCGAAGGCCTAACAATAACTCAGACCAGAAACGAAGCAGTCCTCTATAAAACAGGGTGAACGGGAAAAAGGCCACACCGTATCGGAAACTTGATATCATGCATTGTCCTTTTATTTTAGCAATCTGCACTTTATGCCATGTATTACCCTAGTAAAATATATATTTTCAAAATGAGAAAAGGCAATTTTATTGAGTTCTGAAAATTACTCTAGATGTTCACAACGACGTGACTTCTGTTAACAATTATTTTACAACAAAATATGTCTTTAGCCCTCAAACTCAGTTGATCAGGATATTTACACCCTGAACTTGAGCCAGAGGTAACTTAACCCCCGAACTTGAAAAAGTGGGTCAGTCAACAATTTGACTTGTATGTGTAGTCACTTGATTTGAAAGTGTTTAATCCTATTTCTTTGACCTACACGTGTTGTCACGTATAACCCGGTGAAGTTGAAGCAAATAGAGGGGGCATGAACTTTATCTGGTAGTGGAGGTGCAAGCACAAAGAGTTAGGGGTTGGTTCAAAAAACTGATGATCCAATTGAAGATCACCCTGGTTCCTAACCTTCTATTACTTGAATCAATCAATTGTGAGAGAAGATGCGATTGTGGGAAGACGTAACTTGTAAGAGAACAAACGATATTAGATTATTAAAGGTCATGTAATATGTGTTGACTATCGACCCACTTTATACCAAATTTAGGGGTTAAGTTGTCCTGAATTCAAGTTGAAGGGGTAAGTATCCTTATCAGCCGAGTTTGAAGGCTAAAGGTGTATTTTGATTCCTGTAACTAACTTTTATTTAGTATTCTTGATTTGATTAGTAGAGAACTTCCAAGTTGATCCAAATGAAGTAAAAGGTATTTGTTTCTGCTTTTTTTTTTTTTAAAAAAAAAAGAGGTAAAAAGAACTTGGTAGGGCAATCAATAAATTACCTATGACGAGTTTGAGTTGAAAATTAGTTGTCCCGTTTCTTACGGAAGTCTATGCTTACCCCTCAACACCTAATCAATGGTCAAACCATTATTGAAATGACAAAATCCTAAATTAGTTGTCCAGAATGAATTTCCTCACATCCTCCTGAAGGACGTACTTCTTATTGGAAATTAAAGGGTGTTAATGTTTGAATAGAAAGTGGGGGAGATAGACGCAGATATAGTCAACCTTACAGTATAGGAAAGTTTTAAGTGGGTTTTCCTTCATTTTCCATGCATGTTGGGGTCATGTATAACCAAGGTTGTCAAAAATGTGTTTTTACCTAAAGTTGTTTTGGTTGTTCTAGAGTCGTAGAGTTGTAAAAGGTTATAGAGTCGTAAGACACTACAAAAAATACAAAAAAAAAAAACTTGGAGACAAATTATTAAAAATATAAAATTATTTAAATTGTCTTGAAAAGTATCATAAACAACATGTAATTTGCACCTAAAATGCAGATTTTTAGGTTGGCTGGGCTTCAGGGTTCAGTCTTGGTGTTTCTGTAGAGAGGAGGCAGATTTTGGTTTAGGTAATTAAAAAATCCGTTTAAATAATTAATTAAATATTTTATTAAAAATAATAATAAAATTAATTATATTTGATTTGAATAAAATTGAAGAAACTTTGTTACGTAGTTATATTTTTGTTTAGAATATTAAAATATTGAAAATAGTATGTATTTTATACAAAAGGTGCCTGATTCTAGGAGGAATTGAACATAATAATATTAATATTTATGAAAAATATATTAACTGTCTGTTTAAAAAAAATAAATAAATAAGAAAATGCTTAAAGCTACTTAAACTCCACAAATGTTAGGAATCACATTTTAATTACATTCGAACAAATGCTCCATGAAATGCTACAAAAATGCCAAGTTAAAGAGGCATTTACATTAAATGTAATTTTAACTATTTCTTAATTATGTTTAGCAACATTTGTAAAAAAGGTTACTAGGAAAACGTTACTAGAAACCTATTTTGTTGTAGTGCACGCACCTGGTGCCGTAGCTGGAAATTTTACAAATGCTAGAAGTATTATGAAACACGCTAGAGAATAAAGGACCATAATTGGCATTAAGCATGCCTGAATCCTTCTACTACTTAATTACAGATTCAGTCCCTAGCTTCCAGGAACGTACAATTTAGTCCCAATGTATATTTTTTTACAGATCTGACCCAATAAGACTAGAGTCGTAGAATCTCAATGTTTCCACATTTCTATAACTAGAAATGAATTCTACTAGTTTCTACTTAGAGTTTCATTTTTATTGCATTTCAAAACATCTTCCACCTCTAAAGTCGTAAAAACATACGTTTTTATGACTTAAAACGTGATTTTAATAACCATGTGTATAACTATACAAATATATCTCATAGCTAGACACAAGAATATCAAAAATAGATATGTAATTAAACTAAAACAACTATATCTAAATTTTAAGCAAGATGATCTCAGTTTTAAACAAATATTTACCAGAACTAAACAAATCACAACTTGACAAATATATCTCAAAATTAGACAAATGAATCTTAGAAATATATATACAACTAGTCAAAACAAATATTTAGTTGGGGTGGAGGTTTAGTTGAAGAAGAAATTTAAGAGGGTGGGAGTTAGGGGTGGAGCATGAGCTATTGTCTTATTCATCATTACTAAAAAAACTAGTTTTCTAGTGGGCAAATTACCAACAGCTAGATTGTTGGTAATTACTAACGCGTTAGACTGTTGATAAAAAAAATATAAATTTACCAATGATCAAACGGGTTAGTAATTTATCAACGGTCTAATGCATTGATAAATGATCTATTTTCCAACGGATAAATTACCAACCGGTCAGACCGTTGGTAATTACTAACGCGTTAGATTGTTGGTAAAGAAAATTAAAATTTACCAACGGTCAAATACGTTGGTAATTTACCAACAGTCCAAGTTATATATCATAATATTTTTTTTATCAAATATATCATATATATCATATACTCCCTCCGTCTTGGATTGTTTGAAATGTTTGGATTTGGCACAAAGTTTTAGGCAGGCTCACTTTTTACCATTGTTCCCAGTTTTTCCTTTTTCTTTTTTGTCATTTTGAACCTTCACTTTTGGCCAGACCTACCTCCATCTCCGTTTCGGTTCTAGTTCTTGTCCTAGCCCCAGTCTCGGTGTGAATTGGTTGATTGGAGCAACCTAAGGTGGGGGAGGACAACAATTTACCTCGATATGCCGTCGCAAACGATTCACCTCAATCTACCGTTGCCTCGTTGCCTCCATCCATCACCTTGTCACCTTTGTTCATTGCATATTTCCACCATTGAATCATCTTATATCTCCGCCATCAAATCGCCATTCGTTGCCTTGTTACCTATTGCCATCGAATCGCATCGCCTGTCAAATCACTGTTGAATCTTCGTCTGTCACCTCGTCACCCATTTCTACCATTGAATTGTTATTTGATTGTCTTCGACCGTTGTTGGAATCTCCGCCGGAATCACAATCGAATAAAAGAAAAGGTGAGAGTAGAGATGAAATGGCAAAGAACGAGAGAGAGAGAGAGAGAGAGAGAGAGAGAGATGGGTTCTTCAAAGAATTTGGGACGACCTAAAAAGGAAAATGTTGTAAAGAATGTGGGACGAAGGAAGTATATATAATGTATCATATATATCGTATCATAATAATAATAATAATAATAATATTATTATTATTATTATTATTATTATCATTATAAATTTTTTTCTATATCCCTAACACATTAAACAATTATGATTTTAATATATATAATGAGATTGAATCTCCCGTATATATTTTTATTATTATAATATATATATATATATATATATATAACGTATCATATATAAGAATATATACTTAAAATAGATCATATATATGCATTAAATATATGATACATACATACATACATACATTAAATAACGTATCATATGTATCATCTAATATGTGTCTAATATGTGTGTGTGTGTGTGTGTGTGTGTGTGTGTGTGTGTGTGTGTGTATCATATTCATCATACATATTTTACAATTTTACAATGATATATATATATACAATTTATAATGTGTATGAACATATATATGAACATATTTATATAGTGAAATTAAAAATTATGGTATTAATGTATAAAGTGAGATTGAATCTCCCTAATATATTATTATTATTATTATTATTATTACTATCTTGTATTAAAAGCCCATATATTGTGTGTGTGTGTGTGTATGTGTAAAAGCCTATAAAGACCAAAAAACCCATAACCCATAACCCTAACCTAGCCCATATAAAAACCCTAACCTATCTCTCACCTTTATTTACCCACCTCTCTTTGTTGCTTTACACCTTCTCCTCCCTTTATGCTCTCGCCTTTCCTCTTTTTGCCATTCTCCGTCCATCATCTGCCTGCCACCATTCTCCCTCTATTTGCCTTTCCCCAGCCCTCCTCACCTCCTTGGCTCGCCTAGCCTCATAGCTGCTATGGGTCTCCTTGCCTCGCCCGTCATGATGGGTCTCCTCAAATCTTTACTGATTTCATTTCAATTTTGTTTTTAATTTAATGTTTGATTTTGTAGATTTGATTGTGAGTTTTGTGTATGAAATTGTAGATCCAGTTGTCTCATTTGTGATTTTGTAGATTTGGTTGTTTGATTGTAGATTAGGTTTTAACTTTGTGAATTTTAGTTATTTTTGTGTTTGATTTTTGAATTTATTCTAAGATTTTGAAATTTGGGTCTATTTTTAATTTTTTTTATTAATTTTGGCAAATTAATATGAATTTCAATAATTTTTTGTTAATTTTTGTGAAATAATTAATTTTTGTTAATTTATTCTGAATTTTCCAAATTTTTATTAATTTTGGTATAATTTTATGAATTTTTTAAATAGTATTATAATTTTGTAAAATTTTTTATTTTCCAATTTTTGTAAATTTTTGGGTACTAATAAAATATTTGTTATATAATTTTACTAAATAAAATTTTATCAAAGTTGTTAATATTAATTTCTCATATTTGTTACTATTAATTTTGAATTTTTCATACATTAATTTTTGTAAAATTAAACAAATTTTTTATATTAATTATTTTAGTTTATTTGAATATTTTTTTAAAATAAATTGCAGTTTCCAACGGCTTCTCATTGGAAATTGCTTTATTTTTTTTTTAAATTTCAAAATATTTATCAATGGTCTTCCACTTTGAAAATTTACTAACGGTCAAACACGTTAGTATTTACCAATGGCTAATCGTTGGTAATTCACCAACGGTTTAAGCAATTGGTAATTTACCAGCTGTAAGTCGTTGGTAAATGTTAAACCAATGGTCAATTACGTTGGTAAAAGACATATAAACTTAAATTGTTGGTAATTTCCATCAGCTATTTTTCCAATAGCTAACCATTGGAAATTACGAATAACTTAGTATTAAGTCGTTGGTACAAAATTTTCCAACGCGTTCATTACCATGGCTCGCAACGGTCACACATTTGTAATTTTGAAATTGCTAAAGCATAGACATTGGTAACGGTCGTTGGGAAATGTTTTTTTTTTAATAGTGCATGCAGTCTTTACAAAAGAAATGTTAAAATGCGACTATTTTGTGTGACTAAATGTCAATAGCCTGACATTTTAGTTGCACGCCAGTAGCATATGTATGGGCTATAATTTTCTATGTAATTGAAATGTTTAGTTGTACAACAGTCAGCCGCATGTCAATACAATTTAAAAAATATTAACTTTTAGGCACACATCAAGTGAGTCACAGTCATTTATGCGACTGAAATGATCAATTGCACAAAGGTCAATCGCATGTTAGTAACACGATTTAAAAAAAATAAAAACATCAATAGCATGTTAGTCGCATAGTTTAAAAAATACTATTAAACTGTTAGTAGCATAGTGGTCACACCATTTAAATTAACTTCCCCCTCAGTTGCATGATAGTGTGACAAATTAAAAATGTTTTGCTTTTCAATCGCTTGATAGTCGTATAAATTAAATATATTTTTCTTCAGTCGTACATCAATGGTGAAAAAAAGTATCTGTGGCAAATTTAGTCACACAAAATGCCTTGTCCTTCCACAATTGTTTTTCTTCCTCATTTCTTCACCTTCTCCAATTTTCTCCTTTTTTGCTCCATCTTTGCTCTTCATCTCTGCTTTTACTTTTCTAGTTCTTCATTTTTTTAGGCTAAAACTCTACTGCCTTCAAACTACATCATTTCAATATCTAGTTATCAGCATAGAGGTAACTCGTATTTCTAGCCAGGATTTTGTTATAAATGATAGATTTGTTATTTGCAATTTTATTTACATATATATGCTCTTTCCTCCCTACTCATTCTATTCTCCCAAAATTTCTTTCAAGTTCTTTCTCCGCCTTGCTCCTTCCTCCTTACTCATTCAATTTTCCGGTCATTATTCACCCATTTACCACGCCATTTGTTGCTTCTGATAAGGAAATAAACCTTTTTTTTTTCATTTTCAATTTATTTTCTACGTTCAATTTTAGTAATAAATCTATTTTTAATTTTAGTACTTAAATTTATAACTTAATTTTAGTTTTAATTTTATTGTTAAATTTAGTACTTAATTTTTTGGTTAACTTTTTTCTTAATTTTATTGTTAATTTTAGTACTTAATTTTAGTACCTAATAATTTAGTAGATAATTTTTTATAATTTTATTTATTAAAAAAATACTTTGTGTTACTTTTTAGTCATGGAGCACGACGATCATGGTCACCAATTTATATTAATAATATTTTTAATTATTGTTTTTAATATTACTAAATAAAAATTTTAATAATTCCAATTTTAATATAGTAATTATATATTTCCATTATTATAATAGTTGTAATACAATTTTAATAAAATTTTTAATTATTTTTTTAAAATATGTATAAGTTGTGTGACTGAAAGGCAGTCGCATCATGCAACTACTTTCTATCAATCGCATGGTAATTTATGCGACTGAAACTGTCAGTCACATAATGAGACTGAGATTTAGTCACACGATGCGAGTAACAGATTCAATCACACGAATTCATCTAGCCCACTTTATCCCACTAACGCACTTAATCGCACAATAGTGGTACGTTTCAGTCACACAACAGTGGCATAACTCGTGCAACTAGCATTTTTGCTGTTGAATTTTCCTGTGGCATATCAGTTACATGATGCGACTGAATGCCACTATTTCTTCAGTCACATCATCCCATTTTTCTTGTAGTGACATGTTTTCTTATCAGATGAAAAGGTATATGAATGACACTAGTCTTTGGAAGTTGTTGGAGCCTTCTCAGTGGGGATTTTGACTAAATTAGTTGAAGCATCATTGCTGCAGCCAAAGGATGAATCTCCAAGAACAAGATGGTGTAGACTCATGCCGCGAAAGATTAATATCTGCATTTGGAGACTATTGCAGGATCGGTTGCTAACTGTATTTGTAGAATAACTGCAGAAATAAAGTAGTCTTTAACAATGGAGAAGTTCTAGTCTTGCAAATGTTAAATGATATTTAGGTCTTGCCACACTTTTGGATCCAATATAGATGTAAAAACTTTAGGTGTTCTTGGGAAGATTGGTTAATTAACCTAAAATAGAGGATTGTAAACCTGTTGAAAAAGTGGTCGGCTTTCTGCTGCTATTGGGTTAGCTGAATTGTTAAGGTTCAAAGGTAGGTTGTGTCAGACTTCTAGCTAGCTCTTGGCTAGTTAGTAGTTTTTGTATAATTTAATAATAAGAATTTTTCCTACTATTCAAAAATAAAGTCAAAACAAATGTATTTCAAATCTAGACAAATATTTATCAGATAAGAAAAATACTTGTAGAACTAGATAAATGCATCTTAGATCAAGACAAATTACTCTCATAAATAGATATACAATCAAAATGAAATAACTGTATCTCTAATCTAAAAAAAACAACCTCAATCCTAGATAAATGCATCTTAGAACCAAATAAACTCATCTATGAAATAAATGTAAAATAAAAAAAAATAAATGTATATCAATTATGGGTAAGATGATCTTAATCATGAATAAATGCATACCAAAACTAAACAAATAAATATGAAAAATATACATAAAATAAAAGTGAAACAAATGTTTCAAAAATCTAAACAAAATGATATAAACCCTAGACAAAAGTTTAACAAAACTAGACAATGCAGAGTACCTTAGAAATAGGTATACAATGAAGAAAAATACATGTATCTTAAATATAGATAAATGCTTTTCAGAATTAGAAAAATACATATTAGAACAAAACAAATGAATCTTTGATATATATATATATATATATATATATATATATATATAGTTAAATGATTGTATTTCAAGTTACAATTGATTTTGGCCTAATTCACAAATATTGACTGATTTGGAAGATTGATCTGGTTGTGGAAGTTTGAGGGTTTTAAGGGACAATAAAAAATAGGGCGGAAACAATTTGACTTACCTAAACCAAAAGGTAAGACTTTTAACAGAATTTTAACAGACTTTATACTGGTATAGCCTGAAAGGCACGTCCATCACCAGCATCTACGCCCGACAAGGCACGAGCAAACAACTGGCTATTTGGAACAGTTGCTGTATTAGAACGCTAATCCAGAACCACCAAGTTTCTCTTCAGTAATCTGATCCAATTTTCCCTCCATTTCGGCTGTCAGATAGTTCTTCCAATCGCCGACCTCCCCTCGTCGGAAATACACCTTATTGTGCTCTCCGCTCGGCAAGGTTCCGCTTATGTTCACCTCCTGCTTGCTCAGATTATCGAAGCTACACAACTTCAGTATCTGATCCGCTGTTTCTGCCTCTTCTTCTTCCGCGGAAAATGGGCAGCCCAAGAACTCGGTCAGCCTTCGAAGCTCTTTTTCGGGTTGCTGTTTGATGTCCTCGAACTTCATAAATAGGATTTTGCCTGGGTTTTCCAAGCTTGCTTTCCAGTAGCTCAGCACGTGCTCCCAATACGGCCCGAACGGACTCACACCACTGCAGAACATGTCGAACATCTCTTCCATGGAATTTTGCCCCATTTCTGCAGTTCTTAGCGAGTTGGTGAAATGCCAGAGCGAGACGAACGTGTCCTTGGGGTTCCTGCAAAGGTACACGATCCTGCACGGTGAGTAGAAGACGGAATGCGGTAGGGAGATCGGAGGCAGATGGGTCGCAAACAACCGTGGGGAAGGAAGGGCAGAGAGATCCGGGTTTGGGTTGTCGACATAGAGCTTGAGTTCTAAGAAGGGCACGACAGCGTGAGGGTTTTGCGCAAGAAGAGGATGTCCGGCTGGGTCGGGGAACCGGGCTCTGTTCACTAGAGCGAAAGCTAGCGCCTTGATCCAGGTGGTGCCGGATTTGGGCGTGGTGACGAGGAGGATGTCAGAGTCGTGAGGTTTGAAGTTGGTTTGGCACCATACAACTGCTTGGAGCACCTTGGGTGAGTACCAGAAACCTTGATATTGGTGGATATGGCCCGCGACCCAGCTTCTCTGGGTGGAAAGAGAAGAGATGAGGTTCTGGCATTCTTGGGTGATCCTCTCGTCTTGGAAGAATATTGGTAAAGGCATTGTGTTTGTCAACCAGATGCAAGCAGAATTAGTTTGCCGTTCCTCTCATATATTAATGTCCTTGATGTGTTTGTACAGGGAGGGGCTATAAATTTGTAAAAGACCCATGAAGGGTTTAGCAATTAGCACCATGGAAGTGAGAGAAAGTGAAAAACGCGAGGGCCTGCATAAGAATTCGTACATATGAGTTGTCGGCAACCTGCGTCAAATTACAAGTTATGTCCTTTGACTCTTGCTCGTTAACAATGTTGAGTCACCAAGCCGACTCAGATGGTAGTAAAACCTAGCAGCCCTCTGATGCTACTGTGTGAGTTAACTTGTCGGGTAAGATATCTGAATTGAAATTTAATGAAGATCACGGACAAACTTCTTCTTATTTTTGTCTACACTAATTAAATTGCAGAAAGGTGTTGGCTAAAACTTAAAATAAAAATAAAAGAGCAAGCAGAATTTTAATGGGATCCATCCATCACTGCTTGTATATCTTTAATCAAGCTCAGTAGGTCTCATAAACATATGGGTAAATTATACTCACTACCCCTAACCTTTAATTATTGTTTCACTTCTAATGCTAACCTTCACTTTACTCGTACCGTATCCCTAACCTCACTAAAACGTTTCATTTTGGCCCTATTTTGGATGAAAATAGTTATCTCAGACGGAAAAAGCCATGTCAGCAAATTACTGTAGAGAAAACTCTTGTTTTAACCCCTATAAAGAAACCCTTTGCCAAAAAAGTCTAAAAACTTTTAAATCTAACAAAAATACGGACCAACCTCTTTTAGCTCTCCTTCATCTCTGGCAGGCCCCATCTCCGACCTCCCTCTTCGGCAACCCTCTCCGGCCTTCCTTTCCTCCCATCTCTAGCCTCCCCCCTCCTTCGTCTCTTTTGTCTCCTCCGATCTCCGGCCTCCACTCACCCATCCCCGCCGCCAAGCACCTCCCTCACATATCCCGATCGCCATTCATCATCCTGACTCACTACTAAAAAACAAGGTTTTTTTGACGGCCATTTCCAACTGCTCTACGTTGGAAATCTAAGGTTTTCCAACAGCTAGCCGTTGGAAATAAGCATGTTGGTAAACCGAGCGTTGGAAAAAAATTTCCAACGGCCCAACAATTGGCTTTTGGTAATTTCCAACGGCATTGGGCCATTAGAAATTTCCAATGGCTCAGCCGTACATAGTTTGTTCCAACGGTTCAATGGTTTTCCAATGATTTAAGCCGTTGGAAATTTTATTCCAAAAAATAAAAAAAATACTTAAGATTATGTTTTAAAAAAATATTTTTTATTAATTAAAATCACATTTTATATTAACTGAAAACATACTATATACATAAGAAAACCATATTCTATGTTTTATATTCACAAAAATTATATTTACTAACATTATATTAGCACAAAAAATTATATTATTCAGGAATAAGTTACTAAAATTGTATTTTACATCTTCCTAAAATTAACTAAAATGTACTAAAAAAAATTAAAAAAATCACTAAACTTTTTTTTTTAAAAGGCATTATTTAAAATTACAAAATTTACTAGGAATTAAAAAATGAGTAAAAATAAAATTCAGATCAACAATCAAACATGCTTTGAAAAAAAATTCACACAGAAAAGGCACAAGAAGATTCATCAGATCCATCAATTGAGCATTCAACGGCTAAAAAAAAAAATTCAAATCAAGCATTCGATTGGAAATTATACAATTCAAAATCAAAAAAATTCAACAAATCAAAAAATTAATACTCAATAAATCACAAAAAACACAAAAAATAAACTCGAAACTAGATCTGATTCGAAATCCAACATCTCGGACGGCGACTGAAAAGTGAGGCGTTCGACGAGCCCAAGGACGGCGATCACATTTGCGACTAAGAGAGTTGACGATCAGATCTGCCCGAGCCGACCAGAGGACGACGATCATATTTGCAACGAAGAAAGGACGACAATGGAGAGACCCAGAGGATGAGCCGAGAGAGACTGAGAGGACGAGCCATAGGGAGGATAGTGGTGGAGAGATTGAGAGGACAGCGAGAGCGAGGCTCACGATGGAGGGAAAAGAGCAATGAGGGCAAGACTCACGGCGAACGGTGAAGTGAGAGAGAAGAAGGGACAGTGTGAGAGAGGAAAGACAATGAGACAGTTGGAAGGACAAGGTGGGAGAGGAGAGATGGTGAGAGGTGGGGGGACGGGGTGAAAGGGGAAAGACACAGGTGAGAGTGGTGAGAGGGGAGAGATGAGCGGCAGAGGAGAGGTGGGGTGGGTTATGTGGGATTATATAGTTAGGGTTAGGTTAGATTAGGTTTGGGCTAAATATATATTATTATAACATGTTTATATGTACTAATATGTTCATAAGTATGTACATTATTATTATTATTATCATAAATATATATATATGTATGTATGTATGTATGTATATGTATATATTTATAATAATATTTATAATTATGATATATATGATACTTATGATACATTATATATAATGGTACATTTTAACATATAATATATTATATTATGATAAATACATTTTATGCCATATATATAAATTTTATTTTTCCAACAGCCTAGGCCGTTGGAAAAATAAAAAATTCTTCAACAGCTTAGGCTGTTGGAAAAATTAAAATGTTTCCAAAAAATAAAAAAAATGTTTTCCAATGGCTTAGGCTGTTGGAAAAATAAAAAATTTTCCAATGGCTTAAGTTGTTGGAAACAATAAATACTAAGATACACAGTGTAACTTACATATGATTTGGATTTTTTTATTTGAATTTATTTATAGCAAAAAAAAATAAAATTAAATAACGAAAATCCAGATTGCAAACCAGTAAGCTATAAAATCCATGTCCGGGTGATCCGATAAGATTCATGGCTTGGAGAAGCATAAAAATTTTAAATGAATAAAATTAAATATAAAAATAAAAATCCATATTCTGATAATTTGACAGAATTTATGATATGGATTATTAATTAATTAAAATATTTGATAATTAACTAAAATTTCGTCAAATTCCGTGTCCAGTGTCGGGTGATTCAGCAGAATCCATAATTCGGAAATATCGAGTTTATTATAAAATTACGTAATTTAACTATCAAGATTTTTTTTAAATCCACATTAATTCATTAATCCACATCTGGACGATTTCAGTTAAAATTTCTAGTTTTGAAAATTAACTGAATTTATTTAAAAGCAAGCAAAACAAAATTTAAATTAACTAAGGTACCAATTTTTTTGGGCGTTATAACAAAGTTGTTTTAACGTAACCGTACTCTCGAACCCCTGAACTCTCGCAGACCATTTTCAAGGTATCCAATCGACCTGAGCGAAAACCGATTGGTGGCGACTCCCGAAAACAACTCGCACGTTGCCACAGCTTGGCGACTCCACTGGGAAACTCTGAGTTAGTGAGTCGAGCATAAAAAGTTGATTTTTTTTATTTGCTTTGCTTATTTTTATGTGAATTTATGTGTTATATTTACTTAGGTAAACATGCATTATGCATTCACGACATGAAGCTCTATTCCTGAGCTTCCTCGAATCAAACACGTTCTTTCAAAGCGGAATTGGTGTTGTTGTCCTTGTGAGACCATGGTCTTCAAGCCTTCACTGGTTTCAAGTAGCAAAGTAGTGTATTACCTCCTGAGACGGATAGTCTCTGCATGGGCCCACGAAAAACTACGACTCGAATTAATCCTTCCTTACATAAACCCTAGAGGGTAAGGAATTGAGCCGTCACTATAATTTAGTGATGGGATTCGGGAACTATCCCTGGCCTTTTTTGATAAGCCACCTTATACATATAGAATTCCCCACTTAACCATAGAACTGGCCATAAAATTCTTACCATTTACCAACACCATAAGCATGTCATGCTATTTTGTTACCTTATCCTTTTGTTTTCTTTGTGTTTTATATTTATGGCTCTCCCTTCTTTTCTCATAATATCTCACGAGTTATTAATTGATATTTAACTTGTTACTAACATCGTTTTTCTTTTGTTATACTTATATTTTGTGCAATTTTCTTCATGCATCAAAACCACGCATCAACCTGTAATAATTTTTTTTATTTATCTTTCTAATGACAACTAGAAGTCTTGAAGTTCCACGATAGTGGATAATCAAACTCATTCATCGCATGCATGCATTACATCAATCACTTGCATATAAAGTCTGATAAAAACATAATCTCATTGCATGCATCCATTACATCAATCACATGCATATAAAGTCTGATAAAAACATATCTTATTTTATATTGTATGCATACATTACATCAATCACATGCATATAAAGTCTGATAAAAACATAATCTTATTTTGTATTGCATGCATCCATTACATCAATCACATGCATATGAAGTCTGATAAAAACATAATCTCATTTTGTATTGCATGCATCCATTACATCAATCACGTGTATATTAAAGTCGGATAAAAACATAATCTCATTTCGTATTGTATGCATCCATTACATCAATCAAGTGCATATAAAGTCTAATAAAATGAATCTTACTTTAAAACGGTAAAATTGGATCTCAACACCGATATCCAACTCGGCTCCAAACAAGACTAATGGCAGAGCAAACTGAAAAACGTCTCACAGATATTGAGTCCAAGATAGAAAGCATGGCCGAGCAAATGAAACAATTAATAGAGCTAATTAAGGGGAAAGCAACCCAAGTTCCCATCAAAGACCCGCAAAATCCGACCTATCCTCCTGGATTCACTCAATATCGGGTCTCAATCCAAGAGAAGCTCTTTCACGACTCAGGCCCATCTGATAACATTCATCTAAGGCACAATCCAATTTTTGAAGAAATGAAGCCCCTGCTTAAAAAAGAAGACGATACTCAAAAACTCGAGACCATAGAAAAGAGACTTCGGGCCATTGAAGGAGGCACTGTATTTGGATCTTTTTCGGTGAATGATCTTTGCTTGATGCCAGACGTTGTGATTCCTTCAGACTTTAAGGTGCCAGACTTTCCGAAATACGATGGAACAAGTTGCCCTATCACTCCTATTACACTGTCTCCAAGAAAAATACAACCACTCACAGAAGATGAGAAGGTGTGGGTAGCATTCTTTTCAAGAAAGTCTTACAAAGTCAGCGCTACAATGGTATCTAAGTCAAGGTCCAAGAAACATCAAAACATAGAATGACCTCGCTCATGCTTTCATCAATAATTACAAGCAAGTTGTAGACTTGGCCTTGGATCGCCAAACTCTCTAGAATATGGAGAAGAAGCAAGAAACCTTCAAGGAGTACGCACAAAAGTGGAGAGACTTAGCCGCACAAGTGCAACCACCTATGATAGAGAAAGAACTGATCATCCTGTTTATCTAAACACTAAAGAGACCATTTTATGAAAAACTAATTGGGAACACTTCAAGTAGCTTTTCAAATATGGTATTATCTTGAGAAAAGATCGAATTTGGAATCAAAATAGAAAAGCTGGTTGATTCTACAATTGGAGGATGTTTCAATGAAAGAAGCGGAGCTGTCCAAAACATCATCTCCAAGTCCTATGGTCCAATACCACTCATGTTACAAGTGAAAGGATATCCTATTGAGACTGTAATCTTCAAGGCTCCCTTATCAGTACCACATACCGTTCATGGGAAGAAAGCTACTCAACTCGATTCAATTTCCACAAGCAACAAACCTGCTATCACCCATACCAACGGTAGCAAAGATCAAGTAGCCTCCTCTTCCAAGTTGGAATGACCCAAATGCCAAAAAAGTTCAATTGGGCATTTAACTGAAAATTGTGTGGCGTTGAAACTTAAGGTCCAACAGTTAGTCGAGTCCAAGTTGCTAGATCCTGATGTGATTGGTAATTGAAAGTGAAAATTTCGAGCTGGAATTACATTGATTTTGGAAGGACTCCAAGTCAGATCCGATCTAACAGTTCGCACACACTTTTGAATGACAGGGAATCCTTTTACTAAACTTGTATATTTGAGAGCTTGGCAAAGTAATCTAACAGTAAAAATCTCCTAGATTTAGTCCAGAATCTAGGGTGTAGTCTTTGTTAAATGGACACTTGGTAATTCTTTTTGTTCTCCAACAAAAAGATGTAATGTGTGCATTCTACCACTCTTTACCAAAAATTCCATTTTTACATCTATCCCTCAATCTTTGCCATTACACTATCCATTATTGCCATCACACTTTACTTTCTAAACGATACTACTCGTGGGTGAAAATGAAAGTTAATGGAGATTTGATAGTAGTGATCTTGAAAGTGCTGCCAAATCTAGTAGGAAGGATTTCAAATGTTGCACCTCAACTCTAAAAAAAAAAAAATTCACAGTGGTTATCAACATCCTTGCAAGAAGTTTTGGGTTAGCTTCCAAAGAAGGTAGCTCTCATATTAAATGACTTCAGTGGCCTCCCAATTCTCACAAATGCTCAACACAAAAAAAAAGGTTCTCGGTTCTCCGCAACACAAACTCCAAAAACAAAAAGAAGTTCATCCCTTCCATCAAAAGGCAACAAGAGAAAATTCAAAACAAAAAAAAAAAAGGGCTGAGAGCAAGCACAAGCAAGTAAGGCCACTTGAGTTATCTCACTTCAAGAGGGCTATCAAGTATATCATCATCATAGCTCACACAAAAAAAAAAACAAAAACAAAAAACAAAAAAAAAGAAAAGAAAAGAGGCTCAAGTTAGAGCAAAAGAAAGAAGAGAAAAAAAAGTGAGCTATGGATTTTAGATTGAAAACCTGCAAAGGCGGTTTAGAAGACAAAAGCAACCCTCAAGCCAAGCGTACATAAAGATTACGATAGTTGGGGGGCAACAGATGAGGTCTAACTTTCTGGAAAAGGTGGCAAGCTTAAGGTCATCATTATTGAGTTTTTCACCGTAATCAGATATGCTCACGAGTAGTATTAAAAAAAAAGACTCTTCTTTCACGCCACTCAGACTTAACTTTCCTCAGACCTAACATTTACCTCTTGATATCATCCTCATTCAGCTAAAAGACTGCTACAAAAAAAAAACATTCAAACTTAACTTTCCTTAGACCTAACATTCACATCTTGATATTATCCTCATTCAGCTAAAAAGTTATCATTTGTGAATCATCTTTCTGCCTTATTGCCTTGTATAGTTTATGTCTTCGAGTTGGAAATGGGAAGAATGACAGGATATTTTAATTAAAAACAAAGACCGTAAATTACTTGGTCAAGCTTTGCAAATTGATGAAAGTTTTTCTTTAAGGCCAAACCATTATTCATTAATGTGTGTAGACTTAAAAGTGAGGAGATAGCTTGAGACTTTCTTTAAGAAAATGTGGTTCTTGTAAGAGAAATTCACTATTGAGGGCCATCACAAAGTTCTAGAAATGCTCAATCTTCTTTTAAATCAAAGGCGAGATGATACCTTTTATCCACATAAACACCATATTCAGGGGGGCAAAGTACTCTCTACGAAGCATAAGAAGAGTACTGTCAACGAAGAAGCTCAATAAACAAAGGGGGCAAGTCTTATGGATCAGAACCTGAGTTTAAGGAAGAGCAATCATTCAGATTATAACATGGGGATAAGTATGTGTCAGCCCGGACACAAGAAAATGGGCAAAGAGACATTGAAAGTTGAGCCTTCGATGATATGAAATCTATGACAAGGGATGAGTATCCAAGGAGATATAAAGTATGAGGCGGGCGAACATTAAAGAAATTGAGGCCAAAATTCAAGAACAAGTCAAGGAAAGGGGATTTTGAAAAGAGTTGGGCTTTTGAGGCAATGGACAAAAGCTGGGAAGCATAAAGAGATTCAATGATAGTCCAAGAAGGCAATCACAAAGAGGATCCAGTAAAGCAAAGAGATGAAAAACTAGATCTATAAAAAAAAAAAACCATCAGTTACACATGCTCTGCATTCATGCATTTCACGTCATGCATGCATGGCCTTTGCATACCAGGGACCAAATGGGAAGCACATCCACGGCACAGTTACAGCAGTATAAGCTGAGATCTCAATGACATCAGCTCTTACCAATCTATCACTGGATGCACAGCTAATACGCTGGACCCAGCCCCATCAGGAATTCAAGGATAAAGTAGACAATATTGTCAAAAGCTTAGCAATTGATTCAATAATCGAGGCTACACTTAGAAGGACATGATTGATGCCAGCTTAGCAGTATCCAAGATAAGAGATAGCTATGGTCAAGAATAAGGCAGACATCAAGAAATATTGTCGTTGATAATTTGTCAAAGGTGGGCAATGGATTCAATAATCGAGGACTGGATCGACATCAGCTCGATGAAATATCAAAGATAAGAAATATCTATGACATTAAAATAAAGTAGGATCCACTTTTCTGGTTAAGTGGCGGATACGGTACTCCGTGACTCTCAAGTTGGTTCTCTCAGTTGCCCATAATAATTGATTCCTTCCTCCCTTCTTTCTTTTACTTCCCTCTAGAAAATGGATCCTACTTTTTCTCCCTTGCGAAAATATTTTCCTTCTCTCCCAATAAACATTCTAAAAAAGATCTACCGAGTTCGCTGTGAACGATTAAGAGTTTTGATGCACAAAGGAATCCCTGAAGATGTACGGTGATTAATCAAAGCTAAGGTTCGTCTGGCAGGTGAAATCCCAGAGGCATTTGCGTCTCACATGCCTGGTATAGGCAAAAGCTCTTATGCCAAAAAGCGAAGAGCGAAAAGGTTACAAGTCTGCCATAAATGTGGTCAGTGGACTTGTAATACTAAATGTCGTTCTTTAGGCATGATCTCTAATAATCAAGAAGATAAAATACGATTCATCAAGAATGACCTGAGTAAGGACTCATTGGATGATATCCAATTGACTCTTGAGACGCATTCTTGTGGATCGGTGCAACGTGAACTTCTTGATTTATGGAGTATTTTTCATAAAGAACGAGACCGTTACAGTTCCGGGAATCTGACTTTAAACGACCCAGTTTGCCAGCTTGTAAGAAAACTGGATGGGAAGCAAATCCCCGACTCATAAAAGGTGTTGAAGCCGTTACTGGATGTAAAACTAGTGGAAGATGTGAGCCACAGTCACAATCACTGTACATACAATTTGTCATATTTGGAAAATTTACATTTTCTTTTAACAATAATGTACTTGCTCCCGTAAGTGTAATCGACACGTTATCCTTTCATCACTATAAATGCGTGTTCTTCTTTCCGGTTAAGCAGTGGATACGGTACTCCGTGACTCCCAAAACCGGTTATTTCAGTTTCCTACAATAACTAATTCCTTTCCCTCATCTCTCAAATTCTTCTCTCATCAATGGATTCTACTCTTTCTACCCTGCGAAAGTACTTTCCTTCTCTTCCAATAAATGTTCTTAAAAAGATCTACCATGCTAGATGTGAAAGAATCAGAGTTTTTATATGCAAGGGCGTTCCTGACAATGTGCAGTGGATAATTGAAGCTAAGGTCCGTTCGGCTGGTAAAGTTGCAGATGCATTTATGCCTCATATGCTCGGCTTAGGTAAAAGCGCTTATGCCAAAAAATGAAGAGCAAAGACGCTAGATGTCTGTTATAAATGTGGACGATGGAATTGCAATACTAAATACCGCTCTTTATGATACATCTCCAAAAATTGTGAAAATAAAAGAAAATTCATTAAGAATGGTCTGCGTAAGGAATCTCTAGAGGATATCCAAGGGACTCTTGAAGCGCATTCTTGTGGAACAGTACACGCAAAATAGCCGATTTATGGAGGACTTACCATAAAGAATGAGACCGTTACAGTCTCGGGAATCTGACTTTAAACGACCCAGTTTGCCAGCTTGTAAGAAAACTGAATGAGAAGCAAATCCCCAACTCATAGAAGGCGTTCAAGCCGTTACTGGACGTAAAATCAGTGGAAGATGTGAGCCACAGTCACAATTACTGTACATATAAGCTGTCATTTGTCTTTTCTTTTGACAATAATGTACTTGTTTCTGTAAGCATAATAAACACGTTATCCTTTCATCGTTATAAATGCGTGTTCTTCTTTCTGGATACGGTACTCCGTGACTCTCAAAGTCAGTTATTTTCGTTTCCTACAATCACCAATTTCTTCCTCTTTTCTTTTAAATGCCTCCTTCATCAATGGAGTCTTCTCTTTCCGCCCTACGAAAATATTTTCCTTCCCTCCCAATAAATGTTCTTAAAAATATTTATCAAGCTAGATGTGAACGATTCAGAGATTTATGCACAAAGGCATTCCTAATAATGTGCGATGGCTAATCGAAGCCAAGGTTCGGTCGACTGGTGAAGTTCCAGATGCATTCTTCCCCCGTATGCCCGGCTTTGGTAAAAGCGCTTATGCTAAAAAGAGAAGAGAAAGGAGGCTAGGCGTCTGTCATAATTGTGGATGGTGGATGGTGGATTTTGCGGCACTAAATGTCGTTCTTCAGGGATAATCACCAAAAATCGTGAAGATAGAAGAAAATTCATTAAGAATGGCTTGCGTAAAGAATCTCTGAAGGATATCCGAGAGACTTTTGAAGCGCACTCTTGTGGAATGGTGCAATTTGAGATTGTTGGTTTATGGATGACTTTCCAAAAAAAATGAGATCGTTACAGTCTTGGGAATCTGACTTTAAACGACCCTGTTTGCCAGTTTGTAAGAAAACTGGAAGGGAAGCAAATCCCCGATTCATAGAAGGCATTGAAACCGTTACTGGACGTAAAACCAGTGGAAGACGTAAACCAAAGTCACGACTACTGTACATGTTAGCTGTCGCTTTTGAAAATTTTCTTCTGACAATAATGTACCTTCTTCTGACATAAGTTACAGTCACGACTACTGTACATGCTAGCTGTCACTTTTGAAAATTTTCCTTCTCTCCCGACAATCATTCTAGCAGCCATTTTGGAAATTTCCTCTCCTTTTGGCAATAATGTACCCACTCCTGACATGAGTCATAGTCATGACTACTGTGTATAGCTGCCACTTTTGAAAATTTTCCTTCTCTTCTAGCAATAATGTACTTACTCTTAAAAATATAATTATTGCTTTATCTCTTCATCTCTATAAACATATCATCTTCATTTCTCACAAGGATAAGGATAGGAATGGAGAAAACCTCAACTCGTAAATCCCGAAGTATTTGTGTATTTTCTGGGGCTTTTCCTGGAAAGGATGAAGAATACTTAAAGGCGGCCAACCATTTGGGTAGAGTATTAGCTGAGCGAAAAATACATTTAGTTTATGGATGAGGTAGTGTCGGATTAATGGGAGGTGCAGCATCAGCAGCATCTTTAGGAGGAAGTCAAGTTCTGGGCATTATCCCTAGACCTCTGAAACTTATTTCTGGGGGCACGATTAGAGAAGAATTAGTAGTTAAAATTTTGCAAGAACGTGTGTTACAAATGCTTTTAATGCTGATGCTTTTATCGCTCTACCAGGTGGTTTTGGTACATTGGGAGAAGTCTTCCAAATTGCTTCCATGGCCCAACTTAATTTACACCAGAAACCCATTGGGCTTTTGAATATTAACAATTTCTTTACAGGTCTGATAGCTTTTGTGGATTACGCTATGCAGAAGAATTTCATATCAAGAGTGGCACAACGAATCATAATATCCACAACAACGGCTGAAGAATTGCTCGATAAAATGCAAGCTTTTGTTCCTGAACCAGATCCAGCAATGATTCAGATAGACTGGACACGACAGTCTTTCCCGACCAGTTCAATCCCATAATCGTCCTCTACTCACCCTGTTGAAGTATTGTGGAAGGTAAAGCGATCCGATCTGTTCTTCTTGTCCTTTAGTTTTATTATCATTATTTTCTTTCGTGTTTCAGTTTTTCTTTTCAGGGAATTTCTTTTTTATCTTGTAAGATAGTTTCGTTCATGCTGATATTAAAATCATAGGACAAAGCCTTTAGTTTGGAATGGCTGAGTAAAGAGTAATTTTTATTGCTCTTGAGACGCATCCTATTAGGTCTACTAGTCATGACATTTTGGGGTAGTTAACCTTCAACCTTATTTGGATGACATATCTGTCAAAAGAATTTATATTTTCTGAAGAAAATATTAGATGAAACCTTGGGTATTGATTCTAAACATCCGTTCCATTTACATAATTTTTCAGTGTTATTGTCATCACCAAGATTCACTCATTTTATCGAAGTCTAAATTTTTGCACTCGCCTATTATGAAAATTCACACTTTTGAAGAAAATTATTCCAATTTCAATTACTTTCATATAAATTTCACTCGAGGTCCTAAGGAAAGCTCTTTAGCCTCAATCAATTAATTTTCCTTCAACAGTAGGACTGCTCCTATCGCCGGGGTTTTAAGGATGGAACCTTTGCCTCGAAATCAATCAATTTTCCTTCAATGGTAAGACTGCTCCTATCGCCTGGGTTTTAAGGATGGAAACTTTGCATCGAAATCAATCAATTTTCCTTCAACGGTAGGACTGCTCCTATCGCCGGGGTTTTAAGGATGGAACCTTTGCCTCGAAATCAATCAATTTTCCTTCAACGGTAGGACTGCTCCTATTGCCGGGGTTTTAAGGATGGAACCTTTGCCTCGAAATCAATCAATCAATTTTCCTTCAATGGTAGGACTGCTCATATCACCGAGGTTTTAAGGATTGAACCTTTGCCTCGAAATCAATCAATCAATTTTCCTTCAACGGTAGGACTGCTCCTATCGCCGTGGTTTTAAGGATGGAACCTTTGCCTCGAAATCAATCAATCAATTTTCCTTTAACGGTAGGACTGCTCCTATCGCCGGGGTTTTAAGAATGGAACCTTTGCCTCGAAATCAATCAATTTTCCTTCAACGATAGCACAGCTCCTATCGTCGAAATCCTTTCTCAAAATATGAAAATTATTAAACATGAATATCTTAAAAAAAGAAATAAAACTACTAAATATGAAAGTTTCATCTCCAAATATAAGACTTACTAAATATGGAAGTACCAAAAAATGAAAGTTACTGATAACGGAAGTCACCATTCCTAAATATAAGACATACTGAATATGAAAGTCTCGAAAAATGGAAGTTACTAAACATGGAAACCTCCATATTCAGGACTGACTTAATATGGAAAAAAATGAAAGAGGAAAGTTAAAGTTTAGGGTAAGGGTTAAAATCGGGTATTGTCGGGTTTAATTATCAGGTCATCTTAGGCTCAGGTCAGGTCAGTCTCGGGTTTGGGTCATTTCGGGTTCGGGTCAATTCAGGCTCAGGTCATTTCGGGTTCGAGTATTTCAGGTTTGGGTCATCTGGGTTCGGGTTTTCTCAGGTTTCCCTTTAATTGGGTTCGGGTTCAGGTCGGGTTAGGCATAATTGGGTTCAGGTCGTTGACTTTTTTAGTCAAATCGGGTCAGGTCAGGCTTAAGTTCGGGTGAGTTGGGCCAGGTTATCGGGTCGGGTCTGATTTTGCCATCCCTAGTGAGGGTAAAATCAATCAGTGGTACCTTAGCTTTTCAATTTATTCTAAAATGGTCATTTTACTCAATCTATGCTATATTTAAGTCCCTTACCTTATGATGTGCATCCCACTCGAGTCCCTTACATCAATCTTTCTGTTATCTTAGACAAAAGTTGATGATGTGGAGTTTCTATATTGATGTGGCAATGTTTTAGGGCCACATGGCATCCTCTTTCATAACAATAAATGGTTGTACTGAAAGAACAAAAAAAAATAAAAGGGATTAACTTAGGCAAATAAAGAATGGACGTGGGAAGAACAAATGAAGGGGATCAACTTAGGTAGAGGGTTCCCCCCCCCCCCCCCCCCCCCGCCAATCAAGGTAGGATAGGATCAATAGAAGATGGGTCGGCAGGTTAAAATCCAACGAATTTGGGTCGAAGGAGGAGAGAAGATGTGGAGGCCGAGAATCAAAGCCAAACTCATACCTAAAGTTCGAATTCAATGAAAACAATGCCCAAATGTTCAGATTAAACCTTGATGAGGGTCATTTCCAAATTGATCTCCTTTTCAATGAGTAAAACCATTCTTTGGTTGGTTAATTAATGTTTCAACTCCCAAAAATTATGTGTTTGTGTCAATTTTAGCCTAAATCTTTGTATTATTTCAATATAGTCATTTGCCACTATAAAAGAGGATGTCACGTGGCTTTAAAACATTGCCACATTAATCTAGAAATGTCATATAATTAACTTTTGTTCAAGATAATAGAAAAATTGATAGAAAAGACTCGAGTTGGATGCACATCATGAAAGAGGACACTTTATAATGAAATAAATTGAGTAAAGGAACCAGTTTAGGACAAGTGTATTTTACCTCTATTCATGGTATTGGTGCATTTGTTTTGGTAATGGGCTAGGATGCTTTGACTTTTGTCTAGATTGAGTAGTTGATTTTTTTTTTCTTTACATGTGCCGAGTCATGTTAGAGATTTTAAGAGTTAAAAGAGAATCCATTAATTTGGGTAAGATTATTCTACTAGGCTTTAAGAGTTGCATGCACATTTTATCATTACAAGGACAATCGCCATGCCCATGTTGCTCAAAACATGCATTTAGAACATCCCGGCTTGTCGGGTGAGTGATGTGTCATGATTTGTGAATATTAGTATAATTCTTTTGCTTATATTCATGCACATATATATGGTTGCATTTTGACATGTTTTCATGTTAGTTAAACACAAATATTGCTAGGTTAAATATCATGATAAGGTTAGGTCAAAATTGAAAAGACATTTAGTGAATGTCTATTAAATTATACTATTAATGTGAGATTTTTTTTTCCATTTATAAAGCCACATACATTGTCATTGGATGTCATTTTAACAATTTGAGCAATTAGATAAATGTTCTATATTACTATCATTCCTAAATTAGTTAAATCCTAACCCCCAAACAAACCTTATTTGGTAGTTGAAACTTATGGGATTATCTTTTGCTCATTATGTCTATGGAATGTTTTTTCAGTTATTTCGATTGAACTGAAACTGAACTAAAGCCAAATTATTTTGGTTTCACTTGAGAGTTTTTTTTTAAGAAAAATGTAAATTTTATATAAAAGATAGAATGTACAATAATCACCTAGCATACCAGGTTACAAAACGAAAAATCATAACTTAAACACAGAGCTCCATTCAGTAGCTTTCACTATATCAAAATGGTTCATACGGACACAGATATCAAAATAAATTTGATTAGCCACCTGTTGCATGGTGCAATGACTCCCCTTGAAGCATCGATTTTTTTGCTCATTCCATATGTGATAAATGACTGCCGCAAAGGTAGTTTTGTATATTTTCCCTATGACAGATCTTCTCTTGAATTTCGTACATAACCAACAAATAGCTTCCCTCCATCTGTGGACTCCTTGGTAAATTCTCAACTATTGCATTGTTTTTGCAACTACCTCATTTACAAAGGGACAAGCAAAGAATAAGTAGTTCTGGTTCTCCTTCATCATCTCACACAGGTAGCACTTATTTGGCCCCGTAATTCCCCTTTGGCAACATTTATCTTGAGTAGAAAGCCTTCTTTTTAGTATCAACCAAAGAATAAATCGGTGCTTCGGCACTGAACTTGTATTCCACATTATAGTCTCTCACGGAACCTTCTCCATATTTGACCAAATATAATTATACATGTTTTGACTCGTCATGGTAGCTAAGATCGCATCTTTGCTCTCTGGCTTTCTAATTAGCCAATCTCGGCATTTGATCACACTATTTCACACTCATGATGACGTCGAGCCCGTCTTCAAGGTCCACAGTAAATTTGATCTATTCGGTTTGTTGCATTCTGGCACTGAAAATGGAAAAAATAAATAAAAGGCTGAAAATTTTAGTTCAATACAAAACGAACAAATCAATTATTCACACATAAGTTTGACTAATTACCTATTACCTGTAGCCAAAACAAACTAGTCCCAAATTCTAATTTGAACTATAAAATATTTTCTTTTTTGTAAATTTAAATTGTCTTTAGTTAATCATTTAAATTACCTTTTTTTATTTATCCAATTATCTTTTTTTGTTACTCAGAAGCATATTTACAAGTGTGTAGGGTTAAGAGTCTATACATATCAAAACAAAGTATGGATACTTGTTTTTGGGGAACCTTAAAAGACCATTAAACTAGTATATAAGACATTTAAGATTGGCATATGTGGGGTTTAAACCTTTGAACTCCGCCACATGTCCTGCGGGAAATTTACCTAAGTATCCAAATCTATTTTCACTTACTTCTAAATGCAAATGTATCTAAAATTGAAAAAAAAATTATATAAACCCTAAACAAAAGTTTATCAAAACTAGACAATGTAGATTATCTTAGAAATAGGTGTACAATGAAGAAAAACACATGTATCTTAAATATAGATAAATGCTTTTCAAAATTAGAAACGTGCATATCAGAACTAAACAAATGAATCTTTGATATATATATATATATATATAATAGTTAAATGATTGTATTTCAGGTTACAATTGATTTTGGCCTAATTCACAAATGTTGACTGATTTGGAAGATTGATTTGGTTGTGGAAGTTTGAGGGTTTTAAGGGACTATAAAAAATAGGGAAGAAATAATTTGACTTACTTAAACCAAGAGGTCGACTTTTAACAGAATTTTAACAGACTTTATATTGGTATAGCCTGAAAGGCATGGGGCTTTTATTCTCCAACATCTAGCAGTTGTTGCGGATGCTGACAGCGTCCAGGGCTTTTATTCTCCAACGTCTAGCAGTTGTCGCAGATGCTGACAGCATCCATCACCAACATCTACGACTGACAAGGCACAGGCAAACAACTGGCTATTTGGAACAGCTAGCCACCTTTATAATGTTTAATGTTTATATATTTGTCCCAAAGATTAGCTCATAGGGCTAATTCAACTACACAACAAACAAGTTATTATTTATGCGTAAACCATAACAACCACTACTAAAAAAAGTCATTTTCCAACGAACATTTCCAACGATCTTGCGTTGGGAAATTGACAATTTCCAACGTGGAGCCGTTGGAAATAGGCGCGTTGGTAAATGATGCATTGGAAAAAAAATTCCAACGGCCCAATGATTAGCCGTTGGAAATGGGCCGATAGAAATTTCCAACGGCCAATTCTTCAGGAAGTTTTGTTGAATAGTAAAACGGTCTTCCAATGGTTATGGCCGTTGGAAAATTATTTTTGGAAAATAAAAAAACATATATGTTTAAATATTATACATTTATTATTTTAGATTCAGCAAAATTATATTTTACATTAGTTCAAAAAATTAAAATTATTATTACTAAAATTATATTTACATTATTACCAAAAAAAATAAAAATCACAAAAATACAAAAGCTAACTAAACTAACACAAAATCAACCAAATCAAAAATACAAACAGATCTAACCAAAATAAAAAATAAAAAACTCCGAACAAACATGAACTAAAAATCAATCACAGAAACAGATTTAACCAAAATCAAAAATAAAAAATATGAACAAATCTGAACAAGAAATCAAGCGTCCGAACGGATCTATACAAAAATCAAAAATAAAAAATCATAACAAAATTCAACACCAAATCAAAAATCGAAACAGATCTATACAAAATCAAAACTTATATCTTCTGATCCTATCTCTTCCTGCCACTAAGGAAGGCGTGGAGGCCGTGGAGGCGAGGAGGATGTGAAAAAGATCGAGACGGTGGATGACGGAAGGGCTGAGGACAGGCTGCGCGGACGATGGACTGGCGAGGTCGATGAGCACGGTGGACTGGCGACACCGATGAGCACGACGGTTGTGGAGGCCGAAGCGTGCAAAAATGAAGCGAGGCATGAGGCTGATGAGCACGGTAGAGAAGAGAGACACGACGGCAACGGCAATACAGAAGAGAGCCAGAGAAAGTGAAGCAGATGAAGACAGCGATGGCGAGGCGAAAGAGCGCTAGAGACGAAGAGAGGACAATAGAGACGACAAGGCGCAAAACAGGCAGAGACGGAGAGTGCGAGAGGAAGATGAGAGGCTGAGACGAGGAAGAGGGAGAAACAGAGACGAGGAGGGCGAGAGGAGGCAGAGACGGAGAGCGTGAGAGGCTGAGATGAGGGAGAGGCTAAGACGGAGACGAAGAGGGCGAGAGAAGGCAGAGACGGAAAAGGTTGGGGAAGGTGGGTAAGTGATAGTATTTATAGTTAGGGTTGAGTTTGGGTTTTTTAGGCCCAATAGATTATTTTTTTTTTTTGCTGGAAAAAAATATATATGTTATATACATTATAATATATGAAACATTGCAGAATAATATATATATATATATATATATCATATTATAATTATTAGTATTATTATTATATGTATGGCATATACATCATATAACATATACTATGTATATGTTATTATGATATGTGTAAAATATGATATGCATTATAATATGTTTAAAATATACTATGTATAAATATAATAATAATAACGTGTAAGATATATATATGTATTAATATATATGTGTTATGAGAAATATATATTATGATATATTATATAAATATATATAGATATGAATATCAATGTAATATAAATATGCATATATATATATGCATATTTATATTACATTGATATTCATATCTATATATATTTATATAATATATCATAATATATATTTCTCATAACACATATATATTAATACATATATATATCTTACACGTTATTATTATTATATTTATACATAGTATATGTTATATGATGTATATGCCATACATATAATAATAATAATTATTATTATTATTATTATTATTATTATTATTATATGATATATATATATATATATAAAATACTAAAATGTTTCAAATTCACAAAATATTTCCAATAGCTTAAGCCATTGGAAAAATTCATCAAAAAAGTTTAAGAAATTAACCGCATGTTTCCAACGGCCTAGGCTGTTGGAAAAATTCACGAAATATTTCCAATGGCTTAGGCCGTTGGAAACAATGAATAAGAAAAAAAAATACCACTTGACTTACATATTTTTCATCGGCTAAGCCGTTGAAAAAAGGGTTTTTTTAGTAGTGAGCATACATAAAATGAGAATTTCAGGTACTTTGCATAATGAATGGTTAAACCATAACCTTCCCTTATTTTTTTTTTATTACGTAGATATATATAAGCAAGTTACTCTATGAGAACGCTAATCCAGAACCACCAAGTTTCTCTTCAGTAATCTGATCCAATTTTCCGGCCATTTCCGCTGTCAGATAGTTCTTCCAATCGCCGATCTCCCCTCGTCGGAAATACACCTTATTGTGCTCTCCGCTGGGCAAGGTTCCGGTCATGTTCACCTCCTGCCTGCTCAGATTATCGAAGCTACACAACTTCAGTATCTGATCCGCTGTTTCTGCCTCTTCCTCTTCCGCGGAAAATGGGCAGCCCAAGAACTCGGCCAGCCTTCGAAGCTCTTTTTCGGGTTGCTGTTTGATGTCCTCAAACTTCATAAATACGATTTTGTCTGGGTTTTCCAAGCTTGCTTTCCAGTAGCTCAGCACATGCTCCCAAAACGGTCCGAACGGACTCACGCCTCCGCAGAACATGTCGAACATCTCTTCCATGGAATTTTGCCCCATTTCTGCAGTTCTTAGCGAGTTGGTGAAATGCCAGAGCGAGACGAACGTGTCCTTGGGGTTCCTGCAAAGGTACACGATCCTGCACGGTGAGTAGAAGACGGAATGCGGTAGGGATCCGGGTGAGGGTTTTGCGCAAGAAGAGGATGTCCGGCTGGGTCGGGGAACCGGGCTCTGTTCACTAGAGCGAAAGCTAGCGCCTTGATCCAGGTGGTGCCGGATTTGGGCGTAGTGACGAGGAGGATGTCAGAGTCGTGAGGTTTGAAGTTGGTTTGGCACCATACAAGTGCTTGGAGCACCTTGGCTGGGTACCAGAAACATTGATGTTGGTGAAGATGCCTCTCGAGCCAGCCTCTCTGGGTCGGAAGAGAAGAGATGAGGTTCTGGCATTCTTGGGTGATCCCCTCGTCTTGGACGAATTTTGGTACAGGCATGGTGTCTATCAACCAGATGCGAGCAGAATTAGATGGCCCTGCCTCTCATATATTAATTAGTTTAAATACCCGACATTGTTACCTGATTTAAAAATTATAGTAATTGTGTTATTTTTAAAAAACTGTAAATAATAACATGAACCATAAGCATAGGCGGATTCATGTGTTATATATGGACCCCCATTTTCTAAAAAAAATGTTAATAAAGGATATATATTTTAATAATTGGTCATCTTTAGTTTTTTTAGTGGACCCTCATAATTTTAATAATTTCTGTTGAAATAAAAAAAATGAGCATCTGTTACTCTAAGAAATACAAAAATGAGTCAATCTTTTCTATGTATAAATAATTTTCTAATGACAAAAGTCTATACTAACCTTGAACTTTCATACATTTTTCCACCAAGCCCTTGAGCATTTTTTTAGTCTAATTTTTGTTCAAACATATGAAAAAATTAAAAAGCTAGTCGGACACAACATAAAATGTAGGAACTGAGTGGAAAGAAATAAATAAGTTTAATGGCTTGATGGGATTTTTTTTTTCACATTCTATCCTACATGCACATCTCACTAATCTTCTCTACAGTTCATAGGGGTGTAAACGAACAGAACGTTCAGTGAACCGTTCGTGAACGGTTCGGCGGGAGTTCGTTTATGTTCGTTTATTTAGTTAAACGAACGAACACGAACAGATTTTTATGTTCGTTTAGTTAAATGAACGAACACGAACAAAGTCTCGTTCGTTCATTTACGTTCGTGAACTGTTCGGTTAATGTTCGGTTAGTGTTCGTTTATGTTCGTTCATTTACTCGTTCGTTTATGTTCGTTTGTTTATGTATCTATGTATTAGTGTCTAGTTATATATTTATTGTTATATATATTTTATATATCGTATATTATATATTTATTATAACCTATTATTATTTATGTTTATTATTACCTACCCTACGTACACCCTATACACTAGATTATATATTTATTATAACCTATTATTATTTATGTTCACGAACGTATTCGTTCGTTTGTGTTCGTTTATGTTCGTTTATGTTCGTTTAAGCTTGTATAAACGAACGAACACAAACGAACACGAACACATACTAAAACTAAACGAATGAACATGAACAAGGAAAATGTGTTCGTTTATTGTTCGTGTTCGTGTTCGTGTTCGTTAAACATTAAATGAACGAACACGAACAGGGCTTGTTCATGTTCGTTTGGTTCGTTTACAGCCCTAACAGTTCATATATAATTTTATAATTAATGTTATTGTCACTTGACTAATGGCATAAAAAAAATGAATGCTTAATTTGAGTATTTTTCAAATTTTATAAAAAAATCATCACTATATAGTACATAAGTTTAGATTTTATGTTATATATGTGAATTTATAAGTTTTATTATGAAATACTGAGTTTGATATTTATATATACATTCATACCCCCCTTTGTCAAATTTCTGCATCCGCCACTGATCATAAGAATGTTATATTTTAAGTTTAATATTTTTAAAGTGAAAAAAAACTTAAAAAATACATGTGCTAAGATAGTGAGATAAAGTTCTTATCCCTTCAACCCACCTAAATAGTATAGATTATTATGATCCAAATCAGCCATTTATGTTTTTTGTGACTGAAATAAATCATCAACGTTATGTAAATGACCAAATAAACCACTAACATTATTCAAATAACCCTATTCACCAACTACACTTTAAAATCCAATAAAAAATTATAAAACTCCCCACCATCTTTCTGATTTTTTGTATAATTGATACTTTTAGTTTAAAATAGTTTAAATATGCAACTTTTATTGTCACAGTATGAAATATGCTAATATTTTTTATCAATTATGGATCATCATCTCTCTTCAGACTCCAAAGTCGATATCTAAAACTTCATTATCGACATTTCTTTCTATTGTTGGATATATTATATTTTACATCAACAACCATACTAGGCCTCAAGAAATGAGAAGACAAGCTCAAAGTTAAAACTGTTTGCATGGACAATGGTGGTGGCTAAAGACGATGAATTTTCAGTTTCAGTTAATCAAAGTAATCTTATTATAAATATTATAAATTTTATCTCATTTTTGTAAGAAAAAGAATTTATCAAGAATCATTTTTAAAAACCTTATATTTTAATAAAAGATAAAAAAAAAAATGAAACGAACCACTAATTTCATCAGTTTTCTCCGTTAAAAACAAAATAAGCCTCCAAAATTTTCAATTTTATCTGCAAAATGCTAACTTGGTCCCCATAAAAGGTTGAAAAATAATATTAAATTTAACATAGAATGAGTAATTTGACTCGTTTAAAAATATTAGTAGTTTATTTGGTCCAAAAACAAACATAAGTGGTTTAATTGGGCCAACAAAAAAAAATTATTGGTTTGTTTATTATATTCTGTCTTGGAACAAACGGAATATCACATCCAAAAAAGGAATATGCCATTAAATTGCTGTCAAGTGGCCGATTTGAACCAATTCAATAATTTCAGTGGTTTATTTGGTTCCAAAAAAACATTAGTGGCTGAATAGGATCACACGAAAATATGAGCGGTTAATTTGTTACTTTTGCGATGCTATCAAATTCACTAAAATGTTTTTACCATGATAAACCTAATAAGTGAACATAAATTTAAATAGAACCCGATTAATACATTTAAAATTATTTTGAAATGAGAAAATACCTTGACTTGTGTTGATACAAATATAATAAATTAGTCCAACTGATGAAAATATAGTTGACTTAAATCTTCTTAAATAAAAATAGGATAACTTTACGTTTATTGGAATAATGGAATTACAAATCAGAATTGAACTTGGCTTGCCAACAAAACTATTATAATCATACAAATATTCTCTGCCACCTGTACAAGATTAGATAATTTTTATTAGCACCATCCCTACATGGTAGCAAGTAGGGAAAGGTATTTATCCACGTTAACCTACCTATAATATATCAATCATATTAACATAAACTATTTGAAGAAGTTTTGCCAATTAATTTTTTCCTTTATTCATGTAACTTAGCACAATTAATAACAAAAAGTCCATAAAAACGTATTAAGAACTAATATAATATACTATAACATATTATATGAAATTCAATAAAAGGTTTTCATCCATCAAATATATTATAATACACTACTATGACATACTTTCATTTTGTCAAACTATACTAATTTAGAATTTTTCATCCTTGTGCTATCACTATAAGAGAAATAGGTTTTAGTGACCGGTTATTTGGAAGTAGCGGGAGCTAATTTACTTTTGAGTGATAAAAAAATATGATGGCCAATGGTAGCAGAAAGCCTGGTCACCAAGTTGCTCATAATGACCGTTTATTTTGATGGCTACACCATTTATTTCTAAAATTAATTTATTTTCATTTTTCTAAGAATTTTAATTTTTATTCATAAAATATTTTTATTTTTATTTTTTTAGAAGTTTTGATTCCACCTCTTCAATTTCTTCCAACACTCAACAGCCTCCAAAAAATTAGAGAACAGCAAAATCAAAAGCAAATCTCTATCTCATACTCTATGCTCAATCACTATTGCATTTTACCAAAAAAAAAAAACAAACACAACAAAACCCCATGTTTATTTCGCTTTGAGCTTTCTCTCTTTGTTGTCAAATCTTTTGGCTACTTTCTTCAAGTGCACACCTAAAACTCACAAAAAGTTTTGATCTTAACTCTTCCATTGACTCAGAAATGTTGCTTCTCAAGAATCTTTCAAGAAAGACTACTTTTGGGATGAAAGATTAATGAATTACTCAGATATATGAGAGAAACAAACAGTAGAGCTCTACCTTTCTAGAAGTAAACATTATAAAAGAAATTTTGTAGACAAAAAAAGAAGAGCAGGGAATGGTAATTGAGGCATCAAGAAATTAGGCACACATGAAATAGTGGAAGAACATGAGGCAAGTGTTGGAAAGGTGTTTAAGATTCTAAGTTTTATAATCTGATACTAAGAGATGAAGAAATAAGAAGCTTTGGTAAGGTTCAAATGATCGCCAAAAAATTTGGTTCAAATTTAAAAAAAGCCACTAGTAGAGGGATCGTTTGGCCACCAATATTTCAACCAGTTTAAAATTTGTTTTTCTTGGTTACTGTTTGGCTGGCAAAATGTGGGTCAGGAAAACAATGGCTAGGATAGTCGCCAGAATGACTATCTTGGCCATTGATTCAAGTGACTGATTTTAAACAGTGACTCGTTAACTTGCTAGTTTTGGAAGACTTTTTGGGTGACTGTTTTGCAACCATTATGCAATGACCAAAAAAACAGTCACCCCTGACGATCGGCAAATTGAAAATCTATTGCAGTGTATAGCTTAAAGTGACCTAGTCCTTGAAGCATTGATTGTAGGGCATATCGTTCCTTTAACACTATTAAATTTTTAAATGTGTAGTCCCATGTTTGTAAGAAATCAAAGTTTGGAATCTTGAATTACAAAAACTTATTAGGGGTTGAAATTTTAAGCACTTAGTACTAATTTTAAGCTTAAACTTATTAAGGGTTAAAATTTTACAAAAATCTTAAAAACTTAGTGATAATTAAGGCTAAACTTATTAGAGGTTAAAATTTTGCATATAATAAAAAATAAAAAAATAAGTGAAAAACAAAAAAAAATTCAAAAATGTAGCATTTTCACTTTCATTCCATGTAGAACTAATAACATTTTGATATTAATATTCCATATACGTATTAATAATAACTTAAGTCATTAAACATCATCTAATAATTGTTAGGACCATCCCTTAGTGCTTGGCTTAGGCCAAGAATACA
This sequence comes from Aquilaria sinensis, assembly GCA_005392925.1. NCBI lineage: Eukaryota > Viridiplantae > Streptophyta > Magnoliopsida > Malvales > Thymelaeaceae > Aquilaria > Aquilaria sinensis. The sequence continues at coordinate 376,364 of SMDT01001407.1, forward strand.
GAGAAAACACAAAATAAACATGAGGGACTTAATTGAAAATGAGGATAAGGGTGTAAGTACAAAACCAATAAAGTTTGGGTTTTAAGTGCACATGAAAAATAGACTATGTTGTTTATGGCATGAAACAAAGTTTAAGGGCCATATTGTACACCTAAACTAGTGCTACAAGTGAAACTATGAAGTTTAAACTAGCATTTTCGGCCATGCAAATTAGTATAAGGCTAAGTGGAGCATTAAGCAAACTTTTGGTAGTTTTTTTGGACACATGTGATGGCCAGTCAAGTTTTGTCTCCCACCAAAAGTTATGCCATCATTTTTTTGGTTGTTTAATGATCCATTATCTTGGTGAAATGGCCGAAACATGTAAGGAGAAATTGGCCATTTTCAGCCATTTTACATTATACTTGGCAATGTTGGCCAAGAAACAAAATTGGTGCCGAAATGTACATGTGTTTTAGTGACTAAAATGAAGTCATGAATCCTTGAAGGGCTAAATGAGCCATGCAAATTAGTTCAAGGCCGAGAATGGCATTAAGCCATTATTGAATCCATGTGGCCATAACCGGATTTAGCATGCTCCCACTTAGTAAATTAAAAATTAGTTTCGGTCAAAGCCTTTTACTTATGTCCTTGGCCGAAACTTGAGAGCTTTGCATTTTTTTTTAGAGCTAATGGTACTTGGCTGCCGATTCCATGCCATTTTGAAAGGAAATTGAAGCTTGAAGACATAATCAAGCTTGGTTTCAAAAGGATTGTGGCTAGGCGACCTTGGGGTTAAAGTTAAAGCTTGGAATTTGAGAGCTCAAGTCGGCCGAAACTCAATCTCAAGGAATTGAGGTAGGATTCACGATTTACTTGATTTCTTGGTACAACTTCCATTATCAAGTGTTTACAATGACTAAGTGAAGGCTAATTTGTGCTAAGCACTCTTGGTTTGAAAGATAAGGGCTCAGTCTTGGATACTTAAGCTTTAACCAAGAACTCAAGCTTGAATTATTGAGGTAGGATTCATGTTCTACTTGATTGCTTGGTAAATATTCCATGAACAAGTAGTTATGAGTAGCTAAGTGATAGTCAATGTGCGCTATGTGATCTTAGTTGCTTGATGGGCTTATAGAAGAACTTTTGGGTTCTTGTTGTTTTGGCTAGCTAGTCAAGTTAATGGTATGTGTTAGAAAATTTAGTGAAGGAGTCCAACTTACTAATGTTTCAGAGCTCTAGTGGAAGGAGGATTAGAATGGTGAAGTTAGGTGTACAAAGACACCCATGAACACATACTAGTGGCTTCGGCCGAGAGACAATTTGGGAATGTGTGTGTGTGTGTGTTGTGTGCTTGAATGTGTTGTTTGTGTGTGCTAACCCCTGTAGATAGTTTTTATGATTATATAGTGTCTCGGTTGATCCATGTTATGTGTGTGTGTGCGTGTGTGCGCGTGTGTGTGTGTGTATTGTGTTTTTGTGTTTTCTTACAGGTTAAGTTAAGCTAGTGGAAGTTAAGTCTTGGACTTAACTAAATAGACCTTATATGGTCGTTTGTGAATCCTACTGAGTGTAAACTCATGCCCATAATGTTTGAATTTTCAGGAAAGGGTATTAAGCGAGAATGGTGTGCTCGGTTGCTTGCCAGTGTGCTGGTATTACACTATTTGCTTGAGGTATGTGTGCCAACTGAAACTTGGCTTAATTGAATTGTACTTATAAGTTTTATGTTTATGGTTTATGCCCAAAACTTAAGGTATAAGTTTTGCAGGCTTTGAGTAGATTGTGGGACTTGTGTAACAGAGGAGATGGATGTGTGTTCTTGGGCACTAGTTTGGTGGTTTGCCTTCATAACTATGAACTTATTCATAGGTCTTATACTTCAAACTATGGTCATGTATATAGTCTTTAAGATCCTTCTCGGGTACTATAGGTGAACTTGGTTATAATGCATAACTTTGGCTAGTTTTGGATAATGGGTACTCTTGGCATGTTGCCAAGTAAATAGTACTTGTGTGTGGGCTACTTTTGTGTATATTTAGCCTCGGATGGATCATGGTTTTGTGTAAATATTTTGGATGCTTGAATGCCAAGTTATGCTATGCTTATGTGGTTATAAATGTGCCTTATGAATGGAACCTCTTGTGTTCTTTACTTGACCAAATGTTCATGAACATGAAAATTGATTTCCAAAACTTGATAAGATGGGCTTCTTTGTTGACATGCATTAGAGTGGAACACTTGATGAGCACACATTCTAGACACTTAAAAGACTAAGTGTATGCCTTGCTTGTATGGCAAGTTACTGATTTACAGCCTTGCATTGTATTGCAAGTTAGTGGTTGGGCCTTACTTAAGCTACAAGTAATTGTTATAATCAACTCATAAGCCTCCTAGGGCACCTCTCAGGCCATCAGCTTAAGAAAATAAGACTTAAAAACTACCTAACAAATAATGGCCGAAATAAAAATGTAGTTAATAACACCTAAACATAAGAGTGTTTAAATAACTCTTTGGTAGAAATGGTGAGTGACAGTGAGAGTGCACAGGCTGGGGCCTGTGTGGGGTGTGACAATAATAATTTATGAAAAAAAAATTTAGTTTATGTGTTTTTGCTTGGATACATAATGGTGAGTTTATGCATCATTGACCACTGTACAAAGTCGTTTCTGGCAAAAGGCTGATGGTGGTCTTTGGCATGAGATGTGTTAAGGATAGTGCTAGCATGCCCATTTTTATTTTTCGTTATTGTTTAAGTTATTTTTGTTTTGCTTCCATTCTTTTCTGGTTTTTTACTTTATTTCTGTTTTTACTTTTAATTTTTTTTTTGTTTTAATTTATTTATTTTTATGTTTTTTTTTTTTTCCTTACATGATCTGTTTCTTGATCTTTCCATCATTCCTATTTCTTATTTATTTTGGTACTTTTCTTATAGGTTTATTTTTCCTATATTCTTCTTTTGTTTTAATTTTTCTCACGTGATTTCTTTTGCTTTTTTTATCTTTGCCTCATTTTTATTATTTTCTCGCACGATCCTTGTCTCATTCTATTTCATATCAGTATTTTTTCTTTCATCTTTGCTTCTATTTGCCATTGGCCACAACCGAAGTCATTCCAACAAAGGACAATCATTCCCAAGAAATCATACATTTTGTGCAATTTTCATAAGAATAAATAGATAATAATTATTTTACTTTGAACTGAAATTATATATATATATGTGTGTGTGTGTGTGTGTGTGTGTGTGTGTGTGTGTGTGTGTATGTATATGTTAATTGCATAGTAATTTATAATTTTGGCAGTAATTTTTCTTTTAATTGCACTGTAATTATCAAAAAATTTCTTAATTTTACCTGTAATTTGAATCTCATCATTTTCTGATTCATTTTAACAAAAATGGTTCCAAAACAATGCCTTTATACTAGCTTTCCTTTTTAAAAATTGTTGACTGGCCATATATAAATCAAAACAAATAAGAATGGTGCAAAATTGAAATAAAATGACCGAGAGATTTAGGAAGTTTGATTTGAAATTTTGGTGGTTTTAATAGTGAACCATATTTTTATATTTAATTTTTTTTTCATTTTTATCTTCAAAACTCAAAGTCAAACTATTAATAACCTAAATTTTCTCTCATAATTGAGTATTCTTAACATATTGATAATGATGGATAATTGAATATTGTTGTGGTATCATTCCAAAAATTATTTCTTTAATTATGGTTAATTTGCTTAATTTTTTCTTAATTTGTTAATGGGAATTAAATGGATTCTTTAGTTATTTCATACTATTAGTAGGCAGCTTACTTGGAAACAATTAAAGTCTCAAATTTTATGCCTCCATAATTTGTTAATGAGTATTAAATAGATTCCTTAATTATTTCATACTGTTAATGTTACCTACTTGGAAACAATCAAAGTCTTCAATTTTGCACTGATTTCATCATTAATTGTTGCTCACTAATTTGTAATTAATTCTTTGCTAAGGGATAAAGACCAATATGCATTGAATTATAAAAATTTGAGATCAATTTGAAAAAAAATGAAGTTCAAGGACTTATTTGCAATGGAAATCAAAGGTTCATGACCATTAGTGCTCTTTACCCAAAAAAACAAAAAAAAATGTCTGCATGTCAATCATTTAGGGTGCCAATTAAGGAAAAGGTCAAAAACCCCCTAGAAATATATATATATATATATATATATATATATATAGGGGCTGTAAATTTGAAAGGGAAACTTACAATTATCCCCCTGAGGTTTGCACTAACCTACAATTTACCTCATTTTTTTTAAACACTTACACTTTTTCCTCTATTTTTTTTTAAACTATCTGATAACAATTTCTAAAATTATAATTTAAATTGTACGATAATAATCTTTCAGTAATTTTAATATCTCCAATATTTTTTATATTTAATAGATAATATAAATTATTAATTTTTTCTTTCTGTAAATGTATTTTTTTTCCTGTAAATGCATATTAGTATCTTTCAAAAGGTCAATTAGCTATGAAAAAAAATATTAAAAGCTTGAAATTACTAGAACTTGAATATTAGCCCATTTAAATTAGGGTTTTAAAAGTTGTTGTTAGATGCTGTAAAGAAAATAGAGGATAAAGTGTAGATTTCTTAAAATAAAGGGGACAAAGTATAAGTTAAATCAAACCATGGGAGATTTTTGTAATTTTTCCAATTTAAAAATACCCTTAAAGGGTTAAGCACCATGGAAGTGAGAGAACGTGAAAAACGTGAGACCGAAAATCCGGGGGCTTGTCGGGTGAGTGGTGTGTCGTGATTCGTGAAGATTAGTTTTTTTTTTTTTGCTTATATTCATACACATATATATGGTTAGGAATTTGTGTTTTGACATCTTTTTATATTAGTTAAACACAAAAATTGCTAGGTTAAATATTATGATTTTAGATTGAAGGTTAAGTCAAAATTGAAAAGGCATTTAATGAATATTTATAAAATTACACTATTAATGTGAGAATTTTTTTTTTTTTCATTTATAAAGCCACATACATTGTCCAAGGGCGGAGCAAGAAAAAATTGTCAGTGGGGGCAATGATAATTTTTTTATTAATATATAGATGTAAACTTTAAAATTTATGGGATCAAGTTGTAAATTTATTAAAGATATGATACTAAATGTGTAATTTTGTCAAAATTTAGTGGGGGGCAATTGCCCCTCTCACGTGAACGTGGCTCCACCACTGACATTGTCATTGGATTTGATTTTAATAATTTGAGCAATTAGATAAATATTCCATATCCCTGTCATTCCTAAATTAGTTAAGTCCTAAACCCCACACGAAGCTATATTTGGTAGTTGAAACTTATGGGATGATCTTTTCCTCATTATGTCTATTGAATATTCTATATCCCTGTCATTCCTAAATTACCAGTTTTTTATTTATCCGATTGTCGTTTTTTTGTTACTCGAGAGCACATTTACAAGTGTGTAGAGTTAAGGGTCCATTATTACTATATTCTAAAAGGCCAGGAGGGTTGTACTGTTCTGTGAACAGTGAGTTACAGTGTCTCTACCGTTTTACCCCTTAGTCCTTTTTTTTTTTCGTCGCTTTTTTTTCCATATACGATTTTCTCTTTTTTTAGTTTGATCCTCTTTCTTCAAGGTACTGGAGTTCTTGAGGACCTGTGTTGATATTTTCCCGCTTTCAATCTGTTTCATGTGTTGTTTCGGAGAAAATACTGTTTCAGTCCCTAACTTTCTAATACTTCCATTTTATGCTCAAAGTTACACCAGTGTTACATTTTGGTCCCCAAATTTTATAGCAATTAATCTAGATCTTCTATTTCCTCTCTTGATCCCCAAGATTTTTTTGTTGTTATTTTATGTACTATTTTCTAAGGTAAGACATTAGTGATCATAATTTTTTCTCTTTATCTCTAATTTTTTTGTTATTTTTTTTATTTATTGTCTTCTACATCAATATTTTGGTAATCATGGTTTATTTATTTGGCGTAAAGAAAAAAATTTAGACATTAAGATTTTAACAATTGACTTACTAAAGGTTAAAAAAAATAGTTTAACTCAAAACCAAATATATCATAATTTCCAAACTTTTTGGTCAATTTTTTCCCTTTTCTTTTCTTTTTATCTTTATTAAGTTAATGATTGAACATTTGATTAATTAATATAAATTAAACATAATATTGTATTTTGGTCATATTTTTTCATTATTGATGATTGAGATTTTTAGAATGAGTTATTTACTTTAAAAGCTACATGGTTCAATAAAGTACTTTGATCCATAATTGCTAAAATTGAAGATGAATTTTTCTAAATAAATTTATAAAGAATATTAAAAATTGAAATTTGAGTTAATGAGAGATGAAATTTTTTAGTGAATTATTTTTTAATAAAAATATTTATCTGTCATTTCAAAACATGTACAATGTTATGTTTCATATTCATTTTCAATTTTAACAATTATGGATTAATTGATCGAATTACTTTATTAAACCACAGAGCTTTTGAGTGAATTTCACTAAATAAATTTCTCTTTGATAATAAAAATTAAAATTTGAATTAATAAGAGATGAAATTTTTTAGTAAATTATTTTTTTATGACAAAATATTTATCATTTCGAAGCAAATGTAGTTTTATGTTTTATAGAATTATGTTTTGATCACAATTAATCATGTTAATGAAAAGAATATAACATAAAGAAAACCCATCCCAAAATTAAAGTGATGTAAATTTTAATTAATTAACATACATTTATGAATGAGAATATTTTAATTACTTATTATTGGTATTTATTTTAATGTCAAAATTTATATAAAAAAATACTTGCTAAAAAATGCGGCTAAAAAAACATTGTACATATGCAAAAGAAGTATGGATGCTTGCTTTTTCAAGATCCTAAAAAGCCACTAAACCAATATATGTGGCATTTAAGGGTGGTGAATGCGGAGTTTAAACCCATGAACTCTGCCAGATGTCCTACAGGAAATTTATCTGAGCATCTAAATCTATTTAAACTTACTTTTGTAAGTTTTTGAAATGGACAAATTGTGATTTCATCCAATTGTTATCGTTTTTATTAGCTTCTACAGTGTTACATGGAGTGCGAAAATTCATCTGATCTTGGTGTCGTGTTGGTAAAAGAGTTGGACTACAGTAAATCTGGGCCATGAAGGAAAAAAAATAATAGAACACTGGGCTCCAAAATCCAAGCTATACAAGTTGGACTACAAAATCCGAATTATAAAAGCTGACCGAAAACAAATGGGCCCGAGGGGTAATGCATGAAGCTATATGTTGCTACTTCAACTCCCGCCAGAGTTAAATCACCAGATACCGCATCCGCGTTAACCTTTCCACATTTTTTGGCGTTGATGTTACAATTTTGAATAAAAAAACAAAAATTAATAGTAGTAGTTTTTAAATTTTTAAATTTTAGCTGTTTAATCTTTATTATTAATAATTTTTTTGTGGATAAGACCTTTAATATTGTATAAAATAGTTATGCAAAACGAAACGTTTTAATCATGCAAACATTTAGTCAAAAGAAAGGGCGATTAGGAGAGCACTTGCTGGAGGAGATGGAAGTATATATTATATAAGCAAATTAAAGCAGCTGGGCATGAAAAATAAGAGCAAAAGGTCTGCTGGAGAGGAGACAGACACAACTCCAAGACTTAATTTAGTTAATTTTCACTGCCGCACCTGGTAAAAAAAACATATTCACCTTCCCAATTTTGACAAAGCAACCATAGCACCAAAGGGAATGCCCTTCCAGTAGATTTAGCACCACATCACCCACATCAAATCACTTGTGTGTGTGGAAGACACTAATAATTAATCAGTAGGATCAATCAAACGCACCACCTTAAAAAAAGTTAAACGTGGATAAATAAGTTAAAATGATTAACATGATTCGTTGAGTTGGGATACACTATTATAGTTAGTTTTAAAAGAAAAAAAAAAAACGAAGAAGAAACAAATCTGCTTCCCCAGAATTTAGACAATGATCAACTGCGATAAGCGGTAGAATTTATCAATATTGAGGGGTTTCAACTAAATTGAAGTATACGTTATAAGTAACACCTTTAAAAGTATGTGAGGGGAGAATAAATAACTTATTTAAAAGATTTGGTGGTGTTTGTAATTTGTTTGGTTGCTTGAACAGACACACCCTTTGTGTGCCTAAAACTAGGGATGTCAACGGATATTCGGCCCAACGGATATTCGACTAAATCCTATCCGACGGATAGGATTTGTTTTACAATTAAATGGATTAGAAGCGGATTTGGGTTTTTTTTCTTTTTTGTACCCACCGGATGTGGATAGGATATGGGTTTAGGTTCATCTGCCCCATATCCTACCCGTGTATATATATATATAACACACACACACACACACACACACACAGAGTAATTACAAGAAAAATTAATTCAATTAAATGAGTACAATTATAGCTGGACTTTGCAGTTTAAAATGGCCAATTCATTCACACACACACACATATATACATATAAAGGTAATATAGTTTGAACATATATACAGAATCATTCACATATATACATATATTTTCAGTAAACTTGTTCTTGTTTCCTTCATATTTAAACATTTTGAGGAGTTGCATTAGTGCGTCAAAGATTTCTGTGAGTATCATCTTGATTTATCAATTTAAGAATGGTGCAAGTTGCAACCATATGTTTAACTTACCGGATTGTATCGTATGAGTACTAGACATTATAGTTGAATTTAGTTATATCAGCGTGTTTAAGTTATCTGACTGTTGCACTTCATTATGTGTTTCTTATTGTTGATATTATTTTGCTAGATGATCAATTTTAATACTTTTTAATTATGGTATTCTGTTATAAAATTATTATTATTTTTATTATGATAGATAACATGCAGCGGGTTGGTGGATTTTATCCAAATCCTACCCGCCTTAAAATGGGTAGGATATGGATGTTGAAATTGTAAAACTGATGGATGGTGGATAGGATATGGATTGAATATCCAATATGATGGATAGGATATGGGTTTAGTGCCATCCTACCCAAATCCTATCCATTGTCATCCCTACCTAAAACTTGCCACTTAGGCTAAGCTTTAAGTGCATTAAGTAAAAGAAACTTACAATAGGCCTCATGAGCTTTGAACTAACCTATAATTTCTCATTATTTTTAAAAACTTAAAATTTTTCTTATTTTTTTTTTTTTTTGCATTATCCGACAACAATTTCTGAAACTCTAATTTAAACTATACGATAGTTATTTTTTAGTAATTTTAATCTTTTCAATATTTAAAATATTTCACAGTTAATAGGCATTGTAAATTATCAATTTTTTTCTTTATAAATGCATTTTTCTTCTTATAAATACAAATCAATTTTTCTAAATGCCGGTTAAATATGAAAAAAAATATATATTACTCCTTCCATTCTACAAAAGCTGACCATTTTATTATTCAAAGAAATTAATTTATCATTTTATTTCTTTCAACATTTATTATAAAAATATAAATATTTTATATGAAAAATGAAACTTTAAAAATTATAGTTTCTAAATATTAATTTTAATAATTTTTTTCAATACATATTAATATGAATATATTCAAGTCAAACTTAAGTCAAAAAAGATAAATTAGCCAATTAATGCGAAACGGACAGAATAAAAGTTTTGCAATTGTTGAAACATGGTTGCTAAACAATTTAAATTAGAATTTCATAAATTATTGTAAGACATATAAAGAAGTAGAGGATAAAATATATGTTACGCTAAATTAAAAGGGGCTTTTGTAACTTTCCAATTAATTAAAGAGCAAAAGTAACGGAAGCATTCATTATAGTCGTTAGTTTTTGGTCCTAATGCTATTTACTTTTCATACCTTAGGTCTAATGGTATTTTACTTTCATATAACAAGGTTTGAAACCTACAATCCCCCTCCGCCCCGCAGCTCTTTTATGTCAGAAGTATATATCAAAATTTGAAATAGTACCAAACTATGGAGGAAAGGGAAACATACCTGGACCCTGAGATTTGGGCAAACCTATAATTGTGTCCCTCATTTTTCAAATACCAACACTTAGCCCATTAAAAATCAATCATCCACCGTTAGTACAAAAAAGAAAAAATACCTACTTTTACCCTCGCAACTTTCTTCCCTAAAAGTTTTGCACCACCAGCTTTTACATCTAACAAACTAGGCCCATCTCCCTCCATCCCTCAACTCTGACCGCCACCTTCTCCGCCACTTTCACCACCCTCTCCCTCTCCCTCCACCGTGCCAACCAACATCCAATTTTGGCTTATCGTGTTTTCCGTCGATCAAAGCCAAAGTCAGGCGACGAACGCGCTTCGATCGGAAACCGTCGATCGAGCGTTTGACGCGATCTCGTGCAACTGGCGAAGATGAGACTGGTATTGGAGTCGTCTCGAAGCGATTGCAACCGGTTCGATTTCTGGTTTGATTTCTCACGAATCGCCGCTGGCCGAGAGACTGATCGCAACCAGAATCGATGCAATCTCGTGCAACCGAAGAAGATGAGACTGGCATTAAATTTCTCTCGACGCGATTGCAACCTCTCAGATCCCTAGCCCTGATTTCGTCATCGCGCCTACTCTGCCTTGATTTCACGATCGCTCCTTCTCCGCGCTAGATTTTGTCCAGATTCAGATGAATTGTGCCTCCTCGAAGGCCGAATGCCGATTTTGTTGGCCAGCCCTGGAACGCCGAACGCCGATTGGTCAGTCCTCACTTTCCTCGAACACCGAATGCCGGCAGATTCCTCCTCAAATGCCAAGCGCCGATTTCGTTGGCCAGTCCTATAAAAGCCTAGAGCCTGAGCTCGTCCGTGAAGGTGGATGTGACATAAGGTTAGAAATCAAGGGGTTCATTTATAAAATTCTTATATTTTAATGGTCAATTAGAGCATTTAAACCAGTATTTCTAACAAATTGACTGGCGGAGCTAATAATGCAAGGGAGTAAGTGTAGATATTTTAAAAAATGGAACACAATGTTTTGGTAAGTTTCCCTAGAGGAAAAGTATAATTAAATTGTACTCAGGGCCCTAACCTTTTATTGTTGTCATCTTTTAGATCCTAATATCAAAATCTAGTATGAAACGTCCTTAACATTAAATTTTTGTTCTATTTTAGACTTTTAAAGGACAGAAAATGTTAAGAATAACAAAACTTAACACGTGGCATGTCAGCTTGAGGCAATTGGTCATATGGCACAATGAATCACCAGCTATATATGCCTAAAATTGGCCACATTATAAATTTAGGGCCTATGTTACAAAAAATGAAGAAATTAAATGCCTATATAGGGTTAGCTCACATCTCTCCTTCCTTTTCCCTTTCTTGCAACCTCCAACCCTCCCCCTCCAGCCTCAGCCTCATTTGCCTCTCCTTCTCCCTTGGTTCCCTAGTTCTCTCATCCATTAATCCCCCTCCGTCAATCCGACGTTCGACTGCAACCATCAATCTAGCAAGATTTCGTCAATCCCACATCTCTCTTTATCCACCAATTTCTTGCTTTCTTCATCTCGTCTGCCAAGGAAGGCGATTAGGAGGGAAGTGGCGACTAAGAAGAGGAAAAAAGAGAAGGAAGTGGTGGTGGTGGCCATGGAAGGCGAGCAATTGAGGTAGGAATAGCAAGGCTTTTGATTTTTGTGTGCCCTCCCGCCTCTGCAAATCTCCTAGGCCCATCTCTAATTTCGTTCTCCGAATCTCATGATTTTTGTGATCAGCAATGAGTCGTACGGAGGGACAGTGGGCTTGCAACAAAGAAGGGAAGGCTTGCAGTGAAACAAAGAACAAGAGGAGGAGAACTAATGGATGAGGCTGAGGTCGAAGGCGGTGGGGGAGAGGTGGAGGTGGGGGGCGAAAGAAGAGAAAGGAGAGACGTAGGCTAACCCTGTATAAGCCTTGAATTTCTTCATTTTTTGTAACATAAGCCCTAAATTTCTGATGTTATCAATTTCAAGCATCTATAGTTGGTAATTCAATGTGTCACATGGCCAATTACCTTAAGTTGGCATGCCACATGTCAAGTTCTATTATTTTTAATACTTTCTGTCTTTCAAATGTCTAAATTAAAAAAAAATTGAAATTAAAGACGTCTTATAAAAGATTTTGAAGTTAGTGTCTAAAATATGATAATAATAAAATATTAGAGGCCATGGGTGTAATTTACCTTTAATTTTTGTACGCTAATTGTTAGTGCTTAGTTTATTGGCTAGCACATGATCATTGACAAAGACAAGCTTCTACTTTATTGTTCAAAATTTTGTCCCCGTCGACATCTTGGGCCTCGCACCTTAATGACAACGCACTGGTAAATGTAAGATATTTAGACCGTAAGATCCCAAACTTGAAAGCCGTTTTCCAAAATAATTTTCGTTATCAACTTTAATCCCTGGTTATAACATATACTGCTACGTTTGACCATAAGTGCACATGGATTCCTAGTTAGTTTTTTTTTTTTAATCCTTGGTTATAGCATATACTCAGGTAACACACGTTCTGAAGTTATGCTTACTTGATTCTACTAAATCACATGTTCTTTTTTTTTTTTTTAGAGTAAAAGACGATCCAGTAGTGGAAGGATAGAAAAGTGGGTGTTGTGTCGTGTTGTGTTGTGTCGGGGAGACGAAGAAGCCCAAAAAGAGGGAGAGGCAGCGGCAGAGGCTGGGGGGCCACGTGAGGATGAGGTGAGAAGGCATTGAGCCCTGCATCCACCGCAAGACACGCTCCAGTGCCCAACCCACCCCAACCCCACCCCCACCTCCCCTGTTGCTCTTTCTACTTTCAACTCACAGGTTTTTCCTACCTTAGCTAAGCTTATCCCTTCCATGTGATACCATTTTATTAAAGGGCTTTGCCAGACATATATAGCAGGAATTCAGTGTCTTCTACTAAAATTTTAGACAATTTGGTTGGTAATTGGTATGGTATAGTTTGGCTGATATTTGAGAAAATGTAATTAAGTGAAACTTAATTTTTCAGCTTCTACTTAATCCATGCAAGTATCAAGTGGCTAGAAAGTTTAGTGAAATTTTTATCATAATCTTTTTTTTTTCACATGGTTTTATTTTTCCTTTTTTACCGTCTCCAAAATTCAAGCTGGTGACTCCTCTATTTTGTCAGCAAAATACCTCAAAAGTAAAAGTGTCGTGGCTGAGATCGATGTGCGACAAAAATGTTTTCCACTACGCCTTTTGTGATGCTCGGGTTGAGGTAGCTCACAGCCACTTTACATTCAACTAATTAGTGTTTTCCTTCAATTCTTTTTGTTGGAAGGTTGTGTTTATTTGCAACACTTTTAACCAATTTAAAGTTTTAGATACGGTCTATAAATAGAGGAAATTCCACCTCTAAAGCTAAAAGCTATAGTACTATTAACTAATTATTTCCAACTTCTAATAATTATGCCAATAAACAGAACCAAAGAAGAGTCGAGTTTAGCTTCAATAAGCTGAAGCCGATCTCATGGTATACTAGTGTGGCCATTGAATGAAAAAGATACTCCCCCAAAATTTGTAGAATTGCTATATTAATTCACTGGTTCCAAGAATTACACTTTACCGCATTTGTTTAACACTGTCAACCAACTAAAGTAAGGTTGGTCAACAATACCAAAAGAGCCTTTTTAGTCTCAAAGTTAAAAATGAGATTATTTTGAAAATTTTCAGTATAAAGGATTAATAATTCATATATTGTTTTTATTGTAATAATTCGTATAAAATAAATCTAGTATTACCAAATTCTCAATATAGTAACATAAACAAAAGAAAAAAAAAAGAAAAATTCTTGTGTGCACGTGGTGCATTCGTATACCAGGACAAACACAAGATTTTAAATACCACTCCCTCCGTCCCGTTAGTTTTGCTGCAATTGACATTGCACGTAGTTTAAAGTATGGTTCTGTTTTTCACATGTTTTCCAATTTTGCTTTTCCATCTTAGCCTCAGCCTCCAACCCCACATCTCTGCCACAGCCTCTATTCTCGTCTCCCTTCTAGCCTCAATTCTCGTCAGCCTCATTGATTTGCCTTATCACCTCCGTTCCCCTGTCGATCGTCTCGTCGATTGACTTGCTCCATTCTCAATTTCTCTATCGTTAATTGCGCCTGTCGACACGGAGAATCGGAGTTCCACAAAGAATTGGAGCTTTGTCGTTCCCAATTTATCCTTCTTTTGCTTATTTCCTTCTCCGCTTTGATCCAGGCTGCTAAAGCCTCCTGCCTTCGCCAACGCTGAAGCCCAATGTCCTTACTCGTCGACCCAAATCGCCTCCCTCTGCCCTTTGCCCTTTCATGTCAACAAGGATAAAATCGAAGCCCAAGACATGAACGAACTGCCTTAATTGACTCGTTCCACAGAGAATCGAAGCTTTGTCGTTAATCACACTTGTCGTCGATTCGCAGTGCAATCACGTGTCCGTTGTCGATCGCACCTCCATCACCAATTCGTAGTGCAACCTCGCTGGAGGAGAGAGTAAGAGAGAACATTAAAATGGAGGAATGCGATAGAGAGAAAATGTGGATCTGGTGGAAGGGGGAGGGAGAGAGAGAGAGAGAAAGATGTATTCTGTGGGTATAATGGTAAATGTAAAAAAAATTACTTAAAAAGGAAATTGTGCAAAGTTTTAGGACTACCCAAAAAGGAAAATGGATCAAAACTTATGGGACGAAGGGAGTATATATCTTTCATATTTAACAAACACGAAGCTTCAGATCAGGTGGTTAAAGATGCTTTGGCCTATGGAGTATGGGCTTTGAAACTTGGCATCCCCCACTCTGCCCCTTACTATAAAGAGTTATTGCTAAAAAAACAAATGCTGATTTATCTAAAAAAATAAGTAGAAATAAATAAAAATAAATAAATAACTACTAATAAAATAATAAAAAAACTAACTTATTTTAAAAAAAATTAGTAAAAATTGATCAAAGAAAAAATATTATTAATAAAAGGGCAATCATGAATGGATAAAAGAACAACCAGTTACTAATAAAAGCATAAATACTTGTTTCTCTAAAAGAACATGAGAAAATAAAAATGAGAAAAGAAAAAAGCTAGATAAAGTGAAATATGAAAGAGAAGAGAACAATACAC
The DNA here is from genome assembly GCA_005392925.1 of Aquilaria sinensis. Taxonomy (NCBI): domain Eukaryota; kingdom Viridiplantae; phylum Streptophyta; class Magnoliopsida; order Malvales; family Thymelaeaceae; genus Aquilaria; species Aquilaria sinensis. Next base: position 391,454 of record SMDT01001407.1, read on the forward strand.
AAAATAAAAAAAATAAACAGGAAAAAAAAGAAAATAAAAAATGGGAATAATTAAAAAAAAAAAAGGGAACAAAACAAAGATTAAAAAAACTAGGGATAAAATTTGAATAAAAGAAAAATATGAAAAAGAAGAGAATAATACACAAAATGGAAAAAGAAAAGATAAAAAACTGAAAATAAGCAAAAAAGGGAATAATACAAATAAATGAAATAATGAAGGAAAACTGGAAAATAGAAAAGAAATAAAAAGAAAGAGGCAAAATTAGGATTCTGCGATTCAAACCCCCCAACACTAACATTTATCTATACCTCTTCGACTAACTCTCCTAGATGTCATTTTTTATCTAAGACATATAAATAAAATACTCCCTCCATATAAAAAAAAAAAAATACAACGTTTTCCAAGAATAAAATGTTCCTAATTTAGTAACTTTTTATGTCTAATTTTCTCTTTTACCCTTATAATCTCTTACATGCCTCTACTCTTCCTTCTCTGTACACCATCGGACCATAAAATGACCTCCACCTTTACTGAATATGCAAATCAGTGAATTGAAGATGATCAAAGATGATTTGATGACGATTCAACGGAGATTCAATAGAAATTGAAGACGATCGGAGACGATTCGACGATAATTTGAATGGAGATTCAACGGAGATCGAAGACAGTCGGAGACGATTCAATGGCAATTCAATGGTGGAGATGATTAGACGGTGATTCGATGATGCTACTGGAATTGATGACATAGTTGCAATTAACAACAAATTGCTACTAGAATTGAGTCAATCAACACTACTGCTAAAATCATCGATGGGCAAAGACGATAAGCTAATCAATGTCAAGAGTAATTGAGTTGAGAGAAGGCGGGGATGGGAGATGGACCGAAAGGCAAAACTGAAAAACATAAAAGAAATGAAAACCCTAAAAATCATATTTAGAAAAACATTGTAATTAAAATGGGATAGAAAGAGTATAGATTTAAGAACTATACGGTTTGTCATGTCCCACATATGCACGAGTTTCACGCAAGATGAACTCTAAAAAGATAGCTTAATTAGGCACTGCCACGTGTATATGCAAAACTGTTAACTGATATTGTTTTGAAAAAAATTATTCTTGCTGCCTGACCATGAGATGGATAGCATTATGGTCCTTAAGATTTACATATCATTTTATTTTGGTTCTTCATTTTGAACGTTTATTAATTCGGTCGTTTACTTTTAGAGAATCTCTAATATTAATTCTTTTTGTCATTTTTTTGTAATTTAATTGAACATCCTATATTAGTACTAGTTTGGTACATGCCTGCTATTTCGCGCGTATGCTTCTAAAAGGTTAAAAAAAAAAAAAACTATCTTGCTAATGACTATTGCTAGACGCAGTAATCAGCAAATGAGTTTTAGAAAGGTGAAAAGTCCCGTGAATGTTGTCGACCGATCACATATTTAAGTGAAAATTCACTTGTATTTTTTAGAAAATATAATGTTGACAGTCTGTCGTGATAATAAATGCATCATTATATCATGTCCCTGTTATTCTTGTTAATCATTTTCCTTATATCTTTCTCAAGCTTTTGAGGCATGTGATAGTAAAAGTGGGAACATCCAAACCGTGCGAGACTGGCTGAGAGGTTTTTAGAGACTGTGAACCTAAGGTCCTCCAACCAAAGACAACATTAGAACCCTAAAATGTTTTTTTTCTGAAAAATTCCTTCAACGATCAAATCAATTTTTATAAAAATATATGATAGTAAAGTGTGAAGTGAAATTTGCATATTCCAAGATTGGTGAGAGAGCCTCTTTATATAGCTGTGGGGAGCCCGAGAGAATTGATCTCAAAAAGAGAATTATCTCGTAATTTAAGGATTTTATTTCCATCATCTTGACCATACATCAAACTATGCTAAAGTATGATTAGATATTATATTAGCCCATCCACCATTATCTGTAATACTCCCCCCCCCCTTGTCCCACTATCTTTACATCATTTCACTTTGGCACATAGAACAAAAAATTCTACTGTTTCACTCTTCATTTCAATATTGTCCTTCCCTTATTGTCTGCCCATCGCCTAACTCAACCCTATCTTTACTGCCTTTTCTTTTCACCTGATCACTACTTGCTGCCTCCTTAGCCCCAACCTCACCCCAATCTCAGCCCCCATCTCTACTGCCTCCTTAGCCTCGACCTTCTCACCTCATTACCTGCCATCTCTACCGCCTCCTCAACCCTAACCTCAAGGAGGAGAAAAACCATTAACAAAGGTGAAGTAGGAATTGTCAACCATGAATACAGGAATCAACCACCCAAACTAAAATGAACATGAATCTGGACAAAACAAAACACCAGATCTCACCAACATGAAGGATTCAAGGTTGGCAAGTAGTGAAATAATGAAGCAAGAAAGAGAAATGAGGATTCAATGAGAATCTAAGTACAAGGCTGGTGACTCCAATGAGAAATTAGAAGATGATGGAGGACGATTCTGCCTTCTCTTTCATGAATGATAGTGAGCAAGGGGCCGCAGACAACACCAAGCTAAGATCACATGCGGTGGTGAGTAGAGTTGAAATTGGGGATAGTGAGAAATGAAAAAAAAAAAAAAAAGAGGTCTATCTATAAAGCAAGGAGATAGATGGCTTGAAATGGGGGTGTTTTTGGTAAATGAGATGTGAAAATTTTACCAAATAAGGAAATTGTGTAAAGAAATTGGGACAACTCAAAAAAGAAAGTGATGTAAAAAATATAGGACAGAAAGAGTAATACTATTTTAGGTCATTCATATATTTGCAACATTTTATATTTAGTAAATACTTTATGATATTATTTTTCAAACTATATTGAAATTTTACTATTTACATTTATTATCTTTCTTAACTTACGTGTAAAACTCGCAAAACTGGATCCACATAATATATGTGTTGGTCCATGGGCCCACACTTATTAAAAAATATGTTAACAAGAGATATGTAATTTAACAATTGAACACTTTAAAGCTTTTAATTGGACTCTCATAATTTTCATAATATCTATTGAAACAAAAGAATAAATCTTTTAATGAAAGATGTTTATATTGCCCACTCAACTAGCGAAATTGCCTACCCCGAATCAGCAATTATGCGTGTTTTATGTGAGTTTGGGTAGAAAAAATAGAAACCTGATATGCAAGTGGGTTGATTTGGGTTGAAATTGTAAAACCTGGTAAATCCGAACTTACACTATTATTTTGAGTTTAAGTTAGCTTTAGTTTAACCTAAGGTCTCCCCCAGCCCAAAAAGGAAAACATCAGGCTAACCTCCACAACCGAATTTTTTTTTAATCCCTAAGCTTACCACTAATAATATCACCTTTCTCTTGCCAAACTCGCCTCTTTTTCTCCTTACTCGGTTGCTTGCCTGTTGTGGCACCAAACTTAAAGATAGCATGAAGTGTTGTTGAAGGCTGAAGTCAAAGAAAGACAATTAAGACAAAGATGATGAACGCGTCAATTCCAGCTTCAGCCTCCAAAGTTTTGAGATATCATCGAAATTGGACATTTAATTTTATTAGTTACGTACACTTTTTTCTTTTTTTGATTTAAATCTATTAAACTCTTTCGATGCAACGATTTTTTGTTTTTATCCATCACATAACTAGTTGTTCATGTTTTTGTGCATAGAGAAGTGCCTGAAGATGTGTTCCTTAGTGTGGATGCAGTTGGTAAGGGGTGAAAAGTAGAGGGAGGAGGTATTATATACCTTGTTTTCTATTTCACTTAGTTTGCGCTATGAAGTTTATTTTAGATTGGGTCATATTGATGGCTCATTGGTTCTCTACTTATCCATAGGTTCATACAATGACATTGAAGTCCTAGAGGAAGACATGAGAAATTTTTTATCTTTGGCTATCTTGAACGCCAATCATAACAAGCTTACAAAAGCTTCCAACTGCGAGCAATTGGACAGTAAGTTGTTTGCAATTTTTATAATCAATATTTTCTATTTCAGGTTTTGGTTTTTATCTTCCTTTTTGTTCAATATCGTATTGTGTATACATTATTTCTAATCTATTGGCTTCATATGATAATATAATTAGACGTGTCTTTCAACTCAATAGCTGAAACTCGATAGAACCTAGACAGTGAATGCCCACACTCTTATCGCAAGAAAGACAAAAAAAAATGAGGGTCTATTCTCTCCAATAACAATTTTTTAATGAAAAAGTCCTATATTAGCCCCTAAAGTTCCATGCATTTTCCCAACTTTGCTTAGCATTTTTTTCTTTACTATATTTTCTGTACAAACATATGGAAGAATTATGAAGCCAGCAAGGCACAACATAAAATCAAGGAGCCAAATGGGAAGAAAAATATAAGTTTAAGTGCTAAAAAGAGATTTTTTTTCTCTACATTCGACGCAATATAATTTTCTAACCATGTTGGATTCATTTGACCAATGATTAGATTTTATTCCATTTCTTTTTCATCATTATGTTATATGTGGGTTTAGATTTTATGTCATACATAAAAATTTATAAGCTTTATTATTTAATATTTATATTATTGTGCACATAAATCCATCTTTGTAAAAATTATGGATCTGCCTTGAAAAAATAAAGGGAAATATGACAAAACACAATTTTTTGTAATCCTCATATCCACGTTGATATATATGGCAAAAACACTATGAAATGGATGGAGTATTAAATAAATAAGTTTTAGTAATAGGATGATCATCAACGGTAATAGGTGGTCTGATCAAATACATGATTACATATACAATAATTAAATGACTTATGATGCGTTTGTGAGGGTCACAAATGATCATAATGTAATTTTCTAGGGAAAAAAAATTAAAAGAAAACAAATACCCCTATGTCCCAAATTTTTTGTACCACTTACTATTCACAATAATTAATCTATAATTTCTTATCTCCAAGATTTTATTATATAAATGAAAAAATTTATATATAAATGATAAATAAAACTTATAATTTTTAGATATAATTTTTAAAAACCTTTCAAGCAAATAATAATATAACTAAATTTAAATAAAATAAAATAAATCAAAGAATATGAGATGGACAGAACTTAGTTACAAGATTTGTCAATTCATCCTCTGATAATGTTGAATTCACAAACTAGGAACGCATTCACTGTACTAGACGCAAAGTTGCGTTTCTCAGTCAAGGAGTGCCTCAATTTTGTAACTAAAATCGGATTTGGACCCAACATGACAAATTCCTCGACTTTCCATTCACTTGCTTGGTTTAATTTTTTTTATTTTCTTTTTTTCTTTGACAATACTTATTTTCTTTTTTTTTTATTCTACTCTCATTTTTTCGGGTACCCAACCAATATCCTTTCTATAACAATATTAATTCTATATTAACCAAGAATAAATGATGTCATAATTATTTTATCCTCTCTCTAATTAAATAATTTGTTGTGCTCTTTTAAATATTGAACAATAATTAAACTTTAATTATTTTATTCTCTTTGGGATAAAATTAAGATTTTTTATTTTCTTGTAAAAGCTTGACAAAATATTTATATATGAAAAACACTATATAAATAGATACATATTACACTCTTAAGCTGCTCCCGCTACTAATAATTTTAAGATTTGGACGAAGTCATGCTTTTACTCCTGCTCCTGCTCCCACTCTGTGACTTAGGGACAAAACAATACATTAGTTTTTTTGGTACACCTATGAGGTTATTAAATTAAAAGACAGTAGACCAAATTAGAGGTTATGTATGTAGTGAATTGAAAGTGCATGGTACTTGGCTTAGGGGGAGTGTTGGGGGCTGAGAGGCCGCTAGGGCTTAGTTGTTTGGACGGCCTACCAAGGAGCCATTCCCTAACCGCCGTTGTCTTCTCCTCAAGCCTTGGGGCAATCAAATCGAATCGCCAATCCTCTCCATCAATACGTGGGTTATTTATTGACCAACAGGTAGAAGTATGTACTTCCACATAAGAGACTTTATACTACTATGATTTGAACATGCTTTACACTGTTAATCTTTTCTTTTCTTTTTTTCCCCCCATCATTTGGTGCCCTATGGTGAGTAGTCACTACACCAAACTTATTTTAATTTTTCTTTTTTGCCAATGAGAAATTTTATTCAACCAAAATCAACGAGGTTTACATAAAGAATCATGATGAATGGGATAATACAAGGAAGATGAGGGATTAGAAGTCCAAGCCATGCATCTCATCCCCCTTTTACAAAGCTTTACTATAAAATCAGCATATTTATTGCAGCCCTAGCAACATGATCAAATACACAAGACTCAAACACTATTTGACTAGCTTGGATATCTTCAACAAGAGGGTATGCTATCCAATCAACAATGTCTCCCTGAACAGCAGTAATACCCAGATTATTATCAAACTCCATAATCATGTGCTTAATCTGGGAAGAACTTATTTTAACTTAGCTTATTCTAAAATAGACTATTTTTATTTTTATATATTTTTTTCTGAAAAAAATTTCATTTAAAAGCTAATGTTATCTAGTTAGAATAATTCATTGAAAATAATTTTTTTATAATGCCATTAAAATTTTATGAATTTTTATTTTTAATATCTAAAAAAGTCAAATTTATAAAAGTTTAATATCATAAAATTTTTATTATTATGCTTACACAATATTTGTTTCAAATGACATTGGTCTTGGGTAAAAAAGATGTAAAAATAAAAATAAGTCATTTTAGATTAAGCTAACTTAAGTTAAAACAAATTAGGTGCAAAACTATGGGTGGAAGCTTTAGATCTTAGGTCGGGTTGAGGCTCAAACTTAAAATTATTGGGGCCATTCATAGACTCTAATTGATGGCCAAAATTGACCTGATTTAAGACCACAACACTGATGGGTTTCGGGAGCCAAACAGCGCAGCGGAATTTAACCGAAACCCTCCAGGATCCAAGTGAAACAGGGTAAACCGGGTGTTCGAAAATTTTCATACCTAATTTTCGATTGAGATCTCTCACTCAACTGTAGAGTCGAATCACAAAACTTGAACAGTTGACGTGTTTAGGCTCTCTATGGTATCCACATGAGCCTCTCGGGATCACCACGCTTCCACCACGTCCCGGTAGATGCGTTTCTTTTGCGCTCACAGTGCTAGCTTGCGTCCTCCAAGGAATTGCAAGAGAAGAGTGTGGCTGTCCTTTTTAGAGGCTAGGGCAAGGAGACCTGCGAATTTCTCACTTAAAAGTTGTATTTATAGTGAGACTCAACTTCCAGGCCTAATGGGTTTCAAAGCCCTAATCCAATTAGGATTTAATTTCGGGCTTAATAATGGCTCAACTCTTGGGCCCATTATTAATACGAAATTAAAGTGAAACCATAACCCAAATAATTAGCCCATGCACTCTAATGATCCAAATAGCTCTATGTGTGCGACCCAATAGGCTCTTGCCACGTTGGCAATGATCATAAATCACATTTATGATCATAAGCAATGAGCGGTGTCTAGCAACACATCATTGCTACCCAAGTGACAAGATTGTCGGTGATTCGACTAAACCTTTATGATCATCACCGATATATGCCATTGTCCCTTTGTCCAAGATATCAAGACTAAGCACGAGACATGGAATGTGTCACTCTCGTATAGCCCAATCTTTGGTTTCTTGATTACCGAGTAGACTAACTTAAACTGATGACATTGATATCGTATATCAACTCATCCGAGCATGGCCATGCATTTTCTAAGTCTCACTCTATCAAGGGGCCCGAAGATATCACTCCCGTTACATAGGAGGGACAAATCCCATCTTGATCATACAAATCCCTCCGCATGATATGTGACATACCCAATGACCTCCTTCAAGTTCACTCAGTTACGAGCAACAAAGGAAAGTATCAAAGTATGTGACTCACATGTAGGGAACCTTGATGATCTTAGGTCGAAGAACTACATATACCATGATCACTTTGAGAATCACTTATGACACTCATATAACGATCCATGTAGTGTTCTCATGGTGGGTCGGTCCAGTACACAAGTTCTCCAACTTGTACCCATATGTAGACTACGTATCTCATATTAGTCTCCACATATGTTAGTCGTTATGTATTATTGCAACCCGCTCCACAATAATACTAGACCAGGGACTTTTAAGAATATCATTATTCTAGGGTTACAATTATGTTTGTTAAGTTACGTAGGAACAAAACAACAAACATAATTGCTGGATTAATGTCTTAATAAAATATCATGACTCAATGTGCAAAAATACAATCATCTCATGATTGGCTTTTGGGCACAACACTAACAAACACGACCTTACCTTAACCCGAAATATTCATGTTATGGTCAAAATAAGTCAGTTTTTAACTATATATAAATACCTCACTCTTTAATTAGATTAATGAGATATAATTATTGATTGCCATCGCGCCTTGCCTTTTCACTATAATCATTCTTTCATCTAATTTGTTCTTTTTTTTTTTTTTGACAAACCAAAAAACACAAAGAGAAAGGGAGAATATGTCCAGTAGTATAGGGCCTTGATTTTGATTTTGGTGGCTCTGAGAGAGCTTCTACACTTGTATGAATTTGAATGAACAAAGTCATTGTGCCTCACCTTCTCTTACTCTAACTATGCATTTGGAGTAGCGAGGCAACAATAAGACAATAAAAACCAAAAAAATATAAAAGAGAATACTTTTGTTGGACAAGGTCTCAATTTTAATTTGGTGGCTCCAAGAATAATTGTTAGAATCTAAGTAACAACTAAATGTCAAGATAAAGAAAAAAAGGGCAACAAGGTGAAGTAAGGAGGTAAAGTAAGGCTACGGAAAAAGTTCAGATGGTCAGAGATGGAGGGAGTCGAGGCTATGGAGGGCTGGGTGAATGATGAAGAATAGAGCTAGCTTTCTGATACATAGTGGCAAAACCATTCGTGCTCGGCCTTACCTTCTTACTTGTTAGTAAAGTGAGAACGAAGGCAATGAGAGTGAGGTGAGAGTGACAGCTTAGGGTTTGGTGGGGGTAAGGACAAATAAGTATGTGGATGGGTTCGGTTGGGAATGGGCTGGGAATTGGGTTAATTTGGGTTAGGCCCAAACTAACCTGTTTTGTGCTTCATTAAATTAGGTTGGGTTGTAGTGAACTTGAAGAGCAGTTTTCAATTCCTTGATCCATAGTGGCAAAACTAGGATTGTTTACTCAGAGGAAGGGGCATAAGTGGGTAGGAACTAGCTAGCAGGTGAAAAGGTGAGGCTGAGCATAAGTAGTGTGGTAGAGCCGTAGAGTGGAAGATGTAGGTGGTTGTGGTTAAAGGGTGCTCGAGGAGTTGGAGATTTGGGGGGTTCTGCAAAAGATTGAAATAGGGAGTCAAGAGATTGGAGGAGATGATACCGTTTTGAGAGGGAGAATGTGAGGCAAAAAAAAGATGTCGTTCTACCTAGGGAAAAGGTATTCAACAACTGGGGGAAGAATTATGTACATATTCCCCAAATTCTCATTTGCAAGTCATACTGCCATATCTTTATATTCTTCCACCATATTGAGGAACAAAATTTCACATCCGGTCTCTAACTCCTTACAAAATAATCAGATTAGTACCTCTGTTCTACACAATTTCAAATTTTTCAGAAGGCGGCCATATCCCCCACCTCTTATTAGTTCCACCACTACTAACTTGACTCTAATACAATATATCAGGTCAGGTTTCAGGTTCAAATCAATTACTTTTGCTGAATCAATTACTTTTTCCCCTATGTAAAACTTCGGCATAAAACTATTCGAATGTCATTTTGATACTGTTAGAGTGGACAAATTAATTAATTATTCATATTTGTTGATTCTAATTTTTTTTAATCACCTATTTATAACTATTGTTTGGAAGTCAATTTAATCACATTAGAGTTTACATGTTAATTGATAACCAATAATTTCGCTGATTCTAATTTTTTGTGCTCGTTATTTCTCATCTATTTATGACTCTTGTTTGGATTATTGAGATGTATCTTTGTTTGGAAAACTTTATTCCTACCTCCCTCATTTTTATACTGTCATCTATCATTTTTTTTAGAATTCTAATTTAAATTGTTCAATTATTATTTTCAATTAATTTTTAATTAAATTATCTACTCCATCCATCTCATATTATTTAATAAATTTCATGTTTTTTACTTAAGTTTGACTTAAATTTATTTATATTATCATTTATTAGAAAAAATTTTAGAAAATTATATTTAGAAACTACAAGTCTTAACTCTTAATATATCATTTATATACAAAAGTTTTACATTTATATACTAAAATATTAAAGATTAAAAATAATAGATTACTTATTGTGAATAGTAAATAATGCAAAGAATTTGAGACATGTGTAGTAATATTTTTTGTATAATTGTTGAACAACTCAATTATTATTAGTTTAGATTGAATGAAATTGGATCAGATGGATTTTTCTTAAACAATTATTAGTTTTTCATCTATAAACATGAGATTAATTTTCTCTAATAGTGTTAAAAAAAATAAGGGGTAAAAGTATATTTCTAAACCTGATGTATGTAGCTAAATTTTAGGGATAATTATAATTTATTTCCTAAGATTTAGGTGAACTTATACTTTATCCCATCCAGTTTTAGAAATATATATTTTGCTGTATTGCCTCTTCTTTTTTAATAAAGTCTAACAGCAACATTTGGAATCTTAAAATCAATTCGTTTTAAGTTAAGTCAATTGATATATTTTTTACTTTTATATCTTTTTTACCTAAAACCAATTTTATTTGAAAGCCAATGTTATATAGATGCAATAATCCATTTGAAAGTAAATTTTTATGATATTATTAAATTTGTATGAAATTTTCCTTTGAAGGCTTTAAACTTGAAATTTTCAAAAAAATTTAGTAAGATTACAAAAAATATATTTTCAATGGATTATTGTAACTTCATAAGATTGACATTTAATTAAAATTGGTTCTGGGTAAAAAACTGTATGAATAAAAATCAGTCATTTTGGAGTCAATTAATTTAAAATAAAATGAATTAGTTATTAATTTAGACTGTACCGTACTTATCTTTAAGTAATTTTAATCTATATAATACTTTTTTATATTTAATTGGCATTTAAAAAAATACTATTTTTCATTTACAAGAAGAAAAAATTAATAATTTAAATGTATTTTAACTTTAAAAAACTATCATATAGATTGAAATTACTAAGAAATAGCCACCACAATATTTAAATTAAGATTTTAGAAGTTATTGTCTGATTGTATTAAAAAGATATGGGCAAAATATATATTTTTTAAATAAAAGATAAAATATAATTTTATCTAAACCTCAGAAAAAAATTGTAATTAACCTAAATTTTTTCAATGTGACAATATCCCAAATCTTAGATGTAAAAAATGTATTATGTATATATCCCATAAAAAAACTGCTCTAACACCTGTTTTTACTTAGAAGATGAGAATAAATGTCTAGTGTTCTACACAGAGGGTAGAGATGGCAAAATCGGACTCGACCCGATGACCTAGCCAAATCCATCCGAACCTAAGCCCGACCTTGATCCGATTTGACTAAAAAAATCAACGACCTGAACCTGAACCCGATTAAAGGGAAACCTGAGAAAAACCAAACCCAAATGACCCAAACCCGAAATACCCGAACCCGAAATGACCCAAACCCGAAACTGACTTGACTTGAACCCGAGATGACCTGATAACTAAACCCGACAATACCCGATTTTAACCCTTACCCTAAACTTTAACTTTTCTCTTTCATTATTTTTCATATTAAGTCAGTCCTAAATATGGAGGTTTTCATATTTAGTAATTTCCAATTTTTTGAGACTTTCATATTCAGTATGCCTTATATTTAGGAATGGTGACTTCCGTTATTAGTAATTTTCATTTTTTTGTACTTCCATATTTAGTAAGTTTTATATTTGGGGATGAGACTTTCATATTTAGTAGTTTCATTTTTTAAAAAATATTCATGTTTAATAATTTTTATATTTTAAGAAAGGATTTCCATATTTAGTAACTTTTATTTTTTTAGGACTTCTATATATTGCAAGTATCTTATTTGGGGAAAAACATCCATATTTAGTGAATCCCATATTTGGATTTTTCCAACAGAAGTAATTTTTATATTTAGTAAGTTTAATGATCTTAATAGCCAATTATTAAAATTACAACATTTATATCTATACCTTTAAGTATAGTGCAATAACGTACATAAATTTTAAAAAATTTTATTTTAGTCACCCATAATAATTACAACATGGATCCTACAATTTTTGAAATCTTTGCACTTTCACCCAAAATTTTTTAAATTTTATAATTTAGTCATTGATAATGAACTTGATTTGCATTTTGTTGTAATTTTAAAGAAAATTCATTGAAACATAAGCATAACAAAATTGTCATTGTGTATGTCTGAGTGATAACTGGGTGAAGATCTGAATAATCTGTACAATGATAGTTAAAGGATATGAGTTTAGAAAAATAATAAAAAATTACTAACAATGTTAAATTACTTAAATATGTACTAAACTATAATGAAGAAGATTTTTATGAATATTTTAATTAAATATACTAAAAAATAAAAATTTAATTTAAATTAAATCACACAAAAAATCAAATTATTTGATTTAAATTTTTTAAAAAATTGACTAGATTCAATCGTTTTGATTTCACACCAGCAATCCATGTGAACATAAAGGTTGACCCGAATTCGACTCGAAAGTTGGCCTGAAGTTACCTGAGACTAAAATTAACCCGACCTGAAGTGAACCTGAACCCAAATAAACCCGGCTCAACCTAATCCGAACCCAAAATCAACTCAACTTGAAATCAACCCGAACCCAAATGACCTAACCTGAAGCGGACCTAGACCCGAATTTATGTTAACCCGACTAGACCCAAACCCAACCCGACTCACCCAATTGCCATCCCTAATAGAGGGAGGGAGAGAAGTGGGGCAGCCCTGAGGATGTGGGGAGGACGTGGAACATATTTGAATAAGCTGTTATGGAGAATTTAATTTTCTTTTTTTTGATAGAGAACTCAATTTTAATTATTAAGACTATATTTCACTTTTTTGGTGAAAAATTCTAAACTACTATTGTTTTTGTGTTCTTCTCTCTTTTTTTTTTTTTCCATCGGCACGCTTTCTATTCTTGTTACATTTATTTGGTAATCAATCGGCATGCTTTTTATGTAATAATGAAAGTCAAAATTTAGCATTAAGCAAATTGGAAATTTATAAGTTGTGTAGGAGATTTTTTTGCCTTTTGATAAAAGATGTTTCAATTCAATTAAATGTGAGTCAAATAACATCTTATAAACCAATAATAATGCAAGACTTTAATGGACAACACGAAACTGATCAATAAAAAGCTATTCATTCATATGATATCAAATGAAAGTAAAGAAATCTGATCAAGCCAAAACTTTTATGTAAATCAAAATAGATCTAAAATAGAGAAATCATAAATAATTAGAATAAAGACTCCAAACTGACAATAACTAGATAGCTCTGAAACCAACCAAACATTAAAAACCAGAAAATGAGTATCTATAAAAGCAAAAAGACTATGTATAGAACCTAAAAAATAAGACAGACTTTATTCTATATAATCGTCTCCATATTTGTTGCCACGCATAGGGATACCATAGTATATATGGGATTCTGGTGAATCAAATAGAAAAGTTATATCCATCACTGCCCACTTCTAATTGAAGATCTATTATATGAGAGTCTAGAATCGCTCTTAAACACCAGGATTGGGAGGAGATTACATCAACCATAAAATCCGATAGATAATAACTCTCTTGGTCTAGAATAAAAAAAATAGGACCTATAGATTCACACACAATATCTTTCTATACATGATAGTATCACATATGGCCATGTTCTGTTCAATAGAATAAAATAAAAACTATCTCTTGGAGAGATGGTTTCTAGAGATTTTCGACCAGTGATAAAGTGAATGAAAGAAATATAAAAAAAGAGAGGACAAAAGCTATAAAGTTTTCACAAGCAATTCTAATTCCCAGCTATTCAATGAGGTTTGTTAAACAATGAGAGGTATAAAAGACAACCAGCCATATTTGAACCAAAATTTGAATTTGGCCGAAAATTGTCGATAAGGGAAGGGAAAACAGTAGACAGGAAAAGATAAGGAAAGGTAGTGGAATAATTAGGGCTGAAAAAAATTATGCAATGCTTCTTTGACAGTAATACCTAGCCCGATAAATATAAGGTTCAATCCCATTGACTAGTGATATACTCATATCAACGTAGCAGAAATAATCCTTTTTAATGAACTAAAAGTATATTTTATTATGCAAGTGAAGGTAATTTACTCGATATAACATATCATTTTTGTGTTCTGTCAATTATAGCATAGTATGATTTACATCTCTATATTCAACACTTAAATGATGGTTAGAAAAATTTAAACCACACAGACATATGGGAGTTCACACCACAAAGGATTAGGGGTGAAAGTTTCAGGTTTTAGGTCGAGTTCGGGCCGAAACATAAAATAAATTGACAATTTTACAATCCAAAAATGCCAACTTGAACCGATCCAAAATAAAGAAAAAACCCGAATTGACTATAACCTGAAAATATAGGGTTAGGTCAGGTTTACCCAATACGCACTGTCAGCAATTGTTTCCTCCACCAATGATGATGTGAAGGACGACAGAGGATGACGCAAAGGGCTAAACCAGAGGCTGCAGAGGACAACGTAAAGGGTTGAACCAAATGCGGCTGAGAATGATGCGACAAATGAGGGCAATAGTAGGGTGGGCAGTGCGAATGACACAATGGGGAGGGCGGTACAACGGCTAGGTAATGAAAGTGACAAGGGGGGAACGTAAAAAAAAAAAATCAAGTTAGAGGAAGGGAACACAATAACGGTAGAGGAAGGACGAGCATGTCGGACAGAAGAGTGAGAGGACTGAGGGTGACAGACTCGATGAGAGAGAAGAATAAGAACAACGAGTAGCACTCAGGCTAAGCAACGAGCAGTGTTGCAGCAATAGGCTTTGGCATTTGGGAATAAGTGAATTGTTGTTTGTTCCTTTTAAGTTCCTATATGTTGTCTTTAATGCTTGGTCTGTTCTTATATTTTTGTTATTCTATCGTCGAACAATATATGTTATTTTGTTTTGGATTGACTATTACTTGCTATTCATCTATAAAATGAACATTACATAGTTTAAAAGATTATATACTTAGTGCAAAAGAACATATTCAATCATTTGTTTGTGCTTACACTACTAGTTCTCATGCTCATTTGCTTATGTTCTTTTCCAATTCATATATATTCTTTTTATGCATCATTTTTTATTCTTTTATAAATATGTTCTTTTTAAGTTCTTACATGTTCTTTTTTTTAATTATTTTTTTAGTTATTATATATTTTTTTATGTATTGTTGTTTATTCTTTTACAAATATATTTTTGTTTAGTTTTTACGAGGTGCATGGAGGCCGCACATTGCGGCGGTTCATATGATCATTGCATAAATTCGTGAAAAGATGTAGAGACTTGATATAATAAAAAAAATATGCTTTCAAGTTTCAACCGTTGTAATTTTGGAACAAAACAATGTTTACACCTTGCTAGATGAAGGCTGAAGTAAAAAATGCTACTATTAGAAACATAAGAGAAACAAATCATAGTTACCAATATTTTGCTCTAGAAGACAATAAAAAAATGACAAAAAACTAGAGACCAAGAGAACAAATTGAGAAGTTTGGTGACCCGCACATTGTAGCGGATATTTTTTGTAATAAATTTTAATAATAACAGTGTGACACATAACATGTTATATGCTTCAAAACAATGCATATTTGGTCTGTTAATTGAAAATAATTCAATAAAAATTTTCATCTTCTACTAACACAAAATCTAATTTTTAATATCGATGAAACATTTATCTAGAAAAATTTACTCTCAAATTTAACAATTATGGACCAAATTGCTTTATTAAACTATAGAGCTTAAAATAAATAATTGATGCTACAAATATTAATAATCAATAATGAAAGAATAATTATAGAAATAATGATTAAAGCTTCAGTTTAGAAAACAACAATAAAGAAAATTAATAAAAAAAAGTTAGGATCAAGACAAAAAAATGAAAAAAATTTAGGTATTAAGGATTTAAGAATTGAATTAATGAATATAAAAAATGGTTTAACTAAAAAACAAATAAATTTTAACTAAAAAATAAACAAATTATGGTCACCGATGTCTTACTTTAGAAAATAATATATAAAAAACAACAAAAAGAAAAACTTGGGGCCAAGAGAACAAATAGAAGATTTAATTAAATAGTTATAAAATTAAAGAACTAAAATATAACACGGACGTAACTTAGGTAAAAAAAAAAATAGGGAATAAAATCGTGTTTTAACAAAAAAAAATGTGAGACAGACGAAAACTGGGAAAATTGCAACCTAAGCCCTCATAAAGGCAAGCACCTTACGAAATAAGATAAAACTCAAAAAATAACAAATTGTATACTAAAAAAAAGCAAAAAAAAAAAAGTTGAAAGCAAAAAAGAAAAACTATTAAACCATGGCCCAAAACCAACTGGGCTTAACCAGCCCAAATAGTGTTTTTAACCAAAAAAAATGTGAGACAGACAAAAATTGGAAAAATTGCAACTTAAGCCCTCATAAAGGCAAGGGTATTACGAAATAAGATAAAACTAATAAAAGAGCAAATTGTATCCTAAAAAAAGCAAAAAAAAAAAAAAGCTGTTAAACCATAGCCCAAAACCAATTAGGTTCAACCAGCCAAAAACTAAGTTATTGTTTATCCAACAGTACCAATGTTGATATTTAGAAGTATAGTGTAATATGTTTTTTTACCATTAACTATTCATTTTCCTGACTCAATTACATATTTGTTCTTTTATTAGTTAATTAATTTGAAAAAATAAAGAAAAAAGTTGATGGCTTAGAAAAATAAGAATAAAAAAAATTAAATAAAACTAAGGAAAGAGTTAATAAATTAAAAATAAGGAGTAAAGTTGGAAATAAAATAGCAGACAATGTTAAATGAAAAAAATAAGACAAAAATTTGGGGAAAAGATTGGAAAGAGAAAAAATGAAAAAAATGAAAAAGAAACTGGGAAAAAACTGGAAAAATAAAATAAAATAAAATAAAAGGTGTGAAAACAAGTAGGGAGAAAGGCACTGTAGCTAGGGTTAGAAGTCGAGTCACCATAGTAAGCATGCAAATGCACTAACCACTCTGCCACACTCAAGACTTTATCTAAAATTAAAAAAACTTATATAAGTAACAATAAGTATTTTTGTTACAGTGATATGCCCGGGGCACCCAAGATTTATCAAAATTCCGTACTTAAAAGTGCAATATTAGTTCTGTTCTGAATAAAAAGGAAAGACCAAGACTTTTGGAAATCCGAAAAAGGACGAAAAAACCTAACCCAAAGGAGGCGCATCTTAGCACCTTGTCCTCAATTCAGCTAACAAGCACATGCTAGGCTACCCCTCGCTAAGATGCGCAGGAATCGATCAAGTTAAATAGGTGCCCCCACCTCTCCCGTTTTGGAAGCCCTCCCCTGTCCTCTTCCTTGTTACAGGAAAGTCCGCGAATGTGAGAAGAAAAAACACAGAATTCTTTACGCTTTACAACTTCATTCATATACCCACCAAAATTTTCACCAACAGAAAGTGTGTGTGTGTGTGTGTGTGTGTGTGAGAGAGAGAGAGAGAGAGAGAGAGAGAGAGAGAGGGTGGAGGGGGAGTTTGTAGGTACCTTATTTTCCTTTCCCTCTGAAGTTGCAGGTTTAGGAGTATCGTGTCGGGTGGTGTCTGATTTGGAAATTGGTCTGTTTCAATAATTTATCTTTATGGTAAGGAATATTATACATATTTTGTTCCTGTAATGAGAGCGGGATCGGGGGAGGCCGAGATCCATTATATATACCAAGCTCCGGTTTTTCTATTCCCACAATCTCAAAGGAAGAGTTTTGTGTTGAGACTTGAGAGGACCGAGGGAGGCTTTCTGGGGTGTGGCAGATCGAAGAATCTTCAAGGAGCAGTAATGGGTGTGTTTCTTCTTCCTCTGTTTCCTCTGTTTATGCTTCTTGGTCTACGTGGTTTTCTGTGTTCGTTATGTTCCTTCCACAATCCTCCCTCATTTACTTTTCCGAGGATCCCCCTTTGGTTTTCGTTTTCTGGATTTTAAATTCCAACTTCTTTCAGTCGAATCTCGACAATTATATGCAAATATGTTGGTTTTTGTTTTGATTTTGTTCCTTCTGTTTCTTTTTTTTTTTTTTTGGTGGGAAAAAGGTTGTTAATATGGACCCTTTTCCCAACCAACTTATGGCAGCAAAATACCAACTTTATTGCTGTTGGTTTAAAGCGTTTCTATGTTGAGAACTTCTGATTGGCGGTTTTGGAATCTGACCTATATTCAAGAGTTCCTTTTGTGCTTTTCCTAATTGGTCGCTTTCTTCAGTGTTTTTTTCGTTACATGGATAAACTCTCCTCTTTTTCCCGTTAGCGTTGTGTTCCCAGTGTCTGTTGCCTGATTCGTCAAATATATATGTCCGGTTGCTTTTGCTTTACTTTTTTTTTGTTTATTTATTTTTATGTTGAATCTGCTGTTATTCTGTCATCTGAATTTTGCGTACAATTCATTTTAATTTAAATTAGATTTATTTAAAATAATTTATTTTTATGTTTATATTTCATTTATTACACTTACATAATATTATTGAGGTTGGTTCAAATGATAAAATTTTGGATTAATCTAACTAAAGTAATTGGCTTGGTGTTCCTTGTTTACACAGAGCTCAACATGAGCTTTTCACATGACATGGATGATGAATATGAAAAGCTTATAAGAAGAATGAATCCACCAAGGTTGGCATAATGTTCTTCACCCTTTGTTTTCTGTGATTTATGCCTGTTTATTCTCTTTTTTGTTTCTTCTAAGATTTTTTTCCCTTTTGTCAGGGTTGAGATTGACAATGATTCTTGTAAGAATGCTACTGTGATACAGGTAAAGTCTCTGCCTTTATTGTTTTAGCCATTCTGTCCCCTTTGTTTCTGGTACTAATTTGATTTTGTGAGGCAGGTGGCCAGTGCAAACAAACATGGAATACTTCTTGAAGTTGTTCAAGTCCTTACTGATCTCAACCTTATCATAACAAAGGCCTACATATCTTCTGATGGTGGCTGGTTCATGGATGGTAAGGGATTTCTCCACTGTCCTGGCTGTTTTCACTAAACAGTTTTTGCTGTCTAGTAATTCTCGTAACCTGCATTCCACAGTCTTTAATGTTACTGATCAAGATGGAAAGAAGGTCACGGATGAAGGCATTCTACAATTTATAGAGAAGGTACGCAGCGCGAACCTTATTTTTTCTCTGTAAGAAAGCTTTGTCTCATGTTAATTGTATGAGGTTTGTGTGCTTGTCTGATTGTTGTGGCTACTTTCAGTCTCTAGGGCCAGAATCATGCTTCACTTCTTCAATGAGATCTGTTGGGGTCATACCGTCAATGGACCACACAGCAATTGAGCTAACCGGAAGTGACAGGCCTGGATTGCTGTCTGAAGTGACTGCTGTCCTCGCGCATCTTAAATGCAACATAGTGAATGCAGAAGTATGGACGCATAACACTCGTGCAGCCGCCGTTATGCAAGTGACTGATGAGGAAACTGGTGGTGCAATTTGTGATCCTGAGCGGTTGTCTAGGACTAAGGAACTTCTATGCAATGTTCTGAAGGGAAGTAACAAATCCAGGGGAGCCAAGACGGTGGTCTCTTGTGGGATCACCCACACCGAGAGGAGGCTTCACCAGATGATGTTTGATGACAGGGATTATGAGCGGAGTCAGCCGAATGATGATGTCTTAGATGAAAGACTAAGGCCTGAGGTTACAGTTGATGATTGCCATGATAAGGACTATTCAGTAGTCACTATAAGAAGTAAAGACAGACCAAAACTTCTCTTTGATACAGTTTGCACTTTGACTGATATGCAGTATGTTGTGTATCATGCTAATATTGATGCCGAGGGGCCTGAAGCTGTTCAGGTATACAATTCATAGTCCTTTTAGAGTAGTGCTCAGTTCCCTGTTGTTAGAAATCATCGTCACTTTTGACTTGTTTTGTTGATCTTTTTAGTGGTCTCCTTTGCAGGAATACTATATCCGGCATGTAGACGGGTCACCTGTGAAATCAGTTGCCGAGAAGGAAAGGGTCATCCAGTGTCTTGAAGCTGCAATCAGACGGAGGGTCTCTGAGGTGAGTTCAAGTCTGATTCATAAAGATGATTCTGGACGAAGGATAAAATAAACCGACTCATTTTTATTATTCTACAAATAATGATGTGGATGCTTTTGACTTGGATATATGGATGTATATGAATGGAACTTGTGCATGTCAAACATGACCAGAGGCTGTCATAATCAGACATGGCTGCTGAACTTCTTTTGTGTTTTTTTCCCCTGGAGCTGCTGAACTTGTTAGTCAAAGATCTATGAAACGACGGCAATGCTGATAGTTTTGTCTGGTTATGTTCTTCACAACCTACTTGTCAGCTAATCGTTGTTCCTTGTTGATGGTGGTTAAAACTTAAAAGATTCTGTTAGTATGAATCCAAGTTAATACCAGTGCCGGTTTATGTACAAGTTGGGATAGTTAGTCACTGACCATTCACTCATCTGTTGCAGGGTTTGAAGCTCGAGTTGTGCACAACAGACAGGGTTGGGTTGCTGTCCGATGTCACTCGCATCTTCCGGGAGAACAGCCTGACCGTTACAAGAGCAGAAGTGGCAACTAAGATGGGCAAGGCTCTCAACACATTCTATGTCCGAGATGCATCCGGGTATCCCATTGATCCTAAAACCATAGACTCTGTGATGCAAGCAATTGGGCAGACCAGGCTCAAAGTGAAAAACAATCCCGAAGACTCGAAACTGGTCTCTCAGGAATCTCCATCTAGATTTCTCTTGGGTGGTCTCTTCAAGTCCAGATCTTTTGTCAACTTGGTCAGGTCTTATTCCTAAGAAACTGATTCAACTCAGTATGTATTGTAAATATCTTTTAGCCCCACCATTTTACAAAAAAATTTAGAAAAGAAAGATCCAATCTCAAGTTGGAGAGCAGAAGAATAGGGAAGAAGGTACTCAATGGTTCTATTATGATCAAAATGGTCATGAAGCCATGGAATTTGTACATAGACCATCCCTTCTATTCTAATGGACCATCCCTTTTTTTCTTTTTCCTTTCTGCTAAATGTTCAACTATTATTTGGTCTGGTAGCTGTATTGCCTATGATATTTGACAAGCTAAGATTTGACTGCAACTTTGGACTGATCCCCACCAATTTGTCCAAACTTGTATGAGCTAATTAACCATTGTTAAGGACAAAGAAATGGTATTGGAATTTGCTCCTCCGATTTTCTTAATTGGTTGGTGAGTGCTAGATTTGACTGGTTTATCCCACCAAATCTGCCATTGGACACGCAATAATACATGGCGGCTAACCTGTTGCTGTTTCTTAGCCATGTCTTTTCAAGTACACAACTAGTAACAGGCCTAGGATGGGTGCTAGTCTTTGACCAAACCTTTAGGATTTGGTCCATGTATCTAAGTCTTATTGATTATTTCGGCACGTTTATACGAGATTGATTCGATCTTGGCGTTTGATAAAGGGTAGTGGACTTGTCCAAAAGGGTGGATGAAGGGCCAATTTAATGGATGGCCCCAGCTGAATCTTTGTAATCCAATAGGAAGGATTGATTCGTTGAATGCTTAAAGCAAAGAAAGCGCCAAACCCTGACCTATTGGGTAGATAGAGAGGGAAAGCAACAGTTGAAGGACAAAAAAACAAATGCTTCTTTATCTGAATAGTCTCTGTTTCCACATTACAAATTCAAATCACCACCTACATGTATGATAATGGGCACCATTATTATTGGTTGCTGCGCAAGCACACTCTGGGGTGGTGCCACGTGCCATGTCCGATCCGATCCGGGACTTGCCACCTCAGCAATGGATCAGCATTGATAAAGCCTCCATAAAGCAGCCAGATGATTAGGTTTAGAAGCAAATGAAATGATCAACTTGTGGAACGGCCAGTCTTCGCATTAGTGTTTTCTTAATCATCCAAAAGCTTGTTCTTGAAGTCAGTAATCTATAAAGCTTTAGACTTTAGCAGTACAAGCTCATTGTGCAAGGCACTATTACAAGATCATACAAAAGTTTGGTCCTAAATCCTGGCAGCAGTGTTCATCATTGCTTGGATCCAAACATACTACTTCCCCCCAAAGATTTTATCATTCCATCAGACCTCAGATTCAACTGTAACACCGGTCGATTTGCTTTTTGGTTTAATGGTTCATAAACAAGTGATCCCATGAAAAGCAAAGAAAAGCTTCATCAGATGACCTGACAATGTATATTTAACTGTCACACGCTCTGGCCCATTCATGCTTATCATCAGGAGCTGTTCTTGCAAGGCAAAACCACCCTAGAGGGGTTTGCTGTTTTACTGGCTGATCATAAATCATGTGGACTATCTACATTGATCTGCAGAAAGGAAATTCTAAAAAAAAAAAGAAATAAAATAAAAGGGCTGAAAGAAAAAAGAAAAAAAATAAAGGAAGAAGAAGAAGATTTTATACATAAGTGCTGAGAAGTGATGCATCATTACTGCTTCATGTCTTGTTGGCCAGTCTACTGTCTGCAGTCTTACAGAGATGAGAACTGCTGGCTTAAGAGAAAAGCACTAAAAGTGAAAGGAAAAAAATGGAAAACCAAGAAAATGGCGATGTTATGGGAAATGACCTCAATAAACAATTGCAGACCCATGTGGTTCTGAGGATCTTGTCACTGAAAACTTGGGGGGTTACTTTAATTCTGTTCACTGATTCCTCCCTCACATGGAGGAGCAAATTTCCTAGGCAGCGTCAACTGGGCAACCCCATCTCTCCACATGTGTATACTTTGCCAAGAGTTAGCCACATCCAAATTTTTTTATAAGACAATCCAGTGGGTACAAACTTGTTGTACAAAAGTAAGCATATAAATCTAATATACTAACTTGTTATCTAACAGTTTAAATTAAAACATAAACATTGTGGTCAATTATATAAGGATTTTTTTTTTTTTTGTAATTTAGAAGCATCAGGACAAATGTACAATGAAAGAGATGCAATTACTGTAATTAAAAGCAGAGAAATATTGACTTTTTAAGGATTGAAATATAACTGAATTAGTTTTGTATGGGATTGAATAGAAAAGTGGTGAGGTGCGTTACATCTTAACCATTGGGCCAGACCGACTCTTGTACAAGTTTATATGCCTAGCATTTTTCCTTTTTTCATATTGCATCCTGCAAGCGCATACTACTACAAACCTCCTAACACGTGCCAACCCACGTGGATCCGCTATTGCAGATGCATCCGCATTTGGTTCTTCGGTTCAGTTCGGTTCGGTTCGGTTATGGTACTGCAAGAATTTATTCGAACCAAATCAAGAGGAATAGTAGGGTTCCATGGTGTTGGATTTTAAATTTTGAGATTGACTGAGCACTCCCGTAGCGCTTAATAGCTCTATTATTGATTGATTAGTGTAATTATTTATTACCCTAACTGGGGAAAGCTTGAACAACAAACAAAAACAGCTGCCATGCCACTGCCAGTCAAAGTTAAAGAGCAGGAAGGGGCTTTGGCCGCTGAACCATAAGGCTAAGGGAAAGGAGAGACTGGTCCAGTCCAAGAGAAATGAAAAATGGAGGAGTCTGATGCCCATCAATTCCCTGGGTTCCAAGTATGTGTCCACAAAGAAGAGATGGTATTCGGGAGGTCGTTAAGCCGGCTACAAAGGCCAGCCCCAAGGCCTCTACAGGTCAAGCCAGCAACGCACCCACTGGGCTCCACCACTTTCAACCTTAACTCTTCACCAGCAGCAACATCTTCTTCTTCTTCGTCATTTGCATCCTTTTACCAAAGCAAAGATCCCATTCCTCTGCTATCTCCACCTGTTCTGCCTTCTTATCTCCAACAAGGAAGTACTGCCAAATCCCATTGAACAAGCTACTTTGATGCCTTGTTGCTTCTGTCTTTGGGATTTCATTAGTTTCATTTTAGTGACCTACATGGTACAAGGAAGAAGCCTCCTACTGATTAATAATCACCATTGTTTGTTGTACCAAATGGAAATAAGGAATATATATTGATGAAGTTTCTCCAACAACTTTGCTTCTGAAAAGGCAAGAGTGTAGTGAAAATTAAACACTTATTAGGTTGAAAAGACAAAAAAAACTTCAGCGAAACACTAAAGAGTGGACTGAGCTTGAACTTGTTCTAATAACTTCTAAGAAAAAACCTTATTGCATATTTACTGATTCTTCTAGATTAATTGAACATTTGTACACAATTAACAAAACTATAACAATTAGAAGCATCAAAGCTTATTAAAACTAGTGCTTTCACACAGTGACAATGGAAGGTTTACAAGAATATGTATAGATATGAAAAGGCATAACGTATTTTTGGGTTGGGTTCTAATAAATACTCCCTTTGTTTCGGCAATTAATCTATGATTTTTTATTTTCAACATTTTAATATATAAATAAAAAATATTTATATGTAAATGATAAATTAAGACCTATAGTTTGTACATACATTTTTTTTTATTTTTTTAATAAATAATAATATAAATAAATTTAAGTCAAACTAGTAAAAAAAATCAAATATAGTAAAGAAAGTGGGACAAGAGTATTAATAAGTGACGAATAGTATGAAATTAATGGAGTGTGATATTTTCTATGAGCTTTTTCTGGGTTTTTAATGTAAATAGCATCCTAAGAAGACACAACTGCAACATGTGAAAAGTAGTAGAGGACAAGAAGTGAGAAATCGATCCCTTTACAACAACTAACTATACATTTTGCGATAAAAAGTATGTACATTAAATATTGTCCATAAAATAATATGATTAATATCAAATAATTACAATTTTTACCTCTCCCAATTAGACTTTTTTTTTTTTTAAGGAGTAATGGAGTTTAGCCTAGAAACTCTAGGATTTCTGATGAAAATTCCAAAGACTTAAATGTTAAAAAATACCTGACTCTTAACAACTCTGAAATAATGTTCTCAAACTAGTTGAATTGCCCCCAAAGAGGCTCTACATATTCTTTTTTATTCAAACGATTGAAAGACAATTTTCCTTTCCCAACAATTATCTAGTAGAATCTGAATCCTCAGCCTAACAAGCATCTCCTGACTTTGCCCCAAAATCCTGTACTCTCTTGAGTAGTCTCTTGAGTGACCCAAGCGTACTCAACCGGCTCTTTAAATTTTGCTTTCTCACTGAGCTCTTGAAATTCATCAACAAGGTTTTGAAGCCTTGCAACAAACTCAATCAACAGGGAGGAGAAGGTTGCTAAAGTCAAAGAGCTGGCACTTTCATAAACTTTCGATTCTTGCTGGGTAAGCAATGTGTGGCTGACGAATGATAGGTGCGGCCATGAAGGCCTCCTCTGCGTGCTATCCATAGACATCAGTTCTGGCACGGGGTGCTCCATGGGGCTCTGGTTTCGACCATCCCACATTTCACTGATGGAATGGATCACTTTGCCATCGTCATCTCTAACTTCTAGCACATTTGTATGTTCGTCGTACTCCTTGATCTGTGGTGCAGTTGCCCAGCTTTCTGAATTGACGAGCAGGTAAGATTTCTCATCTATCTTCATTTGCAACTCCTCTGCAGCCATTTGCACTTCTAGGAGTATGTTCCTGGGGCTCAGCTTTTCCATTTTCTCAACCTTGTCTCCAAGCTCACGGAGTACCTTGGCTCCTTGATTACCAACCCTCTGTAGCTCTTCTGCAAAGACCTTCCTTTTATCCGGTGGTGCCTATAGATACTCATATTCGAAACTTAGCAAGCTCAACTCAAACTATATATTGACAGAGGTGCAATACCTAGCCATTTCATGCAATATTAGTAACAAAAGAATTGCATGAATTGCTTGACAACTCCTAGCAAAAGCGGTCATATTCCATTGATGGAATCAGGACAAAATAAACCAAATAGCTGGAATGATGAAGAATAGTGACTGGGAGAGGATTGACGTGCATGTGGAGGGTATAACTGTCAGCAATGTTTACTTCTATCAAGCTGATACAATGTTGCAGAAGAAGTATCAAATATACATGTATTGCCCCAATTTATGCATTTGCCTTTTCTCCATTAGTGCCTATAAACAATCGCATACAAAATCTAGGAATCTAAAAATACAACTTAATGGAGGTGAAAGAATGAACTGTTTCGTGCAATGAGAGTAACAAAAGAATGAAGTGCTAGACCTAATAAATCCCAACAGAAGAAGTTATATTGCATAAATGGAATAAGGACAACAAAAATGCAAGAATTATTAAGAATAATGACTCCCGAAAGAAGTCTTCATACAGTGAGTATAACCATTGCTACATTTACTTGTATCAAGCTGATATAGCTTTTGCAAAAGAAATATCAAATACTATAAACTTTGCCCCAGGACCTAGTCTCTGCATGTTCCTAGTTTTGAAATCTCAAGAAAGATAAGCTCATAGAAGAAGTTGTTTAAGTTCAAATGTATGCAAATGATAAGATAGAACAAGTCACCTGTATCTCTGAGAGTATGCATCCATGCATTGCCATGACCATCAATGCACAATGCCTGAGTGCACCGCTTACTTTGACATAGTTCCTCCAAGGATATTTAAACGATCTGTAAGGACCATGGGGAGGCTCCCATATGGCAAAATCCAGCTGCATTATAAGACCAAGTCAACCCAGACCCTACATTTCTTTATATTGAAGAGCAAAATGATGTTAGCAGCATAAAAGAAGATACAAGGGAATCCTCTTGACTTGCAGACTGTACAGCCGTTCTGTAGCCACTGTAAACTGGGTCATCAGATGCTTGGTATACTAGGATTTTGGAAGGTATCCTCTCGTATTCAACACATTGCAAGTATGCATTCACACACCCTGTAACAAACAGAATTCAGAGCCATAAAGTGAGCAAGAGAAAGTATAATGGCTGCAGTTGGTTAATCAAATTAAGAAGAGACAGTAGTAGGGGTTTGTGGATGCTAGTTATATCCTGAAATTGAAGCCAACCTTCCAACGAAGAAGCAACACCCGTGAAGTTCTTAACCACTGATTTGTGAAGGTCCTCCCCTGACCATATGGGGTATATAAATATGCTTACACTCAAACATATACCAGCACCGATTCCGATGAACAGCAATCTATAGATGGCAGTCTCAAAAAATTCTCTCGATGAATTGCCAGAGACCAGAACGATGCAGAATGTCAACAAGAATACACGAAAACCATATTCATAAGGCTTCATGGTAGGAAGCAGTTTGGTAAAATTTGCCACAAATCCTAACATACCAGATAGAACAAACACATCAATACTTTCTAGTCATAATGTGAATTTAACACTTGCAAATCTAGAACAAACTGGTGGGTGAAACTAAACAGTAGCGTTGGAATACACCCCCCCAAAAAAATGAAAAAGATAAAAGCTGAAGATTTCTACTGGTCGAATATATAGTAATATCTAGGAAAAGGACTTCAATATTCCAATCCAAAAGCTATGCTTAGTTGAAAAGTCAGAGGTTAAGGCGTAGCCTAAGAGCCAAGGCATTAGAATCAGTTAGTCTGAAACAGACATTAGGCACAAAAATATTCACCTGCCATGAAAATACAAACAACAATAATAACTTCTTCATACTTCCCGCACAAAGTCGACAACTCTGCAAGGCCTAAAGCCAGAGCTCCAGCAGAAAGAGTTCCAAGCGCTCGATTGAACCCTTTGCTAAGCGTTGCACCTGGAAGACGAAAACAGCCACAAAATCCATTATCAAAAAGAAAAGAAAAGGATAGTGGCCGATATGAAAGAAAACAAACAATAGAACCAGACAAACGAATCTGTAACCAATACCTACGCTGAATTCAAAAACGACAACAACAGTGATAACGGCCCAAATAACGTACTGATGCACTTCCTTGAGAGGCTTTTTCAGGAAGATGAACATTGAAGTGAGGGAAAGGGCGAGACCCATTTTCATGGCGAAGGCCACTTTCCGGGGGTCCTTCCGGCCCATCTCGTAAAACATGCTGCCCGCATCGCGCAAGCTGCGGCAGCAATTTGGGATCAAATCGGTGAACACTCGGAAACATCTGCACCGGACCTCTTGCTCGCCGAATTGCGAGTACCCTTCTGTGGACAACAACCTTTCTTTACTGTTCTCTTGGAAATTCTGGCTCGTTCCCGCAGCCATTGTCAACTCATCACAGAGCAAATCAAAAACAGAATAAAAGTGAAATCTTTCCCTTCTGGGAAATGCTATGAAGAATTAGTGGTCGAGAATGGTGGTTGACGAAATTATCGTGATTGAATCATGGGAGGGGAATAGAAAGGAACAGTAGCAGCAGCAGGCTTCCATAATTTCACGTCACATTCGAGCGAGAAGAAAAAGGGAGGGGACGAAACGGTGACGTTCTCGTGAGAGTTTGTTAGAAAGACGAAAGTTAAAGGTGACGGCGACCATGAAATCGATCTGTGCTTCCACGTTGTTGGATTGACCCAGAAAATGGGCCAGCTGTAATAATTCAATATTTCCACGCCTCAAGTTTGAAATATGCCCAATTTTTTTAATTTGTTTAGACGAAAATAAAGATTTACATTTTTACGTAAAACAAACTTTTCGTTAAATTCAGAATACTTTTTTTTTGTTGCTAGTTAGAATTTTTTACACTATAGTTGAGAGTATGAGGAGAAGGGGCCTAGGGTGTCTCAAACTAAGATCAGAGATATGACAAAGTAAAAAGGAAAATTTTCAAAAACCCCATCAAGTTAGGCCTAACCTATACTTATCCCTCTATTTTCATATATTTACACTTACCCCCCAAATGGTAAACTCCGTCAATTCTGTTAATCCCGAAAAAGGAAAAACCCCAAATTTTGCACTGGATTTTTGTTTCTATAAACTTTGACCCCTAGACTTTCCAATCTAACAAACTAGCCCTAACCCTGGGCTGGCCTCATCTGATTTGTAACTGTAAACTTCTGACATTTTCCTTCGCCTCCATGTTTAATTGAAAAAACTTTGAGATTTCAGCAGCCATCCTCAATCTCCCTCTTCCTCCTACCTAGCCTTGATTATTTTCCCTCTTTTCCCTATCCCCAATTGATGTGAACCATAGAGCAATTGAACCGGCGATTATGCACACTCAATCAAAGCGGTAGATACGGACGAATAGCCTGGAGAACGAAATAACTGCCAGCGGTAGCTCGATCTCTTCCTTGGCCTTCGATTAAGCCATTACAGCGGTTGTCGCAGCGGCCATAAACAGCAAGCTGCCAGCTGTGAAGATCCTCATCAATCGCCGAGTGGCTCACATCGACAGGTACCATGATTGTGGGCTGAACTAAGCTACTGCTGCTTCCGGCAAATTAGAGTAGCATTGTTCTTGCTATTAGCAGAGTTGGAATTGGCGGCAACTCCACCACGATGCTTCATGATGGCTATGTTGTTGTGGCTAATATCAGAGGCGTTGTGATTGTTGTTTTCATTGTCTCCTTCTACAGCCGCTCCATCACCAGCTCACTTTCTAAGAAGCATATAGAGAAGCAAACTACCCAAATCCCCACAAATGTACTGATTAGGACTCTGATTAAGAAAAGAATGGTATCTAACAGAGGCAGTGCAAGATCTTTACGGGTTCTTTCCCCTTCGAGTTAGTTCTTTTCATTGTCAAATTTAATATCCCCAGAAGGTAAGGATTTTCATGGGACGTGGAATGAATTGGGATGAGATTTAATGGAGCTCTTAGATTGAGCAAATTAAGACTTAATAGAGCTTTTAGATTCGGAGAAGCAGGAGAGAAAGGAGAAATGATTCAAGGCTGGGTACATTGGAGAGAAAGGTTAAAGATAGCCTAGAATCGCAGTTAGAGATGACGAAGTGCCTAAAAATGTCGGTGGGCACAATTATAAATGTGATGGTTATAGGGTGTGATTTGCACAGTTTTAAAAATGCAAAGGTCAGTTAGAGCATTAAGTCCCACTATAGGAACAGAATGACACACAGAGCTAACACTTCAGGAGGCAAACTGTAGGTATTCTAAAATAAAGGGGTGAAAGTGTAGGTTAGGGTAAAACTGAGGGGGGTTTTTAAAGTTTCCCAAGTAAAAAGCTTACTGCTCCACTAGGGTTGAGAGACATTAAATTTAGAATTTTAGTTGATGGCCAAAGTGTAGAACTATCAACTACCTCATGTTATTGGTGCACAGTGGGCCGGCCCGGCTCCGGACCGGACCGGACTGGCCGAGTCCGGTCCTACGCAAATTGGGCCCAGGCACGACCAGGGTTGACACGTGTTGGGCCTGACCCGGTCTCGTGCCGAGCTGGCCCGTTTAATTTTACATTTTAAATTTGTAATTTTTATTTTTATTTTAATTTTTAGTTTTAGTTTTAATTTTTAATTTTTAGTTTTTAATTTTAAGTTTAATTTCATTTTATATTTTTTCAAATTGATATTAAAATGAAATAATATAAAAATATTATTGTCGGTATGTAAAATTAAAGAAATTTAAGGATAAGTTCAGTTTGTTTGGTTCATGACAATATTATGGTTAACAATCAAATACAAACAAATATGAAACATATATTTATAAATGAATGAACATGAAAAAGAAAAAACGTGTTAAGTTATTGTTCGTATTCATTTAATGCTAAACTAATGAGTACAAATGTGGTCTATTCCTATGCATTCAGTTTATTTATGGCCCTAACTATAGCTCTTGCACGTCAGTTGGTTTAAAGGTGAAACATAAAGATATAACTCGGGTGTTAAAGCGTATTTGTAACTTGTTTACATATATTTTCTTTAGTTCACGCTTCTACAATAATTATAACAAGATATTTTTTTATGTTAAATAAATTTATTTTTTTAGTTTGCTAAACTAAGTAGATCTACATGTGAAATATAAAGAAATAACTAGAGTATTAAAGTGTTTATGTCTTGTGTATATATAATTTATTTAATTAAAAACAATCTTTAGGCTCAATATAAAAGGTAAGAAATTGACCAAAAAGTTTGGAAACTATGATATATTTGATTTTGAGTTAAACCATTTTTTTTAACCTTTATTAAGTCAATTATTAAAACCTTAATGACTAAAGTTATTTCTTCATGCTAAAGAAACAAACCATGATTACCAAGATTTTACTTTACAAGACAATAAATAAAATAATGACAAAAAAAATTAGAGATAAAGATAACAAATTATGCTCATCAATGTCTTACCTTAGAAAATAGTACATAAACCAACAAAAAAAAATTGGGGACCAACAGAGTAAATAGAAGAACTAGATTAATAGTTATTCTAAGCTTATCTTTATATTTTTATAATTACTTGTTTTAAGAGTAAAACACCACCACCGGTGTGAACTTTTATTAATTTTAAAGCCAAACGGCACTTACATACCATGGAACGGAACGGGCTTTACATTACTCAATAGCAAAACGTTCCATAAAAATAAATGCAAAATAAAAGGTACGATCTGTGCTAAACAGCAAAATCAGATCAAATACAAAGTAAGTAAATAATGAGCAAGCCGTGGATTTAAGCATCTATCTCATCGGGGTTTTCCTCGTCAGAACTCTTGTTGTCTTGTAATCTTAAAGCTGCAAGACCCCAATCACGGTTGCATATACAAACTTCAACTGCATCTGGTGATAACCTTGCACGTTTCTCTGAAATTACACGCTTCCCAGCGCTGAAAGCGGACTCCGATGCAACGGTTGAGACGGGAACAGCTAGAACTTCTTTGGCAATGATGGAGAGTATTGGAAATTTGTTGCTTCTTGCTTTCCACCAGTCTAGAATGTCGGTCTCACTATTATCCCAAACAAAGTTAAGGTATGCGTCCACTTCAGTAAGACCGGATGCTGCAGCACGGGGCCGTTTGAGGAGTTGTTCAGCCGGATTGAATGATAATGAGCCCGACAATGATGAAGACCCGATGGTAGATGAAGTAGTGTTTGCAACCTTATCCTTATGCCGGTCGGCATAAATCTTAAATAACTCTCGCAAGTGCTCATCAATAGAGGCAGTTATAGCATGAACAGAAATATGTGTCATTTCTAAGAAACTATAATAACCCTCAAGTAGCTGTTGCGTACCCGTGATTCTTACGGTCGGGTCTAGTGCAGATGCAAGTAAGTAGATTGGGGGTATAGTACTGAAATATAAAATCCATTTATCTTTCATGGCCTTAATTGTGTCTTTTAAGAACTCGTCATCTTTGTATTGGTTAAAAACCCATGCAATGTTGACCATATGCATTAAAACTTTGTGCGATGTGGGATAGTATACACCGGAGCAAAAAACAGTGGCATCATAAAAATATCGCAGCACAGCAGCCAATTTTGACAGTTTATCCCACATCTCTTGTTTCAAAATCGTTTTCTTTTCTCTGACATTTATAAAACATGTCATGTGTGCAGCAAATGGCATCGCATCCATCAACATCTCGTAAGTCGAGTTCCATCGGGTAGGGCAATCAAGTTTAAAATGTTTCCAACTAAAATCGAGGCCATTTTCCAGACAATATTGCTTAAACTCTTTAAAAACTTTGGTCCTTGACTTAAAATAATGGATTGCCCACCTAATTGGAGTAATTTCATTACTCAAAACTTGAAGACCTTTTTGGACAGCTAAGTTTAAAATATGACATACACACCTAATATGAAAAAATGCGGCATCACGGATAGGTTCTAATGATTCCTTCAATGTCTCAGCCGCGACATCGTTGTTTGATGCATTATCAAATGTTATGCTAAAAACCTTATCATGACAAAAAAATTCTTTTAAACTTTCTGAAATTACATTGAATATATTCCAACCAGTATGATCGACCTCCATTCACTTAAATGTAATAATACGTTTTTGAATGACTCAACTATCATGAATCCAATGTGTAGTTATACAATAATAATCTTGTCCTAGTGGTGAAGTCCACATGTCACTAGTGAATGAGATAGAATGATCAAAAGCAGAGAAGTATGCTTGTAAGTTTGATTTACCAGCTTCATAAATTTTAAATGCCTCCCTCCTAGCAGTAGTCCTAGATGTTCTTTTAAAAGTAGGGTTTAAGTATAATGTAATCCATTTTACCATGTGTCTATCTTTCGATTCTGTAAATGGTTTTTCAGTTAATATCATCCATTCTACCATGCTTTCTCTACAATTTTTTTGATTAAATTTAAAAATACTTGATCCGCCGGCACTGCTTGCAAGCTGTGTCTGACCGCCGGTACTAGTAGCTGCATTTGGACATAAAGTCGAATGCTTATGTTCCATGTGACGTCTCAGTGTTCCTGTGCCAGAGTTCTTCTTGTGCGAGAGCTTTTGCTTGCAATGTTTGCAATGTGCGAACATCGAATCATTTCTATGACTATCCTTCTAAAAAACTTGGTCAAAATACTCCCAAACCCATGCGGTGAGCCTCGACGTCTTACCTTATGGCGAAAATTCGGGTTGATGGCTTGTCGGGGTTTGTTCAGAACCATCTCCTCCTCCAGCATTCCCTGCTGCCGTTGGCTCTACCTCTTCAACGTCATCATTAGAAAGTTGATCGTCAAGCCCCAAGTCGTATTGACTCATATTGAATTGCTCATCATCGTCAATTTGTTGAATATGAGTCCCACGAGTTGCCGGTCGGAAAAGGCCATGGAAAAATGACCTCAAACCGGTGCAGGATGAAGAACTTGAGGCATTTCCCTTTCCTCTTAATGCCATTTGTGTGAGGCAAAATTGAGCAGATCACGAGCTTCGAAAGTAATTGAGAATTGATTGAGAATAAAGAAAATAATATTGACTGCTTGAAAGAAATGAGAGAATATATTAGTAGAGAAAGAGAGATTGCTAAGAGTGGTGTAAAGAAATATTGGAAATGACCTCCCTATTTATAGGGGAAGGCCTTCTTTTTTTTTTCCAAAAAAACCCTTACAAAATAGTTGTTGAAGGGGGCAAAAACGTAATTACAGGGGTCAAAAAATAGCTGCCAGCCGTTATAGAGACTAATAGTGTCATTTTGCCTTTTTTTTAATTTCGGAACGTTAGGATGCCAAAGACCGTTGCGCGCCGCCATGCCGGGCCGGTCCCATGCCGTGCTGGGCCCAGTTGCCTCCTAGGCCGTGCCGAGCCCACTTGTCTCCTCCCTCTTCCAAGCCCATAAACAGCCCACCCTTAACCGGTTTTAAAACGGGCCCGTGCCGTGTCGGGCTTGACCGAGCCTGGGCCGTGCTTGACGAGAGCTGGTCCCGAGCTGGGCCGGTCCTGACCCGGCCCAATGAACACCAGTACCTCAGGTGGACTTCCCTTAAAGATTAAGATGATGTCAGTTTGGTCCCTACACTCAAAGGCACCGTAAGAACTCTTGGATGTGTCCTATGAGAACCCTTTGATGCTTAAATTAGCTCTTAAAAAGAGAATAAGAAAACTAACAATACTAAAAAAAATTCAATTATCAATGGCCGTTACCAATGGCATTATCAATGGGTATGCATTGGTAATTTCAAAATGACTAATGCGTGACCGTTGGTAATAAATGTGTTAGAAAATTTTTTACCAACGACTTAATACTAAGCCGTTGAAAAAATAGCCGATGGAAATTACTAACTGTTTAAGTTCATAAGTGTTTTACCAACAGCTAAAGCCATAAATATTTACCAACGATTTAAGCCGTTGATAAATAAAACCGTTGGTAAATACCAATGTGTTTGACCGTTGGTAAATTTTTCAACGTGCCAAACCATTGGTAAATATTTTGGAATTTTTTAAAAAATAAAGCATTTTCCAACAAGGAGCCGTTGGAAACTGAAATTTAATTTAAAAAAATATGTGAAAAAACTAAAATAATTAATATTAAAATTTTCATTAAATTTCATTAAGCTAATATATATATAGTTGTTGTTGTTGTTGTTATTATTATTATTATTATTATATATAAACATCTATATGATAAATATGTATATTTTAAATTATAATTATTATTTGTAAAAAAATGTTTTAAAAATATTAATTTAATTTATAAAATATATAAATTTTATATATGATTATTATCATTATATATGATAATACATATGATATATTTTAAATATATATTATTACATTTTATTTTATTATACTCCTCCTCATCCTAATAATAATAAAATAATAATAATAATAATAATAATAATAATAATAATAATAATAATATGATATATAACTGTTACCAATGCGTTAGACAACTGGTAATTACCAACGATCATATGCGTTAGTAATTACCAATGGTCTAACGTGTTGGTAATTTGTTCATTGAAAAATAGTTGATTTATCAATGCGTTTGACTGTTGGTAAACTACTAACGCATTTGACCGTTAATAGATTTTAATTTTAATTTTTTTTTACAATGGTCAAACTGTTGGTAATTTATCCATTGAAAAAATTAGTTTTTTTTAGTAGTGTAAGGAACAAGGGTTGCAAAAACTAGAAAGTGTTTTGTCCATTGGGATTGTCTTGGGGGTTACTCTTTATAGTGATAAGATGAGATCGTGTAGGAAGGAAACTTTTGTAAACATGGGATGTTTTTTACTAAGTGGAAGTTCCCTTCATTTTCCGGTTAAGGGTTGGCCTGTTGGGCCATGAAGGCTCTGCCCTAGTGTGATGCAGAACTATCAATGCATAAAAATTTTGAGACAGTATTAATTACTGAATTATTTTATTTTATTTTTCTTTTAGTCAAGACTTGAAGTCATGCTATTAAATTATTAATCATTCAAAAGAGCGTTATAAAATCAAATGGATGAATATTCCCCCATGATGAAGATTTCCCCACAGAGGCAAGACCCTTATGGGCTAAAATATGAGCAGTTCCTCATTAACCAAACTTTCGACAGAGGAAAAAAAGAGAGAGGAAAATAATGTCCTAAGTAACGAACCTCATCTACAATGGTTCTAAAATTAAATAAAGAATGATAATGAGGACCTTGAAATTCTAACACTAGAATTTGTGAATTCGACTCTATCACCATAAAATGCAGCTCACATATTCATGGATTTAAATTAATACTAAGAGATAGAAAAAAATCTTATCACATAAAAGGTAATGCCTGGAATCCATGTTCTTATTGCAAAAGAAGTCCAATATTTATTGTCTAGAAACTTTATGGGGATGCTATTTTGACATATAAAACAATAGGTCAACAAGGATTCTCATCCCACAAATGATAAAGGAATACAGGCCTAAAGGTAAGTGAAACATTCTCCCTATCCTTTATATTTATATATTTTTATATTCTAATACCTTCTTTCATAGCATAAAATAATTATAAACACATCAAATTCCATTTCCTCTCAAAATTAGAGATATATATAAATCAAATATCAAATATGTATAAACTTGATGTACAAAAAATGAGGGATTTGTACAAATCATGTATGGTATATGTACAAATGATATTAAAAATATGTTACCAATATATTTAATGATATGTATGGGTTTAAATTCCCATAAAAAAAACAAACGTGAACATATCAAAGCCTGCTTCTTGTCAAAATTTAATATATGTATAAATCGGATAACAGACATGTATGAAATTTTATATATAAAGAAAATAATAAATAAATACAAAATATATGACACATATGCATAAATGAGATCAAAGATATATTGTATATGTGTAAGTAAATAAATTTTTCATATCAATAATAGTGTACTTGACATTATTTCAACAAATGAGTTTATTCTTTTGTACATATGTGATTAAATGTTTATAAAATTCTATTTATGTAGTTGCACATGTTGTATCAATATCGTAACTAATAGATATATTGCATCATGTAAATTATAGGTACACCTCACTGCAAAACGTTACCGATTTTGTAAAATATTATTTTAAGATGAAAAATAATGAATATATTTTTTCACATTTTTATATGTATTTTAATTATCTACATTATAATTTCCCTAATATAAATTAAAATGAGAGAAAAGGATTATAGCAACTCATTTATCAATTAAATTTCTACTTTAAATAAAAATGACATAAAATCTATATGTATGTCAAAATATGTGTCTCGTTTATATTCTATCTTTTTATGTATGTACTCTAACCCACGGTATATCATGGTAAATTTAAAAAAACATATAAAAAATAATGGTACTTTGCATCGATAACTTAAAAAATTGTTAAAACTTGTATACTGTGAGCGATATTTTATGCAGTATGTAAATTAACATTGGAAGTTTGGAACCACTTGCTGCAGGCCCACAGGTCATATAATTTCTACTTTTTGCCTCTCTATTTGATAGAGTTGGGTTTTCAACCCATCCTAATTAAAATAAATTAATGACATTGAATAAACGTACCAAAAAAAAAAGACTTTCTTAATGAATCTTTTTCCACGGCAATGGTTATAAATATGTATTAGGAATATATTTATTAACAAGAAATGTATTTAGCATACACACAAATATATTCAATATGCAGCATGTCATATATGTAGCCATGTAGATAAGATCTGGGGCGAGTGTGATTGCGCCGCCGCCGCCCCCAACATTTTTGGGTGCTTAGAAATTGACATCCCTAGATTTGAAGACTGAAATAGACAGAAAGTATAACTAAATGCCTAAATTGATTTTAATATGTAACTTTGATGGCGAAAGTTGAAACGGATCCACCGTAGAGCATGCCCGAAACCCATAATTCATCCTCCAACTTTGATAACTTGGAAACATAATCCCTCAAACTATGATATAGGACCACTCTGTCCTCAAACTTTATAAAGTGGGACGCATGAGCTCTCACTCAAGGTGAATCAATCACATGACTAATTTTCCATCACAGAGTTGTTAGTTTTGCTTATTTTAGGACTCAAATGAAAATAAAAATGAACTTAGAGATCAATTTGGTAGTTTCCACATTTTCTAAATGACATAGATGGACCAAAAATGTTTTCACTATAGCTTTTTGCGGTGAACCATCTTGCTCTTCCTTGAATGAAGATGCCATTGTTTCTTTGACACCAACAGAGTTGAGCTTGTTTAACTACTATTTGGCTTTACAACAAAAGTTTTCGACAAAAGAGAGGAGGTTTCCCAATTTACGTACAAAGGCTTTGATGATGCCGTCACCAACACCCTTGGGGAGAGGGAGGAGCAATCACGCACCCATTTTCCACCCTATCAATTAATCTGTATCTCTCTCCTTTTCTTGCTTTTAATACTTGTGCATTTTAGTGAAAAAATAAAAGTAAAAGTACCATCCATAAGTGGCCAAATAGAAGATTACCACATAAACTTGCTTTGTGATGTGATCAAAATAAAAAAGAACCCCCACACAAAACCCTATATTTGAATTCCTAAATAACTATGTTCTAATGGATTGTATTCTTTTTTCTGGATTAACTTTTTCATTTAAGAAGGTTCATAGCAAGAAACTATGCTCAACGCAATTCAAGGACAGGTAACATTTTTGCTCTCGAGAACTGGGTTTTGCACATTTTCTAGGCTAATGTTGTTGGGAATTTGGTGTGGGATTGGATTGTAGTCATCTTGAGCTGAGAATTATGTAGCTGCAATAATACATTGAAAATATAATTTTTATAATTTTACTAATTTTTTAATAAAATTTTCTAGTTTAAGGCATTAAAAAGAAAAAATTCATTAAAATTTAACAATATCATAAAAATTTATTTTTAAATGGATTATTGCATCTATATAATATTGACTTTAAAATTAAATTGATTTTAGGTAAAAAAAAAGATACAAAAGTAAAAATAAGTCAGTTAACTTAAGTTAAAATGAATTAGCTCTTATTATCATTAATTTCATTGTGGCCTCTAAAAATGCCAATTTGGTCCCTAAAATTACTTTTCATTTATTTGAGTCCTAAAATAAGTAAAACTGATAGTGATGTCACTGCTGTGATGGAAAACAGTCACGTGACTAATTACGTTGGCTAGGGGGCTTATCCGACTT
Source organism: Aquilaria sinensis (assembly GCA_005392925.1). Lineage (NCBI taxonomy): Eukaryota > Viridiplantae > Streptophyta > Magnoliopsida > Malvales > Thymelaeaceae > Aquilaria > Aquilaria sinensis. The sequence goes on from SMDT01001407.1 coordinate 430,511, forward strand.
TAAAAAGTTTGAGGGCTGGCTAATCTCGAGTCATAGTTGGAGGGGTTATGCGTCCGATTTATCAAAGTTTAGGGGCAAATTATGGTTTAGTCCCAGGTAGCACATAGACTACAGTTTCATCCTTTTAACACGCTTACAGGAATACCAGCATTCATATGATTTTTGGAAGTCGGAGGCTGTAGCCGAAATTTCCATTTTGTTGACAAAATTCCCTCCTTTTCATGTTTGTAATTCTTCCCCTCTTAGTCTCTCTTGCCGGCCGCGATATTTCGTTAGCTGAGGTTAGTTGATTGAATTTTCCTCCTTTATAGGATTCTGAACACGATTCCGATGTTCGATTCTTGGCTGAATTCTTGGTTGCATGTTGATTTACTGCGAATAGCTTTCCGGGTCGGTTCGATAATACGGTTTATGTTGATTGAATGATGTGGTTGTGGTCAAATCGCTGAATTAGGGACTTTCGAAGCTTTTCCTGTTTTCTGAATTTGGGGTTCTGACTTTTTGCGTCGACATGCTTATTGCCTCGAGCTTCCAATTCTTTTCGCGTTTCTTGATTATGATGATCGACATAATTGAGCCCAGAAAGTTAGATTGCGACTTGAAAGATGATTAAGTTAAGTGCATAGGGAATTAGGGTTAGCAAAAGAGGCCTAGAAGCATGCTTCCATTCTGTTTTCCTGTGTTTATCTTGTTTTGCTGCAAGCTTTAAAACTTAGCAATACATCTACATGCATGCCTCTTCAGAATTCGCCATAAGTTCCTCGAGAATTCCAGGAATTTCTAGTTGAAGTTTGCTTCAGGTTTGCACTTTGATATTGAATATTCACTACTGTTCGATTTCTTAGATTTAGGTTTGCAGGCAAGAAAAAAGTGGATGGGAGGGAATTCTCGATCAAACTATTTTTCTGGAAAAGAAAAAGCAAGTTCTAGAGAGAAAGGAAAGTTTGATTATGTTGTTCTCATTGATGATGATGGTGATCAGCTTGACGATGTAGTTGTTATTGATGGTGAGTCTGATGAAGGAAACTTGAATGATTGTGCCAACTTAAAGGGGGAAAAAGGATTTCCTTTTGAGGGCATAATTAACATTGATGATGATGACGATGATGAAGATGATAGTGATGCCAATCCAGGAGTTCATTGGGGTACAGAACTGGATGGTGATACTTCATCTTCGAAAAGATGCCCGCCTTTTAACTTTATGTGGAGATCAGTAGGCTTTGATGATGATGATGATTGTCAAGTCATCCACGAAAAGAAATCTGCATTCGGTTTGTCAAAGTGCAAGCAAGCTGAACCCCGGAAGCCTACTTGTGGAAAAGGATATGGTTTCAGTCCTCAGTCCATGTCTAGTTCAGAGGAAATTGATTGTTCTGACTGTGAGGTTATTGAAAGCTTGGCTGAGGACCTTCATCAGAAGTGGGAGAAATCCTCCAGGAGGAGGAAATATAATGCCACTAGTTCTCAGCTGGATCCGGAGGATCAGAAAGATGCTTTTCAATCTCATTTTGTTACACCTCCAGATGTTCAGGCTAGAAATAGAACTGAAGATTGTGCAGAAGCTCCTGTTTCCTCAGGCCCAGAAGAATCAACTTATTCTGAAACTTGTTCTTCGGCCACTCCAGAAATTAATAGTGAGGACATTTTTCATAAAGGACCGGTTCCCTTTGATTGTCCTCACTCTAATGAGACTCTATACGAGCAACCATTTTCTAGCGAATCACAGGATCCATTTCTTGACTCAATTTCCAGCAGAAAACAATGTGGTACGGTACATAAACATCTTCATAGTGATGGTACATTCCATTGTCAAACGGGAACTTTTATGGACCGGGAGAAGTTTAAAGAGACTGATGAGTACAAGCAAGCTGCAGAAACAGAATGGGCATCCAGGAAGCGGACATTGCAGCTTCGGGTAAGACACCCTCTGACTAATTGCCCAAGAAGTTTAATTGGAGAGTTGTTTTATTAGGACACACATACACACACAGACAAGCTCATCTTAAGTTGAATAACCTTGTCATTCCATATATTGCACTGATCTAATAAGCATTGTTCACAAAAATAAATTTGGTGATTCCTGAGAAATTTGGATCTTTATTTTTGCTTAGCATCAATTTAAAATTCAAATGTAAACAGAAATATTGTTGCTGGTTGTAGAATTCTCATATGAAGAATAGATGGTTTACAGCAATAATCATGTCCTGTGAAAGTCACCCAAGTAGCTTTCGCATTGGGAATCAACGTGAGTTGTGCTTATGAATTAGCATTGTTGTCCTTCTATATGACATTGCTTTAAAATATTTGAGAACTGATGCTTGGAAAGCGCAATGAGCAGTTTGATTAACATATGCTAGTTCATAGCTTCCAGTGAAATAAGCTCATTATTCTAGCCTTTGCTGTTTTTTTTCTTTTTAAATTGGATTACTAACTGGTTTAATAAGTAAGAATCATCTCTACAGCATGCTATGAAAAAAATGGAAGAATGAAATAAAAAAAGGAAAACTCATTTGGAACTTGGGAATTGGTGGAAGTGGAGAGAATTGGTAAATGTGGTAGCTAGAGGTAATTAAGTGCCCGTTATGACTTCCTTGGCATTAATTGGGTGACTTGTTGATATCAATTAGACACAGCTAGCCCCAGGCTTATGCTTTTTGTTTTCCTTTTCAGAGTTAAACACATATCTCGTAGCTAGTTTAATTTTGCTTTTAATGAGAATGGCTTATATGTGGTTAATCTTAACAGAGAATCATTATATTCTTCATTTTCTTACTTCTAGTTTTTATTTTAAGGAATGACTCTTTTGATCCTTTTTTTTTATTTTTTGTTTTTCTATTTTTTTTTGGTCAATCACATTTTATTTTTTGCAAGTGTATTATGTGGCATATGAAATTTTCAATATTTTTTAAATCTTTAATGTTTAAGATGAAAAAAATATCTTGTATCATATTTAAATTAGCTATTATTGTCTTATAATTATATTAAGGTATTACACAATTTTTTCCTTTAGATTAAAAAATTGAAGCTAATGTGTTTATTCAGCAAAACCCCAAAATATTTTTGCTGCTTTTTTTTTCAATTATGTAGTTCTTGCACAATTTTATCAGTGAACTGTGATGTTATACATATTTAGAAGTTCTCAACGTTATAAGCTATTTAAATTTAAAAATCAATTAAATAAAAAGTATGACATTTTTACCAATTGCAATTATCAGGCCATGGTATAAATTTAGTCATATTCTGGGGATATATATAGTTTAGTTAGATAAAATCTGTTTTATGTTCTTAAATAAAGTTAATAAGAATGCATTTAAAAGAGCCTCGGAAGTGTTGATGTACTTGCGAACAACCAAGGCCAAAAGAACTTCTTATCATTACCCACGTTTGAAGATAAAAAGAGGAAAAAATAATGATGGGATTATCTCTTTAAACGTGATGGATTAGTAATTTATATTATAAGCTGCTGACTGTATATTATGACCAGGAGGATGTTTTGTTCTTGGCCTGCACAATATTAAATATGAATAACACTCTAAATTTTTTCTCGAACACGTGCTATATTTCACTGCCCCTTTATCACTCAGCTGATCTTTTTATTGAGAAGTGATGTAGTTAAATTTTTGAACAAATTGCTCTTGTTTAAGTGTAGCGATTGACTGAAGGAACATTCAGAAAATATGCAAAGGGTATCATTTTCTAATTTATTTGCAGGCAGAAGAGGCTCAAAGATTGCGCGAGAAAAGGAAAGCTCAACATCAGCAAGCAGAAAATTTGAGAAATACAAAGGAAAATGGAATTATTGATGAGGAAATTCATGATCAAAGTGTGACAGTTTGTGATGGAAATGGCAAAGCGAAGGAGACCCCAGTTGCGCAGTCATTTTCTGCGCAGGTAGATGAACAATTTATTGATTCAATGGATGATCAGAAAATATGTGAGCCAAGGGATCCTCACAATCTTAAATGTGATAACAATGATGCGTGCGGTCAAAGGGAGACTATCATCAATAGAGAAAAGCTTAAAGAATCTGAGGAGTACAAGCGAGCAGCTGAAGCTGAATGGCTTGCCAGGCAGCGAGAAATAAAACTTCAGGTGCAACAGATCTTTCTAGCTCTCTTTCTTTAGTGGTGTACACTTGATGCCTAACTATAAAATGGATTATCTGCAGAATTTCAGTGTAATTTACCTTTCTCGGTTCATGTCACTGTTGTGGAAGTACTATTTGGGTATAGCAGCTACGAAAGTTGTGTACCATCACATTCGAGCCTAGGAGGCTTTTGAGTGTTGCATGATGACAGAAGAGCAGGAAGCACTCATTGTGCAGGCTGTCACAGATTTTGCTCTTCTTCTTTCCCTGAAACTTGATTTTCCGCCATAGGATTTGGTGTGTAGAAGTTAGATATTACAATTGAAATATATTTCCCGCCCAACATAGTCTTTATCATTATTGTGGTGCTTTTATGTTGTTTTCTAGTTGTGTACAATAATTTGGTCTGTATCATAACTTTGCCACTTCAGTCTTGGACCCTTGTGCAGAGTTGCATTCAATTGTCCATGGGATGTTAATGATCTGGCTAATAACGGTGGCTTTGAACTAAGAGACTTTTATTTCTTTTGCTTGCAGGCACAAGAGGCTCAGAGATTGCGGAGGAAAAAACATGCTGAGAAGCGTATGTTGGATATGGAGAGGCGGCAGAAGCAACGTGTGGAGGAAATGAGAGAGACAGAAAAGAAGGTTTGCTTAGTTACTGTATTCATTAATGCTGATATTCGTAAGCAGTTCCCTTTCTGTCACTGATGACAAATATTCGAAACCCGAATAAATCGCTACCCCATTTGTTCTATGATAAAAAACTCAGGACAAGGAAAATATGAACTTGAAAGAACAGCTTCGGATTGAAGTAAGAAAGAATCTGAGTAAATTGGAATTGTCTTGCAATGATATGGCATCACTACTTCGTGGCTTGGGAGTTCATCTCGCTGAAGGTTCTAATCCCTCGACACATGAGGTATGGAACCAAATGTCCTTGTTCTGGGCACTTAAATTCGGTGCTGGGATTCGAGAAATCATCCAATTTCATATTTGGTTTTTGGATTTTATATTTTTTATTCTGGCTTTTCGAGTAGAGGTTACCGAGTCAGATCAATATAAGGGATGTTAATCGTTTTTTAGGTGCACGCGGCTTATAAACGGGCATTGCTTAGATTTCATCCAGACAGAGCATCAAGAACTGATATTCGTCAGCAGGTTGAAGCAGAGGAAAAGTTTAAGCTCATTTGTCGCATGAAAGAAAGATATTTATCGGCTCCGTGCCGCTGATTTTCTTGTAATATATGTAGTGTAGAGCTGATGATCGATGAACACCGTAATGCACTAGTTTATATACTTGGTTCTGACCTTGTGTTTCTGACCCAGTTCAGAACCAGAATCAATCACAAAGTGTTGAAAAGTCTACCGGCCATTGTTTTGTTTCTCTTAGAAGAAGGTACATATTGGTGACAGCATATAGCAGTGTATTGTTCTGGACGTATTATTAGTATTATTTCACTTAATGCAAGTGGAGGACAATACTCATTGTAACCTGCACCTGGTGGCAGATTTTACAAACTTTGCTGAAGAACTGTTTTCAGCCCCTGCTATGGGCACAATGTGATGTGATGAACCGCAGGATCAAGTAGAGAGTGACCTTCATCTGCTGAGTGGCTAAGTTCACCCCAACACTTCAAGGTTGAACACTTAGTTTATGGAAAAAAAATTATATTTGGTTTAGAATGATATCATCAATAAAGATTAATGTTGCAAACTAGTCATGATTCTTGTCCAGCAGTTGGGGGCTTCCTTTAGAATTCTCTTGTTTCATATCCGTATTTGAGGTATATTAATTACAACTATTTCTATGGTTTCTGTTATGGTGACAGACCAGTACTTTAGGATTTTTGTTTTTAAAAAAAATAAATAAATTTTGACAAAAGGAATGTGTAATTCTTACCTAATAGACAAATATGATATTACCTAATTCCGCCACTACATTCAGTAACTTCATTCTTCAATGGATTGATTCTATGTTTTAACTTCCTAAACGGGATTTACACTTGCTCAATGGTAATTGTTAGTCGTATCAAGATGACTGAAAAATACAAGTTACAAGCAAAATGGTGATAAGAAACAGAAAATCAGATTGCTAATGAAAACAACAAGAGTGGAGGTTGAATCTGACGGACGGAGACCATTTGAGATGATGAATTGTATGGCCATATACTAGCTTACTCAGCTTCCCATTATTTTGTTATGGTTCTTATGGATGTGAGTAAAATACACACAGCGAGAAGTTCAAGTGCAATTGGAATGAGAATAACCATATTTCGATTCTTTCACTTCTTCTAGTATGATGTGGCAGACAATATTTGACATGGAAGCGATATAGTAAAAATGAAGAGTAAAAGTCCATTAAGGACTCTAGTTTAAGTATAAGTTCAAGTCTGTTTCTGATTAGTTCACTCAACTAATCATTAGGACGGTAGGTTTACGTTTTCTATCAGGTTTTGCATTATTCTTCTACTTCAAGTAGAACTCCTATGTACTAGGCTATTTAAATCCAAGTTATCTTAATCAAGAGACAGATTATTCCTTCAGTTTTGTTTAGTATGTTTGATCTCTCGAGCATCTTGTTGATTGAACAAACTTAACAAACTGGTATCAGAGCAGGATTCGAACAAAAGCAGCAGACTTTCGAGTGACTTGCGATCAAAGAAAGACAGATGGCAAGCGAGAACAATGAAGGTTTTGTCCAGCTAGCCATACCGCAGTTCGATGGGCATTATGATCATTGGAGCTTGCTAATGGAGAATTTCTTGAGATCCAAAGAATACTGGAATCTGGTAGAGAATGGGTACGAGGAACCAGGAGAAGGAGAAGTGCTCACAGAAGCACAGCAAAAAAGACTTGATGAACTGAAGCTCAGAGACTTAAAGGTAAAGAATTACTTGTTTCAAGCAATAAATAGAGCCACACTTGAAACTATTTTGGAAAAGAAGACATCCAAACAAATCTGGGATTCAATGAAGAAGAAATTTGAAGGGAATGCACGAGTTAAACGCTCCATTCTTCAAGCACAAAGAAAGGAGTTTGAGATCCTGGAGATGAAACAAGGAGAAACCATATCTGAGTACTTCGCCAAAGTAATGTCTATGGCCAACAAAATGAGAACATATGGAGAGCAGCTAAAAGATGTGACAATTGTGGAGAAAATTCTCAGATCCTTAACTGACAAGTTTAATTACATTGTCTGTTCTATTGAAGAATCCAAGGATATTGACAGTTTATCCATAGATGAGTTACAAAGTTCATTAATCGTGCACGAGCAGAAGTTTCAAAAGGCAAGAAGTGAAGAACAATCCCTGAATGTGATCACTGGAAGTAGATCTATTGGCAGAGGACGAGGAAGAAGTGGATATAGAGGAAGAGGTCATCAAGGCTTCAATAAAGCAACCGTAGAATGCTATAAATGTCACAAATTGGGACACTTTCAATATGAGTGTCCCATGTGGGACAAAGAAGCAAATTACATAGAATTTGATGAAGAAGAGGGCATGCTATTAATGACATATGTTGACTTGTCTGAAACTGGTAAGGAAGATGTGTGGTTCTTGGATTCAGGATGCTCGAATCACATGAGTGGAAACAGATCTCTGTTCAGAAGCCTGGACGAAAGCTTCAAGCATACAGTAAAACTAGGTAACAATATGAAGATGAATGTGACTGGAAAAGGGAATGTGAGATTATCATTGAATGGAGTCAGCCACACAATCTCAAAAGTATTCTACGTACCAGATCTGAAGAATAACTTGTTAAGTATTGGTCAGCTGCAACAGAAGGGTGTGGCCATTGTGTTCAATGAAGGAAAATGCAAAATCTATCATCCAGACAAAGGGTTAATCATTGAAGCCTTCATGACAACTAACAGAATGTTTACTTTATCAAGCAGATCACAGGCACATGAAGAAACTTGTTTTCAAACTGGATCTCAGGACTTGACTAATCTTTGGCATAGGAGATGTGGGCATTTAAGCCTTAAAGGCCTAAAGACACTACAAACTAAAGAAATGGTATGTGGACTTCCTCATCTCCCAGCATCAGAAACTTCATGCACCTGCTGCCTGATTGGAAAGCAACATAGAAATCCTATCCCTAAGGAAACCACATGGAGAGCAACACAAAAGTTGAAGCTAATTCACGCTGATATATGTGGACCTATCAACCCTACATCCAACAACAAAAAAAGGTATTTCTTATGTTTCATTGATGATTTTAGCAGAAAAGCATGGGTATATTTCTTGACAGAAAAGTCAGATGCTCTACAAATGTTTAAAATCTTCAATAAACACGTAGAGAAGGAGACTGGAGTGTACATAAAATGTTTACGTACTAATAGAGGAGGTGAGTTTAACTCAGAGGAATTCAAGAGGTTCTGTGAAGAAAATGGTGTGAAAAGACAACTAACCACAACCTTCACTCCACAACAGAATGGTGTGGCAGAGAGGAAGAATAGGACTGTGATGAACATGGTTCGAACCATGCTGTCAGACAAGAAGATCCCCAAGACCTTCTGGCCTGAAGCAGTAAACTGGGCAATCTACATCCTAAACAGGTGTCCCACTCTAGCAGTTAAGAATATCACTCCTCAAGAAGAAGCTTGGAGTGGAATTAAACCAAGAGTAGAACACTTAAGAATTTTTGGAAGCCTAGCTCATGTTCACGTGCCAGATGCAAGGAGAACCAAACTTGATGACAAGAGCTTCACCTGTGTATTTTCGGGTGTCAGTGAGGAGTCAAAAGGATACAGATTATATGATCCAACTTCAAAAAGAATTGTTGTCAGCAGGGACGTGGTTTTTGAAGAAGAAAAACAATGGAATTGGGAAGATAACTATAGACAACAGGTTCTGATGGAACTCGAGTGGGAAGAGAATGAATTAAATGAGAAATTTGATGGAGAAATAAGTGAAAGTGACAAGAATGATGCCATTGCAGAAAAGACTAGATCAGATGAAACTGAACAAGGAGAAGATGTAAGGAAAAAGGATAAAAGAACAAGACAACCTCCAAGATGGATGCAAGACTATGAAAGTGGGCAGGACTTTCTGAAGATGAAGTTAATATGGTGGCTGCAGATGAGACAGATCCTGTGCTCTTCAAAGATGCTGTGAAAAGTCACAAATGGATGAAAGCCATGGACACTGAAATAGAAGCAATAGTGAAAAACAACACCTCTACACTCACAGAATTACCTCCAGGTGCCAAGAAAATTGAAGTCAGGTGGGTTTATAAAACAAAATACAATGAACAAGGAAAGATTGACAAATACAAGGCTCGGCTAGTTGCTAAGGGTTACTCACAAAAGCATAGAGTAGATTATACAGAAGTATATACCCCCGTGGCTAGAATGGACACAGTTAGAATGATCATTGCCTTGGCAGCTCAAAGGAACTGGGAAATCTTCCAGTTAGATGTAAAATCAGCCTTTCTCCATGGGAACTTGAATGAAAATGTCTTTGTTGAACAGCCAAGAGGATATGAGAAAAAGGGGGGAGAACACTTGGTGTACAAGCTGCACAAAGCTCTATATGGTTTAAAGCAAGCTCCAAGAGCTTGGTTCAGTAGAATTGAAACTCATTTTCTAGAGCAAGGATTCCAAAGATGCGGCAGTGAACAGACATTGTTTACTAAGAAAAGTAAAGAAGGAAAGATTCTAATAGTAAGCATCTATGTTGATGATTTAATCTTCACTGGAGATGATAGAAGCTTAATGGACAATTTTAAGGTTTCTATGATGAAAGAGTTTGATATGACTAATTTGGGAAAGCTGAGATATTTTCTTGGAATAGAAGTGCTTCAAAAGGCTGATAGTATCTATATTTACCAAAGAAGGTATGCACAGGAAGTATTGAAGAAGTTTGGAATGACAGAAAGCAATTCAGTAGCCAGCCCGATAGTTCCAGGATTTAAGATAAGTAAGGACTTAAATTAAGAGAAAGTTGATGAGACTTATTACAAACAAATCATAGGAAGTCTCATGTATTTGACAGCAACCCGACCTGATATGATGTTTGCCATCAATCTTATTAACAGATACATGGCCCGACCTACTGAGCTTCATCTACAAGCAGCAAAAAGGGTGCTGAGGTATCTTAAATGAACTATGAATTATGGAATTCAGTACAAGAAAGGAGAAGAGAGTAACTTGAGAGCTTTCACAGATAGTGACTACGCTGGAGACATGGAAGATAGAAAGAGCACTTCAGGATATATGTTCCTAATGAACTCAGAAGCTGTTGCCTGGTCTTCAAGGAAACAACCAATAGTAACTTTGTCTACCACTGAAGCAGAATTCGTGGCAGCAACAGGATGTGCATCTCAAGCTGTTTGGATGCGAAGAATACTAAAGGAACTGGGACATGATCAGAAGGACAGCATAACAATGATGTGTGATAACAGCTCAACAATCAAAATTTCTAAGAATCTTGTTATGCATGGACGAAGTAAGCATATTGATGTGCGTTTTCATTTCTTGAGAGAACTGGTAAAAGAAGGAGCCATTGAGCTAGTACATTGTGCAAATCAGAATCAAATAGCTGATGTGATGACAAAACCGTTGAAGCTTGAAACTTTCCAAAGACTTCGAGAGCAGCTAGGAGTTTGTGATGTTTCAGAAATAAACTAAATGCCTATGGCAATTAGTTTAAGGGAGGGAATGAAGGGTAAAAGTCCATTAAGGATTCTAGTTTAAGTATAAGTTCAAGTCTGTTTCTGATTAGTTCACTCAACTAATCATTAGGACAGTAGGTTTATGTTTTCTATCAGGTTTTGCATTATTCTTCTACTTCAAGTAGAACTCCTATGTACTAGGCTATTTAAATCCAAGTGATCTTAATCAAGAGACAGATTATTCCTTCAGTTTTGTTTAGTATGTTTGATCTCTCGAGCATCTTGTTGATTGAACAAACTTAACAAAAAAGTATCCTATTTCAAAAAATAAGATTAAAAGTACCATTATTTGAGCATTAAGATCTACATCTACACCTATTAGGGAAAACACTCCATTATGTATCGTATGGACTACACACTTAATCTTAATTCATAAAAATTAGCTTAAGGCTCAGTTTTTTTTAGCAAGCTTTCAATACACATACACATATAAGAGAGAGAGAGACAGAGAGAGAGAGAGAGGAGACTCATTTTCCTTCATCAAATCATACAAGATCATGTGAGCTTGTCTTATAAAAATAACTCTCAAGTTTTGCTATCACAAATGGGTTATACTTATCTCCTTTCTCTGCAAGTTCCCTTCCAAAACCTTGTTTGAAAAAAAGCTAGCCAAATTTTAGAAAATCAATTCAACGGAATTCCATAATTGGTAGATGTCAGGCACCTTTCAGTATATTGTTAAACACCTTAAATAAATTGGTGGTTAAGATTTCATATCTTTTACTTCTATCATGTGATAATGCCCATTGAGATACAAGTATTGCGTCCAACCATCTCTTAGCTTCTAGCTTGATTCTTGCTATCTCATTCATAATAGCATCAAATTTTTGTAGTTGGTATGATTTCCAACTTCATAAACAACATTTTTTAGATGCTTATTATGAAACTTCTCATTAAAATTATTGCAAATATGCCTCAAGCAAAATCGATGATAAACCCATGGTTCATGTCATCTGGAGTTAATTTTTTTAATAGCAACAAAAATACTATAGCATTTTTCAGAAATAAAACAAACACCTCTTCTTTATGTGACTTCTATAATGCAAGCAAGAAACCAACTCTAGTTATCATAAGATTCTTCTTCTACAATAACAAGGGCAAGTGGATAGAGTTGATTGTTTCTATCTACGCTCATTGCAATCAGCATTTTACCTTTATATTTACTATACAAACAAGTAGCATCTATACTAATAACTGTACTGCAGTACTAAAGACCCTCAATGGATTGTGGGAAAACCTTGGCCATTGGTAATTTGTCTCATTGGAAAATAGGTAATTACCAACGCGTTGGACCATTAGTAAATTACCAACGTATTTAACTGTTGATAAATTTTTTATTTTTTACCAATGATCTAACGTGCAAACCGTTGGTAATTATTATTATTGGACAATTTACTTCCCATGCAATGGACATCCAGTTTGCCAAACACTCAATTATTAAAAAGATATATTTAATTGTTGGCTTGTAAAACATATTTGACATTGAATTAAATACTATGTTTCACTACAACATTTCAAATGCTACAATTGAGATGTAATTTTCCAAAAGTAATGTTCTATGTACTAAGTTGACTGACAAAGTTTCATTGATATTCGAAAAAAAATTATCACATAATTTTGTATAAGTTTTTAGTGAATTTAGCAAATATACATCTATCACTCAAACTAGAGCTAAGCTTCAATGAGAAATTAACCACTTCTTGTTTTTCCTCCATTTTCTGGTGCCAACGTCACTTGAGAGAGCAGAGAGGGCCAATTCGTTTTGTCTAAAGTCAGCTAACTTTTTTTAACTTTTTCATCTTTTTTACGTGAAACCAATTTCATTTGAAATTCAATATTATGTAGATGCAATAATCAATTTGAAAGTAAATTTTTAGGATGTTAAATTTTTATGAATTTTTCTTTTTTAAGACTTGAAACTAAAAAAATTTATAAAAATTTAGTAAAATTATAAAAATTATATTTTCAATTGATTATTATAGCTACATAATATTGGCTTTTAATTAAAATTAGTTTCAAGTAAAAAAGATGTAAAAATAAGAAAAAGTCATTTTGTAGTCAATTGACTAAAGTTAAAACGAATTGGGTGTTAAAGCACAAGCCTTGTCTTAGAAAAATCACGTAGACTTATTTATTGAAAGCTGCCGCTACACCATTCCTGCCACAATTTTTGTGTTGAGCATGAAATGAAAGCAATGCGTATTCAGCATTCGAAGTGGTATGATAACATAAATCGACTTTCTTACGATGCTTTAATTGCCTATTAGTGGAGGAGAACCGTCAGCTTGGAAAGGCACCCAAGATTTTTAATAAAAACAAACATCAAACATTAGTTTTATCCATTGACCCAGTACTTTTGAGAGATCATATAATATCTAAAGCTCTTCATCCATTGGCCCCCATTGCCATGCCTATGCATGAGCTTTCAATTTTCACTCACTAAGACTGACGACAAACAAAATTAATGAGACAACTAATCCTGCCAAGGATCACTCTCCGCTCTCACTTCCGAAGGTTCCACTACTTCAGCTTCTGTGGCTTCACCATCATTATCTGCGGCTCCGCCCGTTTCTTTCTGTGCTTCTGTTGTTTCCTCTACGTCTGACCTACCCCATCTTCCGCCAACAGCTATTGCCATCATCTCATATATCTTGCTACCCAATTCAGCCGGGCTATCCGGCTACATTATAGATATGAAAAAAAAAGTAAAGAGTTTAGCACCAAAACGTCTTATCAAAAAGAAAAAAACTTCTCAAAGAAAACAACATCGACAAAAAAAAAAAAAAAACAAACTTTGCTGCCGAGTGATGTTTAAATAGAACTTACAGTGAACCCGCTGGAAATTAGAGCAGTGTCATACAACAAGTCAACAACTCTCTTGGCATCACTACTGTCTGGCGCATGTTTGCATGCCGCCTACAAGTAAAATCACAAATTAGAATGTTAGAATGACCAAAGTTTAATATTTCATATTTATCTTCATCGCTCAACTCATCCACATCATCATCCCTAAACTAGTAAAGCATTTGTATCCATTGATACAGAGATCTACAAAACAAATTGCTAACCTATGCAAGGGGAAGAACAGTTATATGTAATAACCCTCGACACTCCAAGCAGATAAAGTTCAGACATATTTTGTAGGATTTTCTGTTGGCAATTTCTTGATGTCTTAATAATGTTTTCAAATTAAAAAAAAAAATGTCACCACCAACTCATTTATTCTTCAATTATCTTCATGTTGACCACAGGCAAGAAAATATACTCATAAAGAAGTCTATCATCCAGCTAATGCTTGGCTAATAAACTAACATAACTAAGTATGTTAGTGCATGGCTCTATTCGGTATTTAAATATAACAGTAAAGCGACCAACACTAGGTAGAACCATCTTACATTCAAGTCCTTGATAACTGGATGGTCAGGATTAATCTCCAAAATCCTCCGGCCTCTCATAAATTCCAAACTTGAGGTATCTCCAAGAGCCTGGGCTTTCATCAACCTTCCCAGTCCACAATTGTTTTTCATTAAATTTAACATTATATGATGTCAATAATCTTATCTACAATTAAATAAGAGTTACAAACCTCTCCATATTGGCAGACCATCCAAATTTGCCAGAAACAAGCACACAAGGAGATGAGCTCAGTCGCTTAGAGATTTGTACTTTGGCTACCTTTTCACCAAGTTGTTGTTTTATCCAATCACAAAGAAGAATGTATTCTTGCTTGGTTTCCCTCTCTTCAGCCTCATCCTCATCTCCTGATATGTCACTCACCCAATGAGAAAATATAAAAGAAGAAGTAAAAGAAACAAAGAACGAAATATACAGCAAAACACACTTAGAAAAGGAATTCGTAAAACTAACCAAGCTCCAAATCTTCCTTGCTTATATCAACAAATTTCTTCTCCTTGTACGTCTGTAGGTTCTGGATGGCAACCTCATCGATAGGCTCAATTAAATACAAAACCTATGATTAAAGAAAAGAAAACAAACCACATTAGCTATCATGTAAAGAGAATGAAACTAAGATACAGGTATACAAACACAATAACCATGGGCACAAACTGGATGGAAGAAGCCAATATTTTGGTCTAACATGCACTCAAAATAGAATTATCACAAATGAATAACTGGCAAGACAGGATACCTTTCCCCTCACATAAACATGAAAAAGTATCAAGATTCAAACCACATACAAAAGACAGGTTTTGGAGTTGCACATAGAATCATCAAACAGGCAGAGGTACATGGGAATTATCACACATGAATAACTGCCAAGACAGGATAACTTTCCCCTCACGTAAACATGAAACCACATATGTAAAGAGAAAAAGGACAGGTTTTAGAGTTGCACATAGAATTATCAAATAGGCAGTGGTACATTGAAACCCTTTCCCCAGATGACCAACAATGAACCAATCAAATCAGATTGTTTAGTAATATTAATATTTTCCACTAAACACCACGTCCTGAGTCTTAGAAAAAAATTTCCAATAGTACCTACTTGAACAGCCATACCTCAATGTCCTTCTGGACAAGCTTCTCCAAAGAAAGGAGCTGTCTTCGCACTCTTCAAACTGTCAGTTGCCAGATAATATATTGCCTTTTGCTTTTCCCCCATGTTCTCAACATATTCATCCAAGCCAGTCAGCTCATCCCCACTTTTGGACGTGTGAAAACAAAGTAGAGGTGCTATACGCTTATGATTTCCAGTGTCTTCAACGCATCCTAATTTTAGGAATCTGCCAAAGTTCTCCCAGAACTTTTTGTAGTCCTGTAAGAAATGCAAATCATATTATAACTTGCTTAGCTGGACTTGTTAGACAAGATGGAGGAACAAAAATGTACTATTAAAAGCTACCGACCTCTTTATTTTCACTTTCAGCAAGCTCCTGGATCATATCAAATGTCTTCCTGACTAGTCTCTTTCTCATAATTCTCACCTGCAAAATAGATTAGAAGAAATTACTAAAAACATCACAAAGTACTGATTTGCGTAACATCACTATAGCATCCAAGGGCTCAGAATCACAACATTCATACCTAAACATGGAAGTAAACAGAAATTCCTACTTACAATTCGGCTTTCCTGCAAGATCTCTCGAGAGACATTGAGGGGAAGATCATTTGAATCCACCACACCCTTGACAAAGCTCAAGTATCGTGGAAACTACAATAAAATAAAAACCTCACTCAAAAGATGAAGAGAAACAATAATTTTAGTTGTAAACCACAGTGTCAACACACATAATTAATCGATACATTGACTGGTACACTTCTTATCTACCATTATCAACCAACACACACAGGTAAAAAACATAGGTACATGGGAAAGGGAGTAAGGCTGACAAAATTATTTGCCAACCCAAACAAAAGACAACAAAGAATTTCCATCCCATCATATGCTACTTCTTGAACTACTTAAGGAAACACTGAACCCAGGGTACAACATAGGCAAAGTGGCAAGTACTAAAGATAGGATGTCTTAAGCCATGGATAATATTGTTAACGGGGTAGAGTAAATCATTGAGGTGAAGAAAAGTGCAGTTGGATAGTACTTGCAGAGAATAGCACTCACCAGCTCTCCATCAAAATCATCTGAGATAAATACACGCTTGACATACAAACGTATATTCTTTGTCTTTGGATTTATTACATCTTCATTGTTCAAAGGGCCCATGCCAGGAATGTACAGAACACTCCTAAACTCCACCTCTCCCTGGACACAGTATAAAAAGGTTTGAATACCATCAGACTGATCCAGCTGAAGTGTATCACCATAGAGAAGTTATTACCTCTGTGGTGAAGTGAGTGTAGGCAAGTGGATCCAGAAATTCACTGAATGTCTTCTTGTAGAATTCATTGTATTCCTCTTTGGTAACTTCTTTGGGAGTCCGCATCTGCAACAGATGAGCAAAACAATAGGTATGGTATGAGATGATAAACATAAGAAAACAACGTAAAGAAAGTAATAATGCAGCAGAGAAAGACCAGCAACTGGACATTGGAAACAAACGTTCAAGTGATTATATACAATTATGGCATAGGGACAGGGGTATCCAAGAACTCTATAGGATTTAAAACACTAGTTAATAGAGCAAACAACTTACCCATATTGGCTTAGTCTCATTTGCCAATTCCCAGTCCCAGTACTTTTCTGTTTTAGTTGTCTTCTTTTTTTTCTTCTCACCCTAACAACAGGAAAGGAAGCAAACTCCAAATATGTTCCTTTATAATTCATAGAGCTGTACAAGTGGCACATGGAACAAGGTTACCTCTGGTTTCGCTTCTTCTCCCTCTTTTTGTTCTTCCTCCTCTTCCACCTAAGCAAAAAATATCCCCTTGATTAAAAATAGCATAATCAAATTGGGAAAAAAAAAAAGGGGGGGGGGAGGGAGTAGAGAGAGAGAGACTGATTAAGAAAATGGATAACCTCACCTCAACTGTTCTGGATTTCTCTTGCCATGTGTAGATGGGGAATGAAACAAATTGTGAATAGTTCTTCACCAAACTCTGGATTTTGGCAGGTTCTGAAAATTCATACTTGTCATCTGACTGTCAAAGAAAAAACATCTGAGAGTTCACCAAGGTGCATAGAGCAAAACATCAAACAAATTACGCTACAAAAATGGCACTAGAATCACTTCACAATTTCGTGATCTCGATAGATAGTAAGCAAAGGTCTGTTCAATGGCCACACAGACAGAACTTAGAAACATAAGAGTACGCAAGTGCTCATGTACATAAAACAGGCAAGTACAGCATGGAATGACAAAATCAAGTTCCTCACCAAAGTTTCCAAATAGCAGTTCCTTTTAGCATAAATGCAGGAAAGAGTGTAATATAAAATGATTTGGCATCAAATATAACGAAAAGCATGTACATGGTACCCTTAAATAAAGAGTAATTTGTGTTCCACGGCGTAGAAGCTTTTCAGGATCAGTCTCTTCTCTGATCACGTAGGAACTACTGTCAGCCACTGCTTCCCAGACATATTGCTTATCTGAACTTGGGCTCTTTGTAGAGACGACAACCTGATTGGTCATGTGAAAAGGGAACTATTCTATTACTCAACTTGAAAATGACAACCAACAGCTGACATGTATATGAACCAATACAAACTGAACTCCACCTTATCAGCAACAAGAAAAGCAGAATAGAATCCAACACCAAATTGACCAATTAGGCCAGTATCAACCCCAAGATCCTTATTTTCCTATGCAAGATAAGACATCAAAGAAATCAGATTTCAAATAACCAAAAAAATAATATAATCCACAGATACAAAAACATAAAGAGAGATGGCTAGAACAACATCAATACCTTGAGAGCCTTGAGGAACTTTGAAGTTCCACTCTGGGCAATTGTACCAAGACAGTCAATTAGCTCTTGCTTTGTCATCCCGATGCCAGTATCCCTGTCAGTAAGTTGAAGCACAGTTATATCAATTATCTACCAAGTCAACATACTAAGGAAACAATAACCGAAGCAAATATATGAACTGCGGTACGTGATAGTTATGGTCCCATTGTCTGGATCGGGTTTGATGCGTATCTCCAGCTCCCCAGCATCTCCGAGCAGGGAGGGATCCGTCACACTTAAGAACCTGAGCTTATCTAAAGCATCACTCGCATTACTGGCACAAAAGAACATATAAACCAATAAGTAAAACCAAGGGAGACGCCGCTCAGCATATCTGACACATAAACAAACAAAATGCAGCTCAGTAACAATAATTGACTCGCAATAATCACCTCACAAGTTCTCGCAGAAACACTTCTTTGTGGCTGTATAAACTGTGAACTATCAAATCCAACAAGCGACTGACCTAAAATGGTTTTAAGCAAATACAAAAACTATATGAACACACACTAATAACATCAAATCCTCGTCAGACCTGAAATTCTGAAACAACGAAGAAAAGCTAACTAAAAAAAGCATTGTTTAGTTTATACTGACAAAGAAAAGCGTCCAACTTTCCGAATCATTTTTCAACCCAATTAGGCGGAACACTTGAATAACAAAGAAAATCCCCGAAAGCACCAACCTCCGCTTGGTATTCAAACTTTTCACCAGAAGCCTCCTCTGCCTCCTTCTCGGCGACCGCGGCCTCGCATCGGACGGCAATCCGATTCTTCCTATCCTCGAGCTTCCACCTCAACCCACCGCAAGAGAACCCATTTCTCAGGCCATTTCGGGGCGGAAAAGCGCTACCAGTACAAAAGGCCTTGCCGTTGCTTTTGGCAGAAAACGGTGTTGAAGACGGAAGCGGCGCTAACGACGCTGTGGCCAGACTTCTGCTAAGAACTGGAGCCATCCAACCCCCAGAAAGTTGCAGTACTCGGGAGAGCTTGTTGGCCTCGAAATGAAGAAAGTTGAGAAATGAGCAAAAACCCTATGAAGAGGTTTAAGCAGGATAGCGGAGGATTCTAGAATTTTGCGAAGAAAATAATTCACGAGAGTAGTTTGGTTGGAACTACATGCCTGGAAATTCCATGGACCAGATTTTGCCACCTCAGCAAACCCCAATATCCGCTTCATTTTCGTTTTTCCACTTTATTTATATTTTCAGTGATATTTCTTTTCGCTTTACTAATGTTTTGGTCACTCATGGTAGCTAGTATGGCCGATTAGCCCACCATTATTTTTTCTTAGCCGAAACGACGGCCCAAGTTATAAGTTTTCTTTTTCCGAAACGACCGAAGTACAAAGTTAAGTCCATTTAATATCGTGCATTTTGTGTGCAACGGTGATTTTCAAAATGATTTGTTAGTAATTGTTTTGATATATAGTGATTATTTACTCAACTTGTATACAAATTGAAACTTTATAATTCAAGAAGTTGAAAAAGCTTTTGTTTAAACAATTTTGGAAAAGTTAGGTATTTTTTTTGTTTATTTTTATTTTCTTGGTTGGGAATAGAAAAAAATTCATAAAAATCTATTACTTCCTAAAAAAATTTATTCAAATGATTATTAATTAGAGAGCAAAAATGAGAATAGTGAGTTATTTTTAATGGAAACATTTTTAGCAATGACCCTTTTCTCCAAGAGAAATCGAGCATCATTGTAAGTTGATAATGGAAATCTCAAACTTGAGAATTTAGAAGATTTACTAAATATGAAAATAAGGTTAGGTGAATCAGGTCTTTAAGGTTCATCTTATACAATCAATTTACACTTAGATTATATTGAATATAAACAAGTAACTAATCTTTATACACAAAACTTATAATATTGACACGAATGTGAATGGATATCCATAACAAAACCACATCTATATATAATTGAGCACCTTAAGTCAAAACAAAAGAAAAATTAGTAGTCCCTCCCCATTCCACTTTTGTTGCTCCATTTAACTTTTTAAACTAATTTAACTTAAATTTATTATTATTATTATTATTTATTAGAAAAAAACTTTAAAAACAATTATTTAGAAAATATAAGTCTTAACTTAGCATTCATATATAAAGATTTTTTATTTATATGCTAAAATGTTATAAAATAAAAATAATAAATTAATTATTAAAAAGTGAATCGTGTAAAAAATTTGAAACGTATATGATAATATCTTGATGTGTTGGTAATGGATGACCAATGTACTTGTCAAAAAGTAATATCTTTACCTAATGTAAGCATCATAATATTAGTCATAAATCGTATAATTTTATAAATTCGATATTAACAAAGATGTAATTATACATATATCTAGTATCTTAAGATGGTAGAGGCACTCATATAATGAATACTACTCATATAACTATATACGTGGAAAAGTTATGTGAATAAACACATAAATACGAATTTGACGCCATAAATAGGAATGCCAATGAACAGTGCGAACTTGCCACCACTTGGAAATGTGAGGAAGCATCAACCATCACGTCAGCAAACTCTTTTTTGGTATAAAATGAGCAACTAATAGTTTTATAGCCAATTTTGGTTGGCCTAAAGTCATTTTTAGCCCTTGAGCTCGCTAGACTCAGACATTCGAGCCCCTAAACTTGAACTGTTGGGTTTCGGGAGCCAAACAGCGCAGCGGAATTTAACCGAAACCCTCCAGGATCCAAGTGAAACGGGGTAAACCGGGTGTTCGAAAATTTCATACCTAATTTTCGGTTGAGATCTCTCACTCAACTGTAGAGTCGAATCACAAAACCTGAACAGTTGACGTGTTCAGGCTCTCTATGGTATCCACACGAGCCTCTCGGGATCACCACGCTTCCACCACGTCCCGGCAGATGCGTTTCTCTTGCGCTCGCAGTGCTAGCTTGCGTCCTCCAAGGAATTGCAAGAGAAGAGTGCGGCTGTCCTTTTGGGAGGCTAGGGCAAGGAGACCTGCGAATTTCTCACTTAAAAGTTGTATTTATAGTGAGACTCAACTTCCAGGCCTAATGGGTTTCAAAGCCCTAATCCAATTAGGATTTAATTTCGGGCTTAATAATGGCTCAACTCTTGGGCCCATTATTAATACGAAATTAAAGTGAAACCATAACCCAAATAATTAGCCCATGCACTCTAATGATCCAAATAGCTCTATGTGTGCGACCCAATAGGCTCTTGCCATGTTGGCAATGATCATAAATCACATTTATGATCATAAGCAATGAGCGGTGTCTAGCAACACATCATTGCTACCCAAGTGACAAGATTGTCGGTGATTCGACTAAACCTTTATGATCATCACCGATATATGCCATTGTCCCTTTGTCCAAGATATCAAGACTAAGCACGAGACATGGAATGTGTCACTCTCGTATAGCCCAATCTTTGGTTTCTTGATTACCGAGTAGACCAACTTAAACTGATGACATTGATATCGTATATCAACTCATCCGAGCATGGCCATGCATTTTCTAAGTCTCACTCTATCAAGGGGCCCGAAGATATCACTCCCGTTACATAGGAGGGACAAATCCCATCTTGATCATACAAATCCCTCCGCATGATATGTGACATACCCAATGACCTCCTTCAAGTTCACTCAGTTACGAGCAACAAAGGAAAGTATCAAAGTATGTGACTCACATGTAGGGAACCTTGATGATCTTAGGTCGAAGGACTACATATACCATGATCACTATGAGAATCACTTATGACACTCATATAACGATCCATGAAGTGTTCTCATGGTGGGTCGGTCCAGTACACAAGTTCTCCAACTTGTACCCATATGTAGACTAGATATCTCATATTAGTCTCCACATATGCTAGTCATTATGTATTATTGCAACCCGCTCCACAATAACACTAGACTAGGGACGTTTAAGAATATCATTATTCTAGGGTTACAATTATGTTTATTACGTTACGCAGAAACAAAACAACAAACATAATTGCTGGATTAATGCCTCAATAAAATATCATGGCTCAATGTGCAAAAATACAATCATCTCATGATTGGCTTTTTGGGCACAATACTAACATGAACTTGGTTGAACTCACCCCCTAAACTTGAAAAAATATGACACTTTGGCCCTTTTGATTGTGTTTTGCCCTAATGCCACTTGTTCCATCTCAACCTAATATGCTCTATTATCTACATTTCCTCTACCGAAAGCCTCTATCGTGTCCTTTATTCGTCAACCACAAGCCTTCGTGAATCACTGGAGGTTTCGTCAATAAATTCACTTTTCTCTTCTCCACTTTAACCCAAAACCCATCACAATCTCAATTACATCGAAAATTGACAATCGCCTCAAAAATCGTCATCCTTCCTAGTGAGATTAGTAACACACCCCTTATATCATTCTCTCTGGAATCTATTGCACCTGCTACAGCGGAGGACGTGTTTCACAGGCCTGCAACATTGGCCACACGTCAAAATTGAAAATGTGGCCTGACCAGTCCTTCTTTCGATCAACTTCACAAAGCTTAGTCAGTGAGGTGGTTAAGCATTTGGGTTCAGCGGGTGTTCAAGTCCTAAATATTAAAAATATGAGCAGAAGGTGAAGTTGAGAAGTTAGTGCAAGTGGGGTGATTGGTGCAAGGAGGTTGGTGAATCTGTAAGTGGCAAGGCGGAGGTGGGTTGGCAGTCGGCTGGTGAACCATGAATGAAAGCAAATCAGGTGGAGATGAGAGCAAGTGGCATTAGGGCAAAAACATCACATGACATTACGTATGGTCAAAAGGGCTAAAGGGTTCCATTTTTTTAAGTTTAGGAGGTGAGTTCAATTAAGTTCAAGTTCAAAGGTTTAACTGTCCGGGTGTAACAAGTTTGAGGGCCAAAAGTGGCTTTAGGACATTTTGGTTTAAAACACTTTGCCTTCCGCTTGGCCCTCTTCAGCTCTGATTTCCACGGTCATCTGAACATTTCAAAAAAATCTCGCTACTTTTTCAAAATCAACCGGGTCACCCATACACTCATAGTTAATTTTTACTTTTGTCAAAATCTCATTATTTTTTACAACTCTTTAGAGAATCAATTGAGAATAATTAAATTTTATTTTTTACATATTTTTAACTATTCCATTCCACTTTTTCTATATTTATTTTTTATTCACCTCTATACTTTTTTTCGAAGAGACTTTACTATGTTTTTTTTATTAATTGAACTAATGGATAAAAATATTAAAATGAAGAGTTGTTTGCTTATAGGTGCTTTTAAATTTCATTTTTGTATGTTGATAATTTGTTGTGCTTTATATGTGACTTGGACCATAGAATTGAATATTGAAATTTACAATATTTTGATATGTTCCATGTGTGTATGTTGACACAAATACACACACACATAATCAGTACATTTGAAAACAATATCATATGGTATCAGTATTGTACCATGTCATTGAAATTCAATAGATATGAGTTGGATATAAGTTTTATTTTCTTCTCACCCACAGAATTTGGGTAGGACGTAGGTTTAAACTTAACCCTCCCAATATACATGTGTGTTCCATTACATTTTACATTCTTTTTAGATGCTAGATTTGTTAAGTTTCAAGCATTCTTTGTTAAAAATTTGTGTTTGCTTAAATTTGTATGCATGGTACTTATATATTACTTATATGTTGCTTCAGTTTGTATCAACCATGACATCATTACTGATTTCAAAAGGTTTCAAGTCTACACGAATTTCAAAAGGTTTCAATTCGCTCTAAGACGTTATTCATAATATTAGTCGGAATTCAACAAGTTTCAAGCCCAACATACTACTTTATAAACAGGAAATAGATCAACTAAAAAATCATCACTTAGAAATCCTTAGACCCTCTCTCAAAGATTGACAAATGGAATCTATAAGAATGAATAAGTCATAAACCTTTTGAAAACATGTGTCGATAAGTAAGTATATTTGAAGTTATAAATGGAAGTATTCAGATTAATATTTTAAATTACTTCCCTCAAATAAGAATAAGTCAGCATGATGATAGTATAGCTTAGTTAGTTCCATTCCAAACTGTCATCCTCGAAAGAAATTAACACTCAATTCATTTTAACTTTAGTCACTTGACTATAAAATATCTTATTTTTATTTTTACATCTTTTTTATTTAAAAATTATTTTAATTAAAAGTTAATATTATGTAGCTACAATAATCAATTGAAAATACAATTTTTATAATCTTACTAAATTTTTATGAATTTTTCTAGTTTTAAGTCTTAAAAAAGAAAAATTTATAAAAATTTAACAACATCCTAAAAAATTTCATAAAAATTTAACATCCTAAAAATTTACTTTCAAATTGATTATTGCATCTACATAATATTGGCTTTCAAATAAAAATATTTTTAAGTAAAAAAATGTAAAAGTAAAAAAAAAATAGTTAACTTTAGACAAAATGAATTGACCCTAATTCCCTAACAAAAAAGACAAGCAAACTAATGGAATATCTACACAGTCAAACCCTAGAACCAAATAAACCTACTGTAACTAGAACTTTATCTCGATCTAATATTCCAAGAAATTTAAATCCTATTCTTCCTCTTAAAAGTCCGATGATAGTTTCAAAAGAAAATACGCAAATGACATGCAGTAATGGAAAATACAGCTATTAGCTGCTAATTAGTCACCAACTTCAAATTTTCAATTAGTCACTCAAAATATGCACTAATGGAAAATAGAGCCATTAGTCACTAATTAGTCACCTAATTAGTCACTAACGGAAGGGTAGTCTATTACTAAATTACTACCAAACATACAAAGTTCAGTCCAATTAATATCGTGCATTTGTGTGCAATGGTGATTTTTTAAAATGACTTATTAGTAATTATTTTGACGCATAGTGATTATTCACTCAACTTATATACAAATTGAAATGTTATAATTAAAGATGTTGAAAAAGTTTTTCTTTAAACTATTTTGGAAAAGTTTGGTATTTTTTTTGTTTATTTTTTTTATTTTTTTTATTGGGAATTAACAACAATTCATAAAAAATCTATTACTTCTTTAAAAAAGTTGATTCAAGTAATTATTAATTAGATAAAGTATTGATTTTCAAATGACATTGATTTTAGAAAAAAAAAAAAGTCAGTAGAAATGAGAATATCTAGTTATTTTTAATGGAAACCGTTTCAGCAATGACCCCTTTTCCTGAGAAAAATCAAGTATGGTTGTTAAGTTGAGAATGAAAATCTAAAACTTGAGAATTTAGAAGATTTGCTAAATATAAAAATAAGGTTAGGTGGATCATGCCTTTAGGGGTCACCTTATACAACCAATCACACTTATAGTTTTATTGAATCTAGTCAGGTAACTATTCTTTATAAATGAAACTTATAATGTTCACACAACCGTGAATGGATGTCCAAAACAATAAACCACACCTATACTCAATAAGTACCTTAAATCAAAACAAAAAATATTATTATGAGATAACATCTTGATGTGTACTTAATTACACAAAATAATGCTTGAACAATGTACTTGTCAAATATAAATGTCTTTATATACCTAATGCAAACATCACAGTATGAGTGATAAATCATATAATTTATGAATTTGATATTAACATAAGTGTAATTATACATATATCTTGTATCTTAAGCTAAGCTGCACAAAACATCTTGAAAGCGAAAGCAGGAAAACATCATTTTTTAAAATTTAAGTAAGTAAAAATGTTATAAAAGCATGAATGGGAGTGGTAGTTGAAAGCGAAAGTAGAAGCATTGATCCAAAATAAAAGAATTATACAACTTAGATCTTAAGATGGAAGAGGAACTCATATAATAAATACTACTTAAGAAAAGTTATATGAATAAACATATAAAGAAGAATTTGGTAAATTATTCTATGGTACTCTTATCATAACATAAATCAACAACACACATTAATTGTTGCTAAGGCATTTGCCTTCTTCACAGTACATTGGTGGCGCCATAGCCCATAAACAAACATATTTGCTTTCATCATTTTCATATGCATGGTCATTGAAACGTCAGTTATGAATTAAAAATCGAGTAAATTGCTTAAATGGTCCACAACCTTTAGTTATTGTTTTTTTTTAGTCCCTAATTTGCTGAATATTCTGTTTTGGTCCTAAATCTATTAAAATTATTTCATTTTGGTCCCTCACCAAATGAAATTCATTAACTCAAAATAATTTTCTGACAGAAATTTTTAAAATTTTAATTTAAATATTCGGTAACTGTCTTTCAATAAATTTAAACAGTTTAAAATTTTTTTACAGTAAATGAAAATTTTAAATTAGTATTTTTTTTCTTTCTAAATGAAATAAATTTCATTGATAGAGAGAAAAAAAATTGATTTGAATTTTTCATTAACTGTAAAAAAATTATTATACAAATTAAATTTATTATAAAATAGTTATTGGATAGTTTAAATTATGATCTAAAATTATTGGATAGTTTAAATTATGATCTAAAAAGTTATTATCAAACAAATATTTTAAGTTAACAAATTTCATCAAATTGGAACCAAAATGAAATCTTTTCAATAGATTTAGGACCAAAACGAAACGTTTTAATAGGTTTAGGACTAAAACAGAATATTCAATAGGTTATGGACTAAAAGGAAACAATGACTAAAGCTTAGGGACCATTCATGAAATTTACTCATTAAAAATCTGAATATAAAAGTGACATGGGCTATAGTTGTTAAATCAAATTTTAGATCATGAATATAAACCTTAGTTATGAATTAAAAATCTGAAATTGAATTGCAAGATATTTGACAAATACTATTTTATTCATTTATAAACAATCTAAATACACACATACAAACACAAAATATGATACATATAAAATGGGCATTTCACATAACAAGCGTAACACGGATTTGATGCAGCATTTGACCACTTTAAAATTAACAATCTTTGGAAGTTTTTAATGTTTATCAATTGTTATAAAACATCAGATAAAATAACAGAACTATATATAAGTAGTTATCCTCAAGTTTTTTACATTTATCAAATTTGTATATGTGCTAAACTACAAATTTTTAACAAATATCCAATATTTTTTAAATCAGATGATTAATAAGATAAATTCTCACCACAAATTCACCATTTTTACAATTAATCTCTACTAGGATAATGCCTTTAATCGACAAAGATATGATAATTTTTTTTTAACAAAAGATGTTTTATTCCAAGTAAAAGTAAGTCAAATGATATCTTATAAACCAACGATGGTATAAGCCTCTAAGAAACAATAGAAATATAAAACTAGCTATAAAAAGGTTACTTATTCCTACGACTCCAATTGAAGGGAAGAGAATCGGATCAAACTAAATCTTCCTGGTAAATTAGAATAAATCTGAAATACAAAACTCATAAATAATTGGAACAAAGTCTAGACCAAACTAACAATAACCAAGCAGTGTAAGACTTGACTAGGCATCAGATACCTGAATAAGAGTATCTATAAAAATAAAAAAATTACATATAAAACATTAAAAAAAAATAAAGACTAATTTTATTCTATTGCCAAATATAGGGACACCCTAGTAGAACTAAGATTCTAGTGAATATAAGAGAAAACATAGATCCATTGTTCCTCATCTTTAATTGAAGATATATTTTATGAGAGTCTCAAATCACTGTTAAATACCAAGATTTGAAGAATATTACATCCACTATAAAATCTAATAGATAACATCAAACAAGACCATTCAAGCAATAAAAATATTGAAAGAAAACTAGCCGGATCCAGAATGAAATCTGAATCTGACCGAAAATGGCGAAGAAGGATAAGAGAAATGGCATAAGGGAATAAGTTGGATGAGAGATTATAATTACGTTGATAGTTTATTTTCACAAATTCATTTGTTGCAAATTAATTAATTTATCAATCAATTTTACCATTTTCAGTAAAAGTTAACATACTAACAAATTAATTAATTTATCAATCAATTTTACCATCTTCAGTAAAAGTTAACATACTAATAAATGAATTCTTTTCTTATAATGTTTTGGTGAGTTAGAAATGGTTAAGCAATTAGTGCATTAAGTACTAGAGCAACATGATATAATATTGGATATTTACTAAATTATATAATTACCAGAGTAATAAATAACATATATAATTGTGAAAATAGTTTATTACTAGAATAACCCTAAGCATGACTTTTTTTTTTTGAAGAAGTAAATATTATAGTAATGGAGAAAGTGTACAATGATCACCTAAAATATCAAGGCAAATAACAAAAGAATAAAAAACTAAATGCATAGCTTTATTTAATAGTTTTCGCTAGATCAAAATAGTTCACATGAACACAAATATCAAAATAAATTCTATCAACCACCTGTTGTGCGATGTGGTGACTCCCCTTAAAGCATCAATTATTTCGCTCCTTCCATATGTAATATATGACTGTTCTAGTTTTGCATATTTTCCCCAGGGAAGACCTTTTTTTGAACCTCGTACATAACCAATAAATAACTTCCCTCCATATATGAATTCCCGGTAAATCCTCAATTATTTCATTGCTTTTTACAACTGCCTCCTCGGCAAAGGGACAAATAAGAAAAAAGGTGATTCTGGATCTCCCCCATCATTTAACACGGGCAACACCTATTTGGCCTAACAATTCTTGTATAACACCATTCATACTAAGTATAAAGCCTCTTCTCAGCATTAACCAAAGTATAAATCAGTGTTTTAGCACTAAACTCATATTCCACAATATAGCCTTTCATGGAGCATTACTTTCATTTGGTTGGACCCTGTTATACATGTTTTGGCTCATCATGGCAGCAAAGACCACCTCATTACTCTCAAACTTTTTCATTAGCCAACCCACCACAATAATAAGACCATCGTTAAAATCCATAAATTTTTTCCTTAGACATAGTAAGCATGACATTTTAGATCTTAGAGGATAATTGTAATTTTTTTCCATGTAAAGTAAAAGTATAGTCTTAAATTAGGGATTTTGCTAACTTAATAATGATGATGATGATGATGATGATGATGATGATGATGATGATGATGATGATGATGATGAAAAACTAAGGATTTTAAGTATCCATTAATTACATATTACAAAATTGTTTCCATTAAATTCTTAAATTGAATGACTGAGCTATCAATCATTTGAATAAACTCTCAGTGTGAGACTGCTAGGAAAACAATGATGCACTTGTTATGGGAATGCCCAAGTGCTTTAGAAGTTTGGGGTAGTTTTTACTTCTCACCTCTTGTTATGCAAGTTTCATTATTTGATTTTTGACTTATAACGATCTTAGCCTCTCAACCAAAATGAAAATTTGAGTGGCTTTTGTATCTAGTCTTTACTATTTGGATTATATGGCAGGGTCAAAATGAGCACATTTTTCGTAATGTCATCTTTTATACTCAGTCCATTATAACAAGGAAAGTTATTTTTTGGCAACAAGTTATCACTCCTAAAGACTACCTAATTCTTTTATCTACTCTTCCATTCAACACCCTAGATCCCCTTTTATCATTCATAGGGAACTAAAAAATTATTAGAACTTTTTCAAAATCCGGACATCTTTCTTGTTGATGGAGCGTGGTGTGCATCTTCAAAGCTAGGAGCAGTTGCATGGGTTGGGATGGGTATTAGTACCCCACCATGCTTGAAGGACGAAAATTTGATTCCCTATTGTTCTTCTCCATTATAGGCATAACTCAGTGCTGTTGCAAGAGCCATTCAAGCAGCCCAACGTCTTAAGCTCCAATTTGTCACATTTTTATCTATTTGTACACAGGTTCTTACTACTTTATACAGTACATTGCTGCTTAGTCTCACAATGGAGAATACAACTCGGGAAATAATATCTTGGATAGATAAATTCTCTCGCTACTCAATGTTCATTTTATCTTAGGAGCGAGTCTCCCCGGCGCACGACTTTTGTGCTTCTTTTTTTCCTTAACTTTCTTTATTTTGTATGCTTTTGGCTACCAAAAAAATCGATAATGCTTTTTCCATAATTCATTAAATGTAAAAGGAAAGAAATTAATATTATTAAAATAAGGAGAAATTTGCCTTTATTGACATTGCCTTTAGGCAAGGTAAGCATCTTGGGTTCTCATATACTTCTGTTATCCATAACTAGTATTCATGAATTAAGAATATAAAAGGTCTAACCTTGTATATTTGTTCTTATAACTTTGTTGTTTTAGTATTGTCCATATAGAATGAGCGAGTACATATTCTTCCATTTCTTTATCTATTATTGATTAATTATTCATAAGTAATAAGCTCAATTCCTAAACAAAACTTAGGTTCACGTTGTTCTTTTTTAGAGTTATTATATTTCTTAGATTCTTATATATCGTGTTAGAAAAAATAAGGGAGGATGGAAATGAATAAAAGCTTTGAAGCATGAAATGACTTCACTTTCCTAAAGATAATTATTCCCCCACTATAAAGTATTATAAACATGTCTTTATGATACAACAAAACTTTATGAAAAAACTTTATTAAATTTGTGAAATGTCTCATTTATATAGAAAATGGGAAAATACAACCCTTTTCTTAATAGATATAAACATTTATAAATATGTGTTTTTTGGAATAAACACAATTATTCATGAATATATATGTTTCTTGCAAATAATGTAATTTTTAGAAGAGTTACAAATTTTTAAATTTTAAGTAATTTATAAAATTAATTAAATTCAAATAATCAAAAACATTTTTCAGTTATGTAGAACCTACAAATTACACATAAAACTTAAAAATGTTCCAACATATTGGACAAACATGAACTCATAATTTACCATTCATATTACGGTGAATTATATTTCTAAATTCAATTTTATATAGTTATGTCATGCGAATATGATTAATAGAATTTTTCAATTAAACATCTAATATATTGTAACTAAAACTTGTAATTCCAGAATAAAAAATACTTACTTCAATGTAAACATGTTCAACTCCAAATTCTAACTGTTCTGACCATTGTTTTTTATTACCATAAACTTGATCGATAAGGCATCAAAATTAAAAAAAAAATGCGTAAGATCGTGCAATAATGACTAATAAAAACATGATAAGATAATAGGTAAATCGCACGTGTTAATTCCAACTTTTTAATTCTGCATCAGTTCTAACACCAACCTGCAATTTGTTCATTCAATCTTTCTAATGTAGTTAAAACATTTCACTTTAAATGTTTTTTTTAATGGAATTTGTTATCTTAGATGAAAAATGATACGTCAATATAGTATTATAAGGGAAAAAGTGCTTTCTAATCCCTAAAAGCTTTACCTTTGGCATAATGACCTCAAAATTTTTCTATCTTACCATCCAACTACCTTCTTCAACCTTTTGCCTCCATTTTCGACCTACCCCTCTTCTCCGTCACCGCCACCCTTCTCCACCTTTGGCCGAACTCGGAGGGCATAAAAGCGAGCAAACTCATAGGGAGCTTAAATAGTCTCTGTGGAATTTCATCGAGCAGTTGATCTGCGACACAAAATGCATCATCCACATACACAAACTAATAACATTGGCTAGGTTTCAATGAATCAGCCATGGCTTCTCCCCTGCTCATCAACAAATTAGCGAAATTGGTTGGGTTTCGATGAATCCTTCTTCCCCGAATCCGTCTCTTTGCCATCGGCAAGCTCAACTAATTGTTTTGGTTCGTTCTTTGGTCCAGCAAGCTACAATTTCATTGTTGGACTTCTAAATCTGCTGTCCGATTGTTATGACTGTAGTTACTGAGTTAGCAGCATGGCTGCGTGGCTGTGATTGCATAGGAAGCATGGCAACAGTTGAGGAGCTAGTGGCAGTGAGCATGGAGGAGGTACCAAGGCCACTCACCTTGGACAGGGAGCAAGTGAGAATTGCAGGCAGAGAAGCTCTCAATCGGGCTTCAATTCAGACAACAAATCAACGATGGCAAATTGTAGGCGATGGAAGGCTGATGAAATCACGACAGAGGATGGAATCACAAACAAAATAGCGATGGACAAAGGCAAATCGTAGGCAAAATTATGATGGAGGATGGAATTGCAAACGAAATCTCAAAGGAGGATGAAACCACAGAAGAAATCACAGGCAGATGGAGGATGGAGGATGGGGGTGGCCGAGGATGGAGGACGGCGGAGGCCGATTTGCAAAAGGAATTTTTATGGGGAAGGCCAGATTCGCAAGAGGTAAGACCGATTCATCACCTTCACCGTAGAGAGGAGCAGAGAAGGCCAGAAAGGGAAGAGAGGTATAAGAGAGTTGGCCGGAAAAAGTTATGGAATTTATTTTGGTAAAAGAAATATTTACTGGGGTTAAAATAAATATTTTATTTTACAATAATATTCTAATGTGATGTTTTTTTGTCTGGTTTAACGATTCTCGTTATAAAAAAGTTCAAAATGAAATGTTTTAATCATGTTAGAAAAACACAAAAAATAAATTATAGGTTGAGATTAGAATTAAAATAAAATTAAAAAGTTGGGATTAACACTTACAATTTACTCTAGAATAATAATTATTTCCATATTAACACAACTACACAATTTTAGACAATTTTGAAAATTGGCCATTCATGACAATTGACACGGTGACAGCCAATGCAGTTGCTGTTCACCTCCCTAAACCCTAAAGAGAAGTAAGATCGAATTTTTTTAGAGAGGGAAATGCCAGGAGGGTTACGGAAAAACTCTCTCTCTCTCTCTCTCTCTCTCTCTCTCTCTCTCTCTCTCTCTCTCTATATATATATATATATATATATATATATATATATACACACACACACACACACACACATATACATATATATACAGTTGACATGAAAGTACTATTTTAGCGTTATAACTAACAACAATTGTCGTGATTGTTTGAAAACGATTTTAAACACTAAAAAAAATGTTCAGATAAAATCAAATAGTTTTGTAATTATATATATATTTTGTTTTTTTTAAAAAAAAATCGTTCTCATGCAGGTACTGGAAAGGGAAAATTTTTTTATTAGTAATGTTAGATATTTTGAAAAAAATATTTTTTGTCTTCAATTTTTACATTTCACTTAGATGTGGCCAAAAAGTAATATACCATGTTAACTTTTAATAAAATTTAAATAATTTTATTATATTTTAAATTATAAGCTCCATCTAATAACTAATAAAAATTTAACAAAATAAATATGTAAGACTCCTTTTTTCTGGATCATGTTAAAAAGAATTTTTTTTAATACTGAAAAGAATTTACAAGGCATGATATTAGGGAGCATTTGGAAAGTAAATGGTTGAAGTGTCTGTATTCTGAAGCATGGAGGGCTTCAGATCATATCTGCTAGCACAGGAATGCTTGTGATTACAATGCAAGCTGGGGGAAAAGGTGCCGAACCAATGTTGCTGCGGTGGCCTTACGCCTTCGGTACCGTTTTCCCAGGTGCTTCAGAGAAAGATTAAATTTTTTTGAATAATAATGTAACAGTCTTGGGCAAATGAAATTGTCCGAGAATGTTGGGCTATAAAACATTGGCCCAATAAAAAAAAATAGTTAAACATTTTGGGCCAAAAACAGAAAAATGGCCCAATAATTTTAATATGACAACAGTTGAGTCCATACATATTTTAAGAACCGGAAAATGGGTTAACCCCATAGAAGTTCTATAGTTTTTACAGTGCTTTACTGGTACTCGGAGTTTGGTATCATGTATTGAACCCCCTCAGTTTGCACAATTATATTGAAGACATTTTTAAAATTAATTTGCCCTTAATATTGAAAATTGTAATATGAGCTGGAAAATTAAAGTAAAGTTTTTCAATTAATATGATTATTTTTCCTTAATATTGTTATTACTAGACAAAAAATTTAAACTATATTATCACATGTATCTTAATTTTTTATATGACTTAAGACATCCCGAACTTGCATATCTAATGTCTTATTCTTCAATTGTACCTTTTTACAATGATTTTTCATATGTGAAAAAATTACTATTAATTTTTTCTCAATTTTTTGGATTTTGTAGTAACGTTGGTTATTTAAACTAATTATATATTTATTAACCATTAATATTTGAAGAAACCTATGCATATTTACCTCCTTTAATAACCTATCATATTTTGTGCACGCATGCACACACACAATTACAGGTGTAATTTTGTGCATACTAGAGTTGTAAATAAACGGAACAAATACAAATAAATCCGTTTCATGTTCTTTCATTTAACCTTAAATGAGCATGAACAATAAATGAGCAACTTTTCTTTGTTTGTGTTCATTCATTTATAATTGAACATGTTCATGTTCATTTGTTAATAATAATATACGCTAAACTCTACAGAGATAATAGACTTAAGTTATATCATTCATAGTATCTCTGCGATACCATATTATATAGAAAAACTATTGACAATACATGGCTATACCAGGTATTTGAACCTACAAACTAATAGAAACACATCTTAAAAAATAAGAGATATAAACCTAGCATAATGTTTGGACTAATAAACGCTAACTCTTGATCTAGTATGAGAGTGGAACTCGCTACTACCACATTTTTAATTTGCAACTCCACCGCCTCATTTGTCAAGGAGAAAAAAACTGAATCCAACAAAAGTAAAAAAGAAAACTACATTGATAAAGTCAATTATTTGAAAAAAAAAACATAAAAATTAGGAAGAAATGACTAAATTCTGCTGAAAAACCAATTAGATTCGACCAATTAGACTAATGTTGGAGAGACTTTTTCAAAGGGAAGGGAAGGTTGTCAACATAAACAAATATAATTGAACAAACGGACGAACAAACAAACAAAAGTAAAATATTAAGAATAAATAAGCTTATAAATGAATATCTAAACGAACAAACAAAGAAATATACAAATAAAAGAATGAACATTAACCAAACTATTTGCGAACATAAATGAATGAATGAAACCTTATTTGTGTTTATTAATTTAATTTAAATGAACATAAAATTCCATTCGTGTTCATTTATTTAACTAAATAAACAAATATGAATGAACTTTGCTAAACTCTCGAACCGTTCACCAAACTTTCTGTTCATTTAAAGCATTATACATATATAGTTTTTGCCATTTAAAGTTTATAAAGTATAGTTTCAAGCTTCTACACTAACTTGATGTAATTCTAGTTGATTTTTAGTAAGTCCAAACACTGTGAATTGTAGGGATCGTATAAATTGAATGGATAATCAATTAATCCACTTGTGATTCAAATAAAAGAGACGGTGAATCAATTCAAATCAAATCACGAATTGCAGAATTCTCTAATTACTATCCTCCAGCTTACTTCAATTGGGCAAAACCGAAAAACATGTGGCTAATTTAGACTGAGTTATAAACATGAGTGATATATTTGTGATTGTTCCCATAAATTTTCTCGTCAATTGCCCTCCCTCGTGCACCTTTTGTTGTCTCCTCATCCCACCGCCTAATCTCGGAGCATCGCCGGCGGCGACTGCTTGCCATCTATAGTCTTCGATAACATAATATCAAGTCCCGGGAAGCAAAAAAAGGCCATCTCGCATTGAATATTCCAGTTTTTCGAGGGCTTTGAGGTTCCCTTTCCTTGCTATGAGCTTCGGACAAGAAAACGAGGAACTAGGAGAAGGGTGGCGAATGGTCATTAGTCATTACTGAATGAAATGGGTTTATCCTGGCATCTTCGATACCGGCTCTTTCCCAGGCCTCAAATCCAAGGTACATGAATAAATCATTTTTTATTCTTTTTTTCTTCCCCGTTTGTTTGGCTTCAAAAGATATTTGAAGTAAGCTGCTTCTGGATTACTTGCTACTGTGCTTTTCTCAATTTTGTGCCATGTTAGTGTAAAGGAACTTGCAAATGATTGCAATACGATCTGGATTCTGGTATAGTATGGTTCATGCACATTGTTGGGAAAGTGGAGAAAATACGGGTTCTCAAAGTAGTTTTAGTAATTCCTATGCTGGTAATCGTATTGTCTTCAATTGTGGCTGAGTGAAGACTTAGAATTTGTATAGTTCGGGCAAGATTGTAATGAAACGGATAGTGCTTGCTGAAAATGTATGTTGTTTAATTAGTGCTGTGGAGGCGCCCTTTATGTACCGAAATCTCCCACAAGCATCCACAGCAGCAGTGGGACATCAAGCAAGTAACAAAGGCCAACTTCATCGATTCCTTGGAGGAGATCAAAACCAACATCTTCAACTGTGATTTTGTTGCAGTCTCACTTCAGAGTACTGGTTCATTTTCTGCTTCATGGCAACGTGTGTGTTCCTTTGACACGGCTGATATTGCCTACCTCAAGGCTAGACGTTCTGCTGAACGTTTTCAGCTACTTCAGTTTGCTGTTTGCCCCTTTTCTGTTTCTGACTACAAAGTTACCACCTACCCGTGAGCATTCTTCTGTACCACAAATATGCTCTATGAGCAGTCAAATTCTTCCCATTTAAAAAAAAAAAAAAATTGTTTTATCTTATCTGATGGGTTAATTTGCAGGTACAATTTTCATATATTTCCAAGGGATGACTGGAACATAGGGGTGCCATGTTACAGTTTTTCATGTCAAACATCGTATTTTACATCCATGGCTCAACAAGGATTTGACTTTAATGAATGCATATACAATGGTAAACACTGATATCTTGCTTGTAACTTCCTTTCTGAGGTTAAGACCTTGAGTTTGATTGAGACTGGTAAATCTAATTGGTTGGTTTAAGCCTGTTGTTAACAATAAGCTAAAACACTTATCTCTGAAATGCTAATTTATACTAGTTGGTATTTGGATATCTTGCTACTTTTTCTTAGATGGTAGGAATAAGTCAAGATTTATTTGTCTGATATTATTTTCCACTTTACTGTTTCTTTACCAAAGCAAGCATCTTTCTTTGATAGGTATAAGTTACCTATCCAGAGCACAAGAGTCTGCAGCAAAAGCTCGTCTTGGCAATGCAATGCTCATTGATAATTCTAAATCTAGTTCCATCGCAGCCAGTGTTGCTGATTCAGTATTCGTTGAGAGAGTCAAATCACGTTTGAAACATTGGAGAAATACATGTAAAGACACCTCTAGAACAAGGACAGATGGTAAAGATCCAATAAACATTTTAATGTTTTGGGTTTTGTTTGGCAGCATTGTTAGCATTAGCATTCACCATGAAGTGACTGGCAGTTGTGATCTTTCAAGTCATTGAAATTAGGTGTTATCAGTGGATGGGTTCTAACAATTACTAAAGCTGATGATAGTAAATGTTGCCAAACAAAGCCCCCATATTTCTCTCCATTTAATGCGTTTTCTTTTTCCATTGACTTTAATTTTTGTAGAAGCTCTTGTTAGCAGTTTGAGAAAACTTCTCCTAGGAACTGAGCAGTATGGATCTAGACCCTGCATGACAATAGATGTTTGCAGTGAGCGTCAAGTTCAACTTGTAATTGAGGTAGAATGATTTGCCTATAAGGTTTTCTCAGTTGCTAATATGATAGTGTATGTTTAGGCGATAGTTTAGATAAAAATACTAGCATTTTATGTGGCCTTCTTTATGATGGTGCTTGAATTTTGTGTGGACTTGTTTTAGACATTGGATGAAGTTGGCAATGATCTTGTCACCTTGGTAATACCTGCAAAGGGTGGAGGAACACAGGCTGTTCGTGTTATTTTGACAAGTTCGAAAGATGATAAAGATCTCCTTGAGGTATTAGACATTATTCTATAAGTGATTTTTCAGTTCGAGTAAGTTATTACTCCCTCCATCCCAAATTGTATTACTCATTTACAGGTACAAAAATTTTAGGTAATTTTTTTCTTTTCCATATGTACCCTTTGTTGGTATAGGTAACGATTTGAAAGTAAAAAATTCATTTGCTCTGAGAATTGTGTAAAGTGTTTAATGCTTCAAGTTCATAGGTTTCCTTGGTCAAATTTTAATGACAGCAGCACATTAAACTATTAATGTGTGGTCCCTTTCTCAAGGGTATAATCGGGAAGATATTATAATTGTTTTTTCTAGGAAATGGTTCAATCAATTGGAGATCATAATAGAAAGTGGCTTAGAGAAAATGGGACTCTGGGAGTTTTTCCTAATATTCTCTACGTTTTACCTCTAATTGTCGTTACAGAAAGAAATTCGAGATAATGAAGATGAGCAAAACAAAAAGATTCGTGGCTTTAGAGAAGTGATTGATATGATATCTGCTTCGCAGAAACCTGTTATCTCCCAAAATTCACTAAATGGTTTGTTTTCCTAAAGAATTTCTCATATATTCCGCATAAGCTCAGTTTGTTTCTTATTGGCTATGCTCAGCAATGTTCTTGTTATATGCAGATTTTGCGTTTGTGCACTCAAAATTTGTAGCCCCACTTCCTCATGATGTTGATAAATTCATGGCTTCTTTGCAACTGGTTTTTCCGCACATATTTGATATCAGACATCTGATGAAGGAAATAGGTCCTCTGTCAAAGGTGAATAACATAACTGCAGCTCTATCGTATTTGAAGACTCGGTTCTTTGCACCAATTGACATTGAAATTGGACATGAGGGTAAGAGTTGTTGCTTTATGCGCAAGCATTCTTCTCATCATACTTCTGTGACATTTTTACAATCATTGCTTCTTGTGCTCAAATTGATCTGCCATTTGTTCATCTTATTTCTTTCTTTCTTTGTTTTTTTTTTCCCTTGGGTTGTCAGCTTTCAGAAGTGAAGGGAAGATTCATGGGCAAAATATAGTGAAAATATGCAATTTGTTTGCGAGGCTATGCTCTATACTGAAGATAAGGCCAACCATGATCCAATCTGATAAAAAGGTAGTTGCTCCACCTCTACAAGAGCTTGCAAACATTTTCAACTCTAGCAGTTCCCAAGCACATTTTGATGAGGACGTTAGAGTTCGAAGAAAGAGCCAAACAAAGGCTAGCTGTGAGGATTTGGTTTTCTTATGGGGTTTCAGGCCTACATTGTCTGGAGGAATGTTGAAGAATATGCTGCAAGGGTGCCATCACATTTTCTCTGAACAATTTGATGTCCGACTCGTAGACAAGACATGTGCAATCGTTGTCTTCAGTCGCCCTGGATTATCTAAAGCTTTTCTGGATCTGATGGAGGGTGATGAAATCAATGGATCGTTAAGGGATATAGTATCAGATGGTATGCGGGCAGCAAGTTATGAAGCTTATCGGACAGCTTGTAAGTTGGGTATATGGGAGGCAAATTTAGCAGATGCATTGGACAAAACGGTTTTGAGCCATGATTGCTTACAACAAAGTCAGTCCTATGCCCAGCCAACCGACATTTACTGGAGCGATGACCTGATCAACTTAGATGATCTATGATCTGTTTGCAATTATTGTTCTAAGACCGATGCCACTAGAGATTGAACCCCTTTTATTAAATCTGAACTTCGGAGCTTATTGTTTGAAATTTATGGTCTAACAAAGCCAATACGGATGGGGCTGCAAGCATGTTCTTCACCTGTTGCATTGCCAAGCTTTAGCAGTTTTTATCAAACGCTAGCATATCTTTCTTACCCAAGATCATATATATATCTTGATTTTAGCAAAAAAGAAGAGTCTAGCTTTGGGAAGTCATTGTCGGCATTAGTGTTAGAGTTTTATAAAAGTTATCAAATGGTAAGTTTTAACTTTTAACTTCTACAATTTTATTTTTATGTTAAGTAAATTATCTAAAATTTTAACACTAACCATAAAAGTTGTTCCCAAACGGAAAGTAAATTACCTTGGTAACACTATTTATATGATTAGTTTTTAAATTTGGGATAATCTAGGGATTATGAAGATAACATCTTCTCACGTCTTATTTTAAAGCTTGTCATTAAATAATATATTCATGACAAGCAATTAATTTATTTCCAAAGCATCCGATTTCCTATCTAGTATCTGATTAACTTGGTTTGGGGGCGGAGTGTCTCTCAAAGCCACAGCTAGGTGGATCTCTTCCAAGATGTGCTTTTTTTTTTTAATTTATTTATTTTAAGGCGTAGCCATCTAGTCAAGCACTTCAGCTAATTCGGGAGCACCTGTAACAAAACTTGGCAAAGATAATAATTAGGAGATAATGATGTTAAAGCCCGTGAGAAATTTTCAGGTAGCAAATATGAGATATTAGCATTAAGTTAGCCGACTTAGTAGCACAGATGACATGAGAATGAGACATGGCAAGCCTAAGAGCCCTTGATAAGTTCGTCACTGCCATGGTTGTTTATAAATATCTTGTTACGTCCAAATGTGACTTTCATGTAGGTACCTTTCTGGCAGCATCAAAATTGGTGACACGCCAGATAATTTAATATGGCCATTTCAATTATATTGAAATCCCAACTACTCCATATCTTTTTCATTTCATTGTCTCCAAAGTCAACAAGTCCATTATCTTGTTTACCAAGTCTTCTTTGTCTTCAAGGAGGTGGTAATACAAATTAAAGCAACAATATTATGTCCACATTCTCTTCAATCTTCTCTTTTTCTTTTACTTTTCTTTTCCTTTTTATGGTTGCTGTTAAAAAAGTTGATGCACTGCCTCCTTAAACCTGACTGCTTGGGATTCAACTTCTAGAAGATGATTTCTCGGGTGATCAGAAAACCTTAGCACACAAAAGTTGGCAAATTCTTCAACTCCCGTAAAGCCAACAGAGCTGACGGAGTCCAAGGTCCTGGTTTTTTTTCCGGCCTCTGATGACAAACAAGATAGCTACAGATATCATTTCTTTTTGTCTTGGTCAGGCTCTGGAACTGTCACCTCTCGAGTAGTAGCAATACTATTACAGGGATCATGAAACTTAGAACTTGTTCAAGAAAACTATACTGGTAAATGTTTTGGTTCAGGACGTGTTTGAGTTGAGGAATTAAGCATGTGAAAGACTAGGTGCTCATACCAGCAAGATCAGTGACAACTCCAGCAGTACAGCAGCACCGGTTCAATGTCGGTACGAGCTTCTATCCCTCTGCCTCTGTCAATCTTTAGGTGTTCTGGTGAGCTTTTACGTTCCAAACTTGATCGTACTCTTGAAAAACCTGTGTTCCAGCAGACATGGGGTCCTAAATCTGTTTGAAATGGTTTACAAACACAAAACACAGAGCGAGTTTACGATTCTTCGTCACTAGTTCACTAAAAACCTAGCAAGCAAACTGTTTTCTGGTCTAAAGTTTACTCCCTTTTTTTTTTAAGCCAAGGAATTGTGTTTTGTAAGTATCAATAAAATAAACCCTTTTCAGATTTGTATTTTAGCTTTAACGATACGTTGTTATTTCACAGAAGTTTATTCAAGTATTTTTTTTTTATTTCTGCAGAGCGACTGGAATTCTTCAGTTCCTTTCCTTGCCGGATCTTTGTTGGCAGCCATCTCAGCTATCATGGAATCTGTGGAGACTGTAGAAGTAGAACAAGAGAGCTTTATTGAAATCGGGTGCTATCTTTACCGAGTTTCTCCAGCTATAATGGAGTTGCAGACGAGTGAGAACACTCCAAGAAATGCACAAGAGATTCTACAGTTT
This sequence comes from Aquilaria sinensis, assembly GCA_005392925.1. Taxonomy (NCBI): domain Eukaryota; kingdom Viridiplantae; phylum Streptophyta; class Magnoliopsida; order Malvales; family Thymelaeaceae; genus Aquilaria; species Aquilaria sinensis. Next base: position 472,107 of record SMDT01001407.1, read on the forward strand.
ATGATCAACAGCACGAGCTTAGTTACAGATCTTGTGAACAGGTGCCAAGTTGGGAGCCATCCGGTTTCGGACAATGAACTAAGAAGCATTATGGATGAGCTAGAGATGGTGATAAAAGATATAGGTGAATGCCTGTGTTTGATTCCATCATCTGCGTTTAAAGGAGAGGAGTATGCAGAAACTGCAATCAGATGCCTTTCCAATGAAATGCAGAATGCTCGGTTCAAAGCCTGGGAACCTCCTAAGAGTATGGGGTTGGAACAAGATCAGTTTCTTGCAGTGTCAGAACATTCTACTGAGGTTCTGAAACCGGTAGAAGCACCAGAACAGTTTACTGACGATCTGAAACCTGTAGAATCAGATCTTTACTCAGTCAGTTTCAACTACACACAAGATTATCAGATTCCAAGCATTCCAATCATTAAAAGAGCAAGTCAAAGCAGACAACAAAGGGAAAGAAGGTTAAGCAGAACATTAACTACATCACCGGCTGTGGCTCAACACATCGAGCCTCTTTATGAGACATTCTACTGTCCATTGACTAAGGAGATCATGGAAGATCCTGTTACCATAGAAAGTGGAGTTACTTGTGAAAGAAAGGCCATAACAGAATGGTTTGAGACGTTTGAACATCCTGAGGACATATTCTGCCCTATTACAAGGAAGAAGTTGAGAAGTGCAGTTCTAAGTACAAATGTGCCTCTAAAGATCACCATAGAGGAATGGAAGGAGAGAAATGAAGCTGCAAGAATCAAGGTTGCACGTGCTGCTTTATCTTTGGCTAGCTCAGATTTCATGGTTCTGGAAGCAATCGAAGATTTGAGAAGTATCTGCCAGCAGAAAACCTACAATAAGATTCAAGTTTGCCGTATGGGAATGATGCCATTGCTCATTTCTTTTCTCGAGTACACGGCGAGTGATGTGAGATGTGCCACCCTGGAACTGTTGACAGAAGTGGCAGAGGAAGATGAAGGAAAGGTTTGGTTTTCACTTTATCATGACGTGCCCAACAACCTGAATCTTAATAGAAAATAGAACAATGTCATTTTCTTAATGAAGTTGTAGTTAGTTTATCCTGTTAACTTAAGACCATAAACTTGTCATCTACGTCTTCTCTGATTCATTGCTTAATGCTCAAGTTTTGAGATCAAGGTCTGGGAGCTAAGCAGATTATAAACCTTTTTGTTTTATATTTTCAGGAGACACTCCAAAGGGTAATGGACTTCTCAGTATTTATTAAGCTACTAACAAGTAGCCACCAGTCAGTGATGCATGCATCGTTGCTCTTCTTGCTTGAGCTCACAAGATCCATAGTTCTCTGTGACACAATTGGTTCAACCACAGGACTAATCTTGGTGCTAGTCAGAATTATGTATGATTCCCAACTTGATCAATTTTCCTCAGAGAAAGCTCGTGAAATACTAGAGAACCTGGAGATGTGCCCAGAAAATATTAAGCGGATGGCTGAGAATGGATTCTTGGAACCTCTATTGAATCACCTAGTTGAAGGTAACTTCAACCCTATACTCATATTGAGCTGAACAATTCTTCAGTTTTGAGACAGCGTAACTTTAAAACAGCTAAGAAAATACTACTAAAATTCCAAATAGGCAAGAAAGTTTTATCTTTAGGGGAATATCAGTGCGCATAGCAGGTCAAGAGAAAATGAGATACTTAACATGCCACAGTGACACTAACATAAGATATTGCCGCACTTTTCCTATGACAGATTCTGAAGAAATGCAGATGGAAATGGCATCCTATTTAGGGGATATCATTCTAGGACATGACAGCAAAACGTATGTGGCTGAAAAGGCTTGTCCTCATCTTATCAGAATGATTCAAAGTGGAAACTCTATAATCAGAGGGGCAGCTTTCAAAGCTCTTGCTCAGATCTCATCACATCATCAGAATGGAAGGGCCCTGGTAGAAGCTGGTGTTGTGCGCATCATGACCGAAGAGATATTCACACGGACAATTTATAATGAACCAATAAATTCCAAGAAGGAAGCTGCCACAGTTCTTGCATATATTCTTGAATCTGGGATTGAGCATGACAGCATCCAAATAAACACACAGGGTCACAAAATCAGTTCAGACTATTTCATCTATAACATAATCCACATGCTCAAGAACTCAGGACCAGAAGAATTAAATATCAGTCTCATCAGAATTCTCTTGTGCCTGGTGAACTCACAGAAATCAACTGCCAAAATTGTTGCAGTGGTCAAGGAGACTGAAGCAAGCTATATTCTTATAGAACTAATCAATGACCCACATGAAGAGCTTGGAGCTGCAGCAATTAAACTACTTATTGAACTCTCACCCTACATGGGCCACACACTGGCAGAGAGGCTCTGTAAAACCAGAGGCCTACCGGGAAGTCTGATTGAGGGGCCTCCTGAGGTAAACAACATCACAGAGAAGCAAACGGTTTCGGCAAAACTCCTTGCAAAAATACCACATCAGAACTTGACCCTTAATCTGGCTCTTCTGAGCGACAATATTGTTCCCACAGTCCTGAACACAATCAATCTGATACAAAGAAGAGGCACAAGAATAAGCAGATTTGCTGGTGCTTACTTAGAGGGTCTTGTGGGAGTTCTTGTCAGATTTACCACAACTCTGTATGAACCCCAAATGTTGTTCCTTGCAAGAAACTACAACTTTACATTGGTGTTCACTGAGCTACTCACAAAAACATCAAGTGATGAAGTTCAGAGGTTATCAGCCATTGGGTTGGAGAATCTCTCATCAGCAACAATAAATCTATCAAGACCCCCACAAGTCAAGAAATCCAAGTTTATGAAGTCATTTTCTCTGCCCAAATTCATGTCTTTTGGTTCATCAAAGGGAAAAAAGGCATCAGTGTGCTCCATTCATAGAGGTGCTTGTTCTTCGCAGAACACATTCTGTCTGGTTGATGCCAGAGCAATTGAAAGGCTGTTAGCATGCATGGATCATGAGAATCCCGAAGTGGTTGGAGCTGCAATGGCAGCCATATGTACTTTGCTTGATGACAAGGTCGATGTGGATGAGAGTGTGATCCTGTTGAGTAAAGTAAACACAATTCAACATATCCTGAATGTGGTAAAAGAGCATGAGCAAGAGGGTCTAAAGCAGAAGTCATTTTGGATGATTGAGAAGTTTCTTGTGAAAGGTGGAAAGCAATCTATTTCTGATATATCACAGGACAGGTTGCTGCCTGCCACTTTGATTAGCGCCTTTCATCATGGGGATGGTAATACAAAGCAGATTGCTGAGAAGATTTTGAGACACCTGAACAGGATGCCAAATCTATCAGCTGCTTACTGCTCCATTTGAGCTGTTGAATTAGAATTTTAATAAACTATATGAAGTTGTGGCAACTGAATATAAATCTTATCTGCAAAGAAGAAAATGGATAAGCAGCTGGGTCAAACAATTGATTTATGGGCAGTTCATGGTTTGATCAAATAGCAGGACAAATCTTTGATCAAGCCTTCATTCAAATAACCCGTCCATTTTAAATCTTCCCGTCAAAGCTTATATTATGCAAGGAAGCATATCGTGAGAACTTACGTTGTCTATTCCTTAGGACTACGAGGAGGAAAGAACCTATGAGCTACCTGATATTGCCCTTCCTTTTATAAATTAAAAAAACGGTGCCTGGGCAAAGCTGGCTAGTTTGATCCTCACTCGCTCTTGCCAAAACACCATTAGCAGCTTCCCAACCTTCTCGGCACATTACGGCCTCTGTATTGATCCTTTTAGCCTTTTCCATAAACAAAAATAAAAATAGAAACTTAGCAAGTTTACCATTTTCATCCTCTTTGATAATTTTTTTTTTTTTAAAAAACAATTGTACTAACAAATTTGATCCGTACATTCTTGTTTCATTGCAAACATGTTCATGTGTTGTATGAAGTCTCAATCTGTGAGGATTTTCTAATAACTTTTTCACATCTTTATATCCGGGATTCTCAGTTTAATGAGCCTAGATGGACTGCATGAACTTGAAAAAGTAAAAGGATAACTGAAAAGGCTACACATTTCAACAAAGCAAAGGTCGAAATATTGGGTCTCTACTGATTGGTACTCTCGATTGTGAAGTCTACGAACTTAGAACAATGCATGTAATAGTCACAGGAGCAATAGACTGTTAACATCAACCAAGAACACTTAGCAAGCAAATCAAATCCCAATAATGGTCCATTAAAATCCCATCAGTCATTCCAAGGCTTTTCCAATATTTCTCTAGGATATGCCTTAAATATCAGCTCCTACCAGGACAATCTGCCTCCACAATAAAATATCGAGGAACGCTGTAGAGACCTAAACAACAATTATTCTTTGTAGAAACAAAACCAATACAACATCTTTGCTTTTGAAAACTCAGTAGGATCTAAAGCATAGCAAAAATGTTCCTTCAATTGCAACATATTTGTAGGATCGTCAGCCTCCCTTCAAAGAGAGATGGATACACCATGAAAAGGGATTGTTGCAGCAATGCTACCTACCCCGTTGATTGGCTTTGTTTCCCCTTGCTCACCCATTAGAAAGATTTTCAGTTTGGAAATTAACTCCTCAACACAAAACTTGGTTTGATAATTTGTCAAAAGAGGCATCTCCATAAAGACTTCAAAATTGCAGCAGCAGAATGAGCCTGTTTTGCTTCATTTCCTCTGATGACCTAGGTACAGAACACATGCTGGTTTAACAGATTTTTTAATCTTCTTTTTCCAATAAAATCAATCTATAGTCAAGATTCCGAGGTTAAATTATTGCAGGTTAACCCATCCTCTTTGTCTGACCTGAATAATCAGAAGACCAGCCTCCATAAACTTTATGGCTTGCAACAATGCATCAAAAAGAATTTGTATGTCAGTGTCAGTATCACACTCGAATTAAACCTCTTCTAAGTTGTACAGCATCTTCTTGATGCAAAGATCCTTGAGAAGTTTAACAAAGATGTTTCCCTATTAGATTGGTCCTGCATGGTTGCTTTAATTTCTTAAACAAGTAAGTTGCAGAGCGGCTTTCTTCACTTCTCCAAATATAGGGATAGGCCGTCTAACTGGTAGGCCTACTGTTCCAAAATTTCAACATCATATGGACACAGAAAACTCCATCACCAGAAATCTCCACATGAACACTTCCCATCTTTAAACAAATGGAACCTAACAGCATCTCTCACCAATATCTCTCTCCCGGTGATTTTGGAAATAAATTTAGTGGCATTATGACAATCTCCACAGACCCTTAGGTTTTTTACCACACGTATAGGAAGCCCAGCTGGAATGAAAATTAACCCAAATGCAATGGCAAGTCTTTCACTGTGGTATTTAAGCATCTTCACCTTTTCTGATTCCTCAACATCATGAAGCACAGAACTCATGTCAGGCAGATAACCCTCTTCCATCATCTTTATATTCAACTTCTCCAGCTCAGCATATATCTGATCTAAATATTTACTAGATCGGTCATCTGCTGAAAATATGTGCACTCGGCCTTTATATTTGATCCAACTACATCCAGGTTCCTTCCTCACCCCCTTGTCCTTCATTCCTCTTCTTAAGTGAGCTACACCATCCCATTCGCCTTTAGCAGCATAAATATTGGAGAGTAAGATGTAGCTTGCAGGGCTATACGGATCTAGTTCCAGAAGGGACTCTGCTGCCCATTTCCCTATTTCTAGATTATTATGAAATCTGCAGGAGCTAAGTAAGGTAGCCCAACCAATAACATCAGGACGGTAAGGCATCTTATTTATGAAATTTCTTGCTTCTTCCAATCTTCCAGCACGGCTGAGAAGATCTATCATGCAAGTATAATGATCTTGAACCGGCACAATTCCATGTTTATTTAACATCGACTCAAAATATCGGTATCCTTCCTGAACCAGTCCTGCCCTGCTGCAGGCTGACAAAACTCCAATGAAAGTAACAGCATCAGGTTTCAAACCATGAGCCAACATTCTCTCAAACAAATCAATTGTCTTATTGGCCTGTCCAAACTGTGCATATCCTGACACCAAGGCGGTCCAAGAAACTTCATCCTTCACATCCATCTCATCAAACAACCTATTAGCACCCTCTATGCTCCCACATTTACCATACAGTGTAACAAGAGCATTTGAAACCGTCAAGAATAAAATTAGTCCAGAAACAATTGCTTGACCATGAAATTGTGCACCTTCTTCTAAGCTAGCCAAGTTGGCACATGAACTGATTACGCTTCCTAAAGTATAATCATCTGGAGCAATCCCACTTCTCTGCATATCACAAAAAGTTCTGACGGCCTCTTCACTGTATCCATTCTGGCCATAGCCAACCAATATTGCAGTCCATGATACAACATTCTTGTTGCTCATTTGCATGAAAACTTCCTCTGCGTATGTCATCTTTTTGCACTTGCAGTACATGTCAACAAGAGCACTACCCACAAAGATATTATTCATATAATCGGTTCTAATTACAAATGCATGGATTTGCCTGCCTTCTTTTAGAGCCAGAAGAGCTCCACAAGCTGTCAGCACACTTCCAAAAGTGTACTGATCCATAATGAAACCTTCGGTCCTCATCTTCCTAAACAGATCAAGAGCCTTCCTCTCCATCCCATTTTGAGTGAAGCCTGTAATCATTGTTGTCCACGATATGGAATCTTTCTCCTTCATCCCATTAAACAACTTCTCAGAATCTTCTACCATTGAACAGCGCAAAAGCCCGGTGATCATAGTGTTATACAGTACCACATTCCTCTCTATCATCCCATCAAAAACCCGTTTTGCATCATAGATCATTCCTACTTTTGAGTACATATCCACCAAGGGACTACCCACAAACACATAAGCTTCAAACCCAAATTTCACAATTTGCCCATGAATCTGCTTACCCAGATTAGCACAACCCTGACTAGAGCACAAAATGAGCATTGTCGAAAAGGTAATCCTAGTCAAGTTAACCGCTCCTTCCATCAACATCAAATTATACGCCTTCACTGCCTGAACAACCGACCCAAAAGATGCATATCCCGAGACAAGCGATGTCCATGAAACCCCATCTTGGTTTGGCATGTGACTGAAGACTTCCTGCATACTTGAAAGATGCCCCGCTTTGGAATAAGCAGAGAGAATGGTGTTCCATGAAAAGAGATTTGGTTGGGGCAATTGGTCGAACACGTGACGAGCGTAAACTATGTTACCAAGTTTGCTGTAAGTGTTGATGAGATTGTTGGAGATGAATGTTTCTGGATTTTCCCAGGTTTTGAGAATAAGACAGTGGAGTTTCTTGGCTTGGGCTTGGTTTCGAGTCTCACAACAGACTTTAAGCAGGGAGCAGTAATAATTGGACCTAGAAGACATTCCCCTCACGTTGGCGGCAAGACAGACATTGCCAGTTACGAAGAATAAAGCAGGAACTGAAATAGCTAGCTACAGCATCCTCTTATTTGGTTTATTTTGACATCCTGCAATCCTTGATGACCTATTCGTGCATATCTCGATAAATAGGTCCTGGTTTATGGAAAAGCAGTCAACTAGTTAAGGTTCTCGCTGGCGGCAATATGGCGCAAGTCCTAAAACTTAGTGATTTGTAACATTTCAGTGCAACCGCTTCTGTAACTTTTCAATTTCATATCAAGTCAGTCTGAATAAAGGGACAGGCTCGTGTGAGGCCCAAGACCAGGTGTTCTCACGGGTCGGCCCAGAGACCCAGAAGGGTTTCTTGCGATGGCAATAAGTGGAGTGTCGCGAGCCGCACTAAAATGGCGGGACCTATCGGCGCCTTCAGTTCGGAAATGTCAAGCCTCGCGCCTCTCCTCTCTGTTTATCCCTAATCCCTCGCTCCGCGCTTCGCCGGTTTCTCGCTGCTCTTCATCTTCAAGATCTCTTGCAATGGCCGAGTCAGGAGCTCGCAGCAATGAGGTCCAAGTCCCGCAGCCCAAAAGGCTTCACCAGAACGGAGCGGGGTGCGATGACCCTGTGCCCCTCTTGCGGGTGAAGAAGCTCTCGGAGAAGACCGTCTTGCCATCCAGAGCCTCTCCTCTCTCTGCGGGCTTCGACCTCTCCAGGTAAGTCGCCGGCGAGAGGAAAGTTTTCTTCTATTCATTTGTTTGGTCCCTAGAAATTGGTCAGGCACTTATGGGTTTTCCGGGTTCTCGCCAGTGCAACGGAGACTAAGGTTCCGGCGAGAGGAAAAGCTCTGGTTCCCACCGATCTGAGCATTGCGATACCCGAAGGAACATACGCTTGCATTGGTAACGTAGTTTTCTCTTGATAGATTGCTTAATTTTCATGATCTGACTTGGGTTTCTGAAATTTTTCGATTGATGGGTTCGCAGCACCAAGATCTGGGTTGGCGTGGAAGCACTCCATCGACGTGGGAGCGGGAGTGATTGACGCGGACTACAGAGGCCCAGTTGGGGTTGTTCTGTTCAATCACTCGGATGTGGATTTTGAGGTGAAAGTTGGGGACAGAATTGCCCAGCTGATCATAGAGAAGATCATGATTCCGGATGTCTTGCAGGTTGAGGAATTAGATTATACTGTTCGGGGCTCTGGCGGGTTTGGCTCTACCGGAGCTTGATCCTTGTTTTTGGGACTGTCCTAAATGTTTCTCTTCACTTGGTAATTTTGTCGAACAGTTGTCGGCTATTTGCCTCAGCTCATTATCTTACCGTCCATTGGAATGTAAGAAAATTCGGATTGGAATCTTCTCTAGCTTGCAGACTCTCAGGCTTCTCTGGCTTCTGTTTATTCAATCTCGGTGGATTTTTATTGAACTTGTACTTTACGCATTCTGGCAGAGAAAGGGACAAAAAAAAAAACCTGTAAAGCTTTTGGCAAAAGCCTGCAGAAAGTGAAGGCCAATTCGACCAAAATGCAACAAATTGAAAACTACAGGCACCACTGCAAGCCACAGACATTCCTAAGCTGCCTCTTACTTCTAACATATCACCCAAAAAAGCAAAAAAAAAAAAAAAAACAGACACTATCACAAACTTCTTTCTCAATACGTAACGTAAGATCCTTCCAATGTCAATCTATACATTGTTTTAGTTCATCCGTCTTCTTACAACCAAATCAATCCTATTTCAGAGAACAACAAGATCCATTAGTGTATACACTTTAAAAAGAGCTCCAGACAAAACATATAAGATGTCTGCAACACCATACGACATTCCTGACCCATCCACCGCTTCTTCAACCCGAATACTTCAAGCTACGTTAACTGGCCAAAACAGTTCTTTTGCAGATTAACTCACCTAAAATGAGGGAATAGAGTGTCGTTTTATCGTAAACATTGCCTTAGATCCTTTGATGAGCCTCCAGATCACCACCATTGTGGCGCATGAGAAAATTAAGATGACACTGCCATTTGAAGCAAACATCAAAGTTCTGCTTTCAAATGACCTTGCAAGAGAGATACTGCACATTCATGCAAACCTAATCAATTCCGAGAAATTGGCAGATGCGGTGGAGAACGAAGTGAATTGGAAAGCATTGTACCATTTGCATCCTGGCTATCAGGAGGACCACTTGTTCCATAGTTCATCTGGACAGCATTGTGGAGCTCATCATCCCAAGTGTTTGGTGGCTGCTGTCAAAAGAGAGACAGGAGAAGCTCAAGCATCTGCCTTGAATACACATTTCTTAAATGAGAAACTAAACTGAAAATTGAAAAAACAAACTGAGATACTTGTGATGGTTCACTAAATCCTCCAGTCATAGGCATCAACTGGGAACTCATGGTTCTTCGTAGTACATCAGGAGGATTTCCTATGAGAGGAAGGGACCCTTGAACAAGACCAGATAATAAGGGTTGATGCATTGGTGGATAACCCATAGGCATATTTGGAGAAAACCCCATCAAGGAGGAAGGACCTGCTCGTGATTGAAGAATCTGTATAACCATTTGACAGATATTGATGGATCAGAAGACAGTAAAATATGATTAATATCTTAATCTGTGATGAATCACTTACATCCTTAGCCAGCAACCCATCAATATTAAAATCTAGTCTTGGATTCACTGTTGCCAGTTTCATTGAAAGAAACTGGAGAAGAAAACCAAATGTTAATTGACCACGTTAATAATAAATTCAACACCACATGTGTGATGCAATCGGCAGAACAGAAATTCTAAAGCATGCAAAACAATGAGGCTTACCTTGAGGAGCAAAAGCAAGCTTAAAGAATATGTTCAATTGCAAGAGCTTGATCAAAGCACACAACCATATAACTCATGTTGTACCATTTGCAAAGCACTCACAATTTCAAAAGTATGAAAGACATAATTATGTTGTGACATGTGGAAAAATTGACAAATGGAAACATAAGGTATATGACTCTACTGTACCTCAACTTGGCGCTGGAGTGACTGTACATAGTTGATAATTTCATCTAACATTACCGCCTTGCCAGTCAGCTATTGCAGGCATTAAGTTTCAAGACATGAGCTAAATAATCAAGAAAAATAACGCAAGTAATTTGATGCATTGTGTACACTGAAACGAACCTTACTGCAACCTGGTACAAGGTCCTGAAGGAATTTCATCCTTTCACTGATCTTCTCTCTCCTTACCTAATGTTGAAATCAATAACATCAAAATTACATGCTAAGATGAACTTTGCTCAATCTCACACTTATTTTGACGTGTCATCTTACCCTTTCTGCAAGACTATGGCTATTGGTTGCTTGACCTCTCCGAGCTCTGACATGAATGTACTCCTCTTTTGGTGCATCCGAAGTCTGGGACCCTTGTTTGCCCTGTTTTTCAGCAGCTTTGCTTGCTGTCGTAGTCAGGTTCTGATCTGACTTCTGCTGATTATCAGCATTTCCACTTAGAGCTTCAGCAGATTGTTGGTTTCGCTTAGCTTGACCAGGCAAAGAGTCCTAAAACAGAAATTATGATCCTGGATCAAGGCAAATGAATAATATGTGTAAGAAATGAAAGGGCCAGCGAATATAGAACCTACTGTAGCACTCCGTTTTCGTTTCTTCAAGTGAGCATCCTTAGCAGAAGGTTCTCCACCTGTACCCTCCACTGCAGTCGTGTCCTCTTGACGAGCTCCACCACTAGATTCAGCTTCATCAGACTCATTACCACAGCCACCAACTCCCTGCCTTGCCTCTTCATTAGATCTCCCAAGACTCTCACTTTTCTTCTCACTCCTGAGTGGGCTTCCCTCAGTCGGTTTATTCTCGATCTGCAAAGAAGTGTCATTTGGCATTCTGTTTGCGTTCAACTCATTCGTCTGAGACAACTGTAAAGCTGATTTCAATACTTTCTCTTGTGCTCCTTGCATCGCCCCACAAGTGCGCGAATAGAGAGCTATCGTTTCAGGTATACCAAAAGGGTTCATCATATCACTAAAATTTCCCCCACTAAAGCTTGAAAACCTTGCAGCACGCTCAATGAAAGCTGCATCAGCTGGAAACTGAGATAAGCCGTGAGTTAGCATACCAGGTGCATTTGGCAAGACAATGCCCTCTTTCAGAGTCAAGCTTGATCCATTCCAACCCATATTGAACGGACTATCTATACTGCCACCTAGAGAAGCAACATTACTCTTTCTTATACCTATTACATCTGAAGTATTCCCACCATTTTGGACATTCATGCCACAATATCCTAAACTTTGGGCATTTGACGGATGACCCCATGGATTTGGACCCAGTGAGCCTCCCATTGAAGCAGAAGGACCAGAAGGACCAATCTGTGTGGTGTTATCAGCCGTAAGCAAACTCAGAGGTGTATTTGGGAGACCAGCTGCCCCAAATGGCCAATCTGATGGGATATTGGGCGTCTGGTAGCTCATTGAACTCCCGCTCCTCCTGTCCAACTCAAATTTGTTTTTTTCATTCACCTCCATCTGTCTTCAATAAGACATAGCCCAAGTGACCAACAAACCACCAGTGCTCTCGGAATCCTATGAACAACAACCGGGAACTTCAATTCGACCACTGAAGATAATACCCTCAACTATGTGCAGGCTTAACAAGAGATAAGCGAAAACAGGAAAAGGAGAGCAAGCTCTAATCCTCCAACTCAGCCCAAAGGGAAACAGGAAGTGTGAAGATTTTCAGGCTGAGTAATGGAGTTAGAAACAGGTGAAACAGCACTTCAATCAATGAACTTAGAAACGAAGAACAATAGTCAATACGATGACTGAAACTGGACTGAACCGATACCAAAGAGAAATCCGAAAACTTTAAACACCAAAATTCTGAACAAGAGAGCCCCTCCAATGACAGAGGGAAAGAAGACCAGAAAGAGCCGCGCATAAAAGTCTAGCAGGATTCAGTCAAACTATGCCAGAAAGAACATTGATTTCAGCACAATAAATAAGTCTCCCTCCCAAACCCTAGTCAGAATCCAGCTCTGTAACACTCAGAAGAAAGAAAGAGAGAGAGAGAGAGAGAGAGAGAGAGAGAGAGACTGAGCCAAAAGGGGAAAGAGAAAGATACCCATTTCAGACTCTGAGCCCCTTTCGTATCATCAACTCTACAGTTCAGGCCTTTTGTTTTCCACTCCCACACGTTCAAAGTAAAAAGCTTTACATTTAAATCTGGGACTTTGCTCAAAACCGAACCTTTTTCTGTTCAGCAGCTCTGCTGTTTTCAGACAGTCAAAACCACAGCTAGCAATAAAAGTGGGCTCTTTGCTTTTGGAGAGAGGAGAAAAAAGAAAATTAAAAAGAAAACATTGGAGGGCACTTGAGGGAGGGAGTAAAAGAAAAGGGCAGTGGCAAAGGTCCTGCATTTATAGCCACGCCTGCATAAAAAACAGAGCTTTAAAATTTTCTTTGGGATATTTTTCTCCTTTGGCATTTTTATCTTGTTCCCTGCTTCCTTTTTCTCTGTTTGAAAGAAGAGCTCTCTGATCATTAACCACAGCCACTGGCACTGTTAAAATACCGTAAGGACCTCCCTCCGTCGCCGCAATATCATATTTTGGTCGATTATTTTTGTCAGGTAAAATTTACAAAAAATATTTCATGAAGAATGGCCTATAATAGTCAATAGAGACGTTTAACTAGTTTTACAAAAAAAAAAAATAACTGGGGAAATTAGTTCTATAACTATGTATTTTTCTAATAAAATACTAATAAACTTTTCATCCATTAATCCTAAATTGTACCGGCTTCCACATAGTAAGCAGAATTTATGATATGACATCTAAGTCTGCTCTTGGACACAAACACAATGATATGGCATATACATTTTAGGAAAAATTAAAAAACCCCCTTGAGGTTTGGTGAAACCTATAATTGTGTCTTTGCTGTTAAAAAAACCTACACTCATCCCTCAAAATTTAACTCCGTTAATAACCTGTAAAGCAGAAGAAAAGGAAGAACTCTAGTTTACTCTCCTAACATTCTTCCGTTGAAACTTTGCCCCCGTCCCAACTTTAACATCTCTTCCTACTCCGCCCTGCTGCCATCCGCTACCCCATTATCGAAATTTTCCTCCATCCATCTGGAAGAACAACCAAATTTAAACCCTAAACAACCAAACCCTCAGTATAAATCAATCAGCATTTCCATAGTCCCTCATTCAACCATCACTGGGAACTCAATCTCTTGGCTAATTTCTCCATTTCTTCGCAAATTATAAAAAAAAAATAAAACCACATGTCAATCAGAGGGATGACTGAAGGTGTCTGGTAGCCATACATGATCGCCACCCACACACGATGGCAATCCAACCATCTAGTCTCCGAGCCCATTGCCGTAGAGCCACAATCACCTCCTTGGAAGCCTTGTCGCCCTAGGGTACAGTAACAGAACAGCCACAATCAAAGCAATAGTTGAGTTTTGAGAGGGGGAAATGGAAAAATCGAAGCAAAGAAGAGATGAAGAGATAGGCGCGATGGAGGAGGCGGAGATGGGTGTGACGGGTGAAGATAGGTGCAACAGCAGAGATGGGTGCGATAGGCAGAAATAGGTGTGACTATCTATTAGAATCGACAGTGGCACAGAATGTAAGAGGTTCATCGACCGATGGAAACGCGAGGCCGTGGCTGCTAAAACCTGGACTGAACAAAACCCAATCGAACCCGCTTTCTAAAACCCAAATTGAACAATCGAATTGGTGTAGCCCCAATCAAACTCGCTTCTAAAACTCCAATTGAACAAAACCCAAAACTCAGAAATCCATGTCAGAATCGATGAATTGGGTAACTGAGATCGGTGGTGTCGGAGAGCATGAAGCTGCAATCGGCGGATGAACAATGAACAGAATCGATGAAGGCACCTGAGTTTTGTTCTATTTTTCTTTTCCTATTTTGTTATAATAAACTGGAAGTCTGGGTTTTCGTTTTGATCTTGTAGATTTCATTTCTTTGTTTATGGGTTTTACTTTTCTTAGGTTGGGGGGTAATGTTTTCATGAATGAAGGCTAGGAGGGCAAAGCTAGACAATTTCCCTTTCCTATGGTAACGGTGAAAAACGGAGTTAACTTTTGATGGTGGCAACTGTCAATATTTGAAATAGGGGGCACACAATTGTAAGTTTCGTCAAACCTCTGGGAGTTTTTGTAATTTTCTTGAGATTTTAAGAAAAAGATGTAACATTATCATTCCTAATTAAAACCAAAATTGTTGCGTTAAATATATTTCTTTTACTTGAAATTACATTGTGAGAAGATTTTAATACAAAATTTACCTTATACCCCACGCTCTATCTAAACTCATCATGAGTAAATTTGAGACAAAACTTTTTGCACAAATCATTAATTAAATTCTAATTTGTGTCATACCTGATATGGTCAAATTTCGAGCCATAAAATTTTACAAAAAAACCTTAAAAATCGTCAAAACAAAAAATGCTACTGTTATATATCCAATTAAAAACATTAATCAAAGACAAAAAATATAAGAGTTCAGCTGACTTCAGTAATTTTCTATCAACAATCATAAGTAAGTCCGAGCCAAAGTATGAGAGGCTGCATCCTTACAACTTACGCAAGTTTACCTTGATTTACTTTAAAGTAGTTATGATATTTTATTAGTCTGTTAATGATGCCCATTTGAGCTAGCAACTGACATTGGCTGGCCAGCTCTCAAATGACCAGGTTTTTTTTTTTTAAAGTACGTCTTATTTTATCTATCGTCTTTGATTGAAAACCTTGGAAGTAGAGCTCAAGAAAAATTTTTAACATGTGGTTGTTTGGTCAAGTGTCCTCAAGTAGTATCTTTGTTTATTCAATCGTACCACTACTAATATATTTTTGTTTAACATTTTTCAAGTACATAACTGCTACCTATTAAAAGTTAGTCCCTGAACTTACGAGTAAGTTCATTATTCACCATTCACACTGCCGGCGTTAAACAAGTGTAGAGGTCGCCGTCAATATCGCCGAAGTCTTCTCCGGCGGCCATTTCTTCTTCGCGCGGTGTCAACTCCAATCGCAACCATGATTGAAGCAGCGGGTGGGACATTCGATTACAGCTGTAGGTTAAGATAGATTGGTTAAGAACGCAGCAAATCCGGCACAGATAACAGAGCATCGGAAGATTGGCATCGGTGCGGCAGAAGATGGAAGAGCCGGGGAAGATAAGGGAATCGGGTTTGCAAAACTCAACTATGAATGAAATAAAAGCGTTCTAATAAACAACTGACACCCAGATCGGAACGATCTCGCAAGGTAAGATTACACCAAAAGTATATGTTAAATCTACAAAATTGGAGATTTTGGAACCTAATAATCTCAAGCTCGCGTGGAGTTTGAGATGTGAATCGGGAGGATGAGCTGGGTGGTGGGTTCGGTTCCATGTGAGCTTGAGATTGGAGTTTAGACGGTTGCCATTGGAGTTGATTGGGGAGCCGGACGGCTGCTATTGGACTTGAGCCGAAGAAGAAACCGCCGTCGGAGAAGATATCAGTGATGTTGACGGCCACCTCAGTAAGTGTTAAACACCGTCAGCTGGGACCTGTAAATTTTGAACTAATTCACATACTTTTACGAAGTCCAAGGACCAATTTTTAATATATCGAAATTTATGAACTAATTCGCCTGAGTCGCTCAAGTTCAAGACCCAAATGTATAATTTGGCCTGCCTTTTCTTGCAGCGATAACCTGATTGCCTTATCTCTGGTTTGCCCTACCATAAAATTTGTATAAAAATAGATTCTACAAATTCATATGATAAATAAATTTAAAATTTAAGTGAATTTGATATATAATTATACTTGAATTATTGTTTGTTACATAAGCTTTATAGAATCTATTTTGCAAATTTATTTATAACTCTACCGCCATTCTTAAATGAAATTTTTATTGATTGCCTTTGGGGCGAGAAGCGCTTGAACCATTGTGTGCTTGCTTTTATGTTAAATTTGAATTCTATGAAATTCTAAAAAAAAAAAAAACGCGCACACACATCATAATTTTGTAAAATAAAAAGTTGATAAATTATCATGATCATGTAGGTGTTAAAATATACAGATGGTCCTCTTAAAATATGTTTTTGGCAAATCACTCAGTATCTCTTGTGACAACTTGGAGATTCTCATGCAAATTAAGGTAACTAAATCTAATGGAACCATTGAATGGTATTTGGAACCATTGAATGGTAACTAAATCTAAAGGAACCATTGTTTATTCAATTTCATGCTTTACCTGGAGGAGGTACTTCATGATTAGAAAAATGCCAAATATAGCAATTTTCTTTTGTTTCAGGCCAAAATGCATTAGTGGCTCTCAAACTTTATTTAATTGGATGAGTTGGTCCTCAGACTACACCATAACTTACTTCAACCCTCCAACTTTGGAACTCGATTGTTCCTCCTCATAAAAGAAATTTTGAAATAGGCCAATCCTAAACCTTATAACATATACATATATGTACTTGTGTTTCTGTGTAAAAGAGTTTGTGTGCGCGCATGTTTACGTAAATTTTTTTTTTTACAATTGATTGAATTTTAAATTTAATTTTTTTTTTTGGAAATGAGTCGATCCATATTAACATGGATTTTAAAAACAGAATTAAAAATGAAAAAATAAATAAATTTACATTAGGATTAGGAATGAATCGGCTTATGTTCGACCAACATGAGCCAGGAAGCAAACTTTGAAGGGCTAAAGTGAGACAGGTTCTTGTTTTAGAATCAAATTGACCAATTTGTAAAGTTTGATGGCCACTAGTTTATTTTGTCCTTTGTTTTAACGCAAATGTGTGTAGTCCCGCCCTCGTTCTTTCTTCCATGTAATTATTAGCTGGCCTCGGGACTTGTAATCACAACGGCCCAGGGCTTAGAATAATTGCATCCCTCTTCTACTTTTTACTTTTATAAAACCCCAACCCCTACTTAAACCTAATCAATTTATTAAACTCGTGTAAGAGGTGATTTGTGTTGATTGGCTTTGCTTTACGAGGTCCTACCATTAACATATGGGATCATTATAATTTACCCTGAAGATTTAGTGAAATTACACTTTACTCTATTTCAGAAACATATACTTTACCTCCTATCTTTTTAATATAGTCTAATAGAAATTTTTTATATCTCAATTTAGATTATACGGTTTTCATTTTCAAACAATTTTAATTTGTAAAATACTTTTTTTATAATTAATTGATATTTAAAAAATATTATTTTAAAAATTAAAAGAAATACAAAAAGAAAAAAACTGATATTTTAAAATGTCCATTAACTGTAAAAAAAATATTATACAAATTAAAATTACTGGAAGATGGCTACCAGAATATTTAAATTAATATTTCAAAAGTTACTGTCAGACTGTAAAAAAGCATGGGTAAAATGTATATTTTTTAAATAGGAGAGGTAAAGTGTAATTTCACCAAACCTCGGGGGTAAAGTGTAATTAACCCTTAACATATTGGAAAATAAACAAATAATATGATATATCTTTAATAAGTAAGAAGAAAACAACCCCAAAAAACAAAGGACCACTGATCATAGATTAACACATCGGTGCGGCTTTCTTCACCTTTTCTAGTGGCCTTAAGCAATGTTTACCGTTGCTGCAAACAAGATCATTCATTTCCTTCCAAATCAATTCCAAGCATTAATTAATTAACATGATGATATTTGATTAGTTTGTCATGAATTGCAGGATCCTGGAATTCAAAAAAATCAATTGGTTACATTTACTTAAGATTGTGTAAAAATACTCTGGTAAAATCCTAGGTATGTCTACCATTTCTATTCAAGTATCAATATGATTAATTATCTATATGTAGCTGTGACTAGTTTTTAGATATAGTTATGTGGTACTCCTTCCTGTAGTTTTCAGTGAATGATCTCTAAGGCTTTGACTTTTTGAGATATTTTTACCTTCAAATTTGAGCTTTAACCTTTAATCATTATGCTAAATCTTCATTTTGTATGATTTGAAAGCTATTAGAAGCATTGGTGAATAATAAGAGTGATGGGAGCAAAAATAAAGAAAATTTGGTGAAGAAATCACCAGATTACACCCTGACACTCATTGTTACACATATAAATCAAATGTACAATACTACTGTCCGTCAATTATTTGATACCGAGGTGCCATGAGGGTGTTGGGGTGCCACAAATACAAAAAGTAGTCTCTCATTTTTATTTTTTTAATCCTTGATTATAATTGGATGATAATGCTTGATCTTATCCTTAGTTTTAGGATAAAATCTACCCACTTTTACCTTTTTTTAGATCTATATCACATACTTTACATCTCACCCTGGCTTAGAACTTAGAACACATCCTTCATATCACTTCTTATCCATCTCACTTTACATCTTGAAGAAGAGATCTTTGAGCTTAAAAGAGGCACGGAATTAAAAAAAGGGTCAAGAAAGGGACTTATCTTTTCCAACATTTTATCCTCTTCATTGAGTTTTTTTATCTCTTTCCTTGAGTTATAAAGAATGCTCTTTTGTCCTTGTTATGTTATATCTTGATGTGGAGTATTTTTCTTTTACTTCACAAACTTGAACATAATAGATTGACTATTGATATGCTTTTATTCCTTTCATTTTGTGCTTTACTATATGTTGTTGATTAGGAGCTCTAATTAATAACATATCATGGACTTCATTTTTTTTATTTTTGGTACTCATAATAATATATAAATAAGATGGAAAAGAGGAAATGACTAAGAGACCAAATCATTTATGAGGGAAATAAGGTTAAACCATGATCCATTATACTTACAAAGGACTTTTGTTGTACCCAATAAATTGTCTAAATGGTGTAAGACCTTGTCCAATTTCAACCTAACTAGAATGAATCAATGCTTACAAATGAGACATCTAGCATGAGAATGTGTTGCTATTTGCTATAACATGAATATCATTTGCACATCTTTGTTTTCTCCCATTGGCATCACATTATGGAGTGGATTTATGACAACTTGAAATAGTTGTTCGTTCACCACCAAATTCACAGATTCAGATGCAAATCATCTTTGTCACTAAATTCACATTTGTTGCCTTGAATTTCTTGGGAGCCTTGAAAATATAAAAGAAAACAATAGCCTTTGGTTCAAATTAGAAATCCAAGGGCTGATAATATTTTTGGTTTATACAGCAACATACATTGTGAATTATGCTTTTTTCCCCCAAATTTCAGTGTGATGAAGATGACTATTTTGTCTTGCCTCACTTTTGAAGAATCGATTGGATAACCATGAGAAATGGGTTGTTTGCACTTAGTTTGATCAACTTCTTTATTGAATTGCTTATAAATATTTGTCTTTGAAAACAACTCATTCGCATACCATGTTGGTTTTGAAGGGAGCTTCAAGAAAAAAAAAGTTGTTGGGTTGCACATTGCGAGCCCCTATGCAAGCTGTTACCATATTTGAAGCAAATTACATGCTTATTCTCTTCATTAAATACCAACCACTGCTCGACATCTGTAGAAGAAGGGATCAACAGCAAGCTTGTTTGCTTAAATACGCTTCTCAGAATTAAGACACTCCAAGGAAGATATGAGAGAATTTTTTTTGTCTCATTAATGGAGTAACATTCATTGACCCATTTTAAAACACTTCTAATTCTTGATGAAAGATTTGATTCTTGCAATCCATTTTAAGCAATTGTTGTTGCAAGGCATAAACTTGAAATTGATACTCATCCTTGGCTTTGGCCATCATTTGAAGGACCTTAAATTTTGTTCTTCCAATTCCTAAACCATATGCTCTGCCTCTTACATCTTTACTTCCTGTTCATGTTGAAACTTAAGTTACGCCTTGGGTTTCAACACTTCAACTTCAAACTGTGAAATTCCAGAGTCAACAGCCTTAAAAGTAAGCAACTGCATGTAACTGTTAAGTGTATGATATGTCTATCATTTTACCCTTATTTGGTATACTTCATGGTAATAATTGCTAGAATTTTTTATCCTTTTACTGTTATTCTTATATTTTTGCAAGCAAAGGTAATTAGAGTAAAATAAGGGTAACTTGTAATCTCTTTTTGGACCTTTTTTTTGTTGTTGTAATCCTTCTTCTTAGCTTAGCATGATTTCTTGAATCATCTCAATTGGACATCTGTGCACAAAGTTATTGTCAGAATACTGAAGGGTGTTAATGTTATTGAGTCTTAGTGCAACAATTAAGAAAAAGAATCTCCTTTAACCCTAAACCCTTCAAACTCATTTTTTATTAGTTTTCTTAAGGTCTTCATGGGTTAAAAAGCTAGGAAGCCAATTTCATGAAGATTCTTGCTTGGATTAGAACAAAAGTTCTTCTACAACATGGATATCTATTTGGATTTGGTTCTCCTAACTCCAACTCATCTTTTTCTTTAGTTTAAAATTCTTATAAATCTATATAGATTTGTTATTTCTATGGATATTTTAAATCGTTTAGGATGATTTTATGTTTATAAATATATAGTTCATTGATTATTTCCATAATTCGTTGGCTCTTTAGCATGTTCTTAAATTTGTTCTTCATTTGTTGGCCACTTGTGTCGAACAACATAATAGACTTAGGAAAGACTCGATAGAGATTCCTTAGGTTAGAAGAGGGGTTAATAGAACATGGGTAATGGGTAAATTCAAAAGAATTATCGTTCCTATGAGGTCTTAAAAAAGAACTTGAGCTTAAAGATTTCTATGACAACCAGCTAGCATGAGAATGTCTAATAAGGTTCTAAGAAACTAATTGGCCTACCTTGAAAGATGAGGGTTGATACTTTAGAGTTTTTGACCTACAACTTTTAGAAAGTATGATTTGAGCTAGGTAGGTACTCGTGTCAATGCTACGTCTATGTAGCAACAATTTGGTTAGAACTCTTTAGAAATCTTGCATTTGGTGGTTAGGTGATCTACAATTTTGATATTTTAGCATTTTATTAATTGTTTATATGGTTTATTTGCTCTAGCTTAAGCAAGTTACAGTACAATAGTATTTGATAAAAAATTTTACCATTAAAAGTCTGTTATGTCAGCTCGTCTATTGGAAATTTTGATGGATAGTTATCGGAAATGTTTTTCCTGAGGAAAAAAATTATCGAGGTTGCCTGGAATATGCTTGAAGATGGTTGAAATTATTTTACATAGGCATCAGATTTCATTTTTCAAGTAGAATTATGCTTGGAAAATAGTGAAAATGAGATGATGAGGAAGGAGAATATAGTGAGAAAGAGAAGGAAATAAGAAGAAGAAAAAGAAAAATAAGAAAAATAAGATAGTGAGAAAAAATGGAGGAATAAGGAAGCAAAAGTAAAATATGGTGACAAAAAGGAGGGAGTAAGAAGAAGAATAAGATGAAGGTAATGTAGAAGATACTGACAAAGGGAATGGAGCAAGAAGAATAATAACAAGAACATAATGTAGAAGATGGTGAGCAAAATGAAGAACGGAGAAAAAGGAAAATAAAGTTTTGAAAAAAGGGTAAAGATAATTTTATGAAAGAGAGAAAGGATTAGAATGAAAAAAAAAAAAAGGTCTTTATAGAAGAGTGAGAGAAAATTTTTTATTGTAGAGAATTTCAAAGTGAAAGATTTGACATTTGACAGGATAATGCAAAGGGAAATTTTCAATTTCCATCATTGGCAAACTTCAAAAAAATGTCATTTTGGTGTGTGAGATTCGGTGGAAATAAAGGTGTAAAAAGGGCTGGGCTGAGCTCAAGCCAGGTTCTTGATACTATTTAGGCTCAACATTGAATTGCTCAAGCCCTAAATTTTGTAGGCTTAAACTTGGCTTGGGAAGGATTCAAGCCTTCAGCTCGCCCTTAATGCCTGTTACACTTGAATAAAGGGCCATTTAATGAACTTATTACGTTGAATTTAGAGACTTTAAACCAATTACTATTTGATTTAACGTATTATGTATATTATTATTGAAGACCCGTTAAGGCATTAATAAAAGGAGCCAAGTATTTTCAAGCTCAAGCTCCCAATAAGTCTTTGACTTCATATATCATATATGATATTATTAAAGGCTCGTTAGGCCCGCTAACAAAAAGAGTCAATTACTTTTTAGTTCAAACTTGGCCCTTTAAGGTATTGGGCCTATTTTCAAACTCGAGTTTGAGTTTGATAAATCTCAAACCGAGCTTAAGCTTGAGCTACCCAGTAAAGATCTAATTGATTTACATCCCTCGGTAAATATTTTTTAAAGCCTAATCATTGAAAATGTTGCCGATGTATTTTGTATGACTTAGCTGTTGGAAATACTGCAAAACCATTTCAGGCAAATATGCTGTTCGAAAAGTTTGGCCATAACATCTTTAAGCCATCGGAAAATAGTCCGTCTGAAATCGGGATTTGTTTAGTAGTGTTGATCTTTGGCAGTTAAGTACATACTTTTAAAGAAATTTATTTCTTGGTAAAGCCAATGAACTCTAGTTTAGTTGCCGTCGGCGCTTAATGTTCTACAGCCGGTCAATGTTCAATTTTCGATGTAACATAGACTTACCGGTGGTGCTTCAATACGATGCTTCTAAGTTTTTTGCAGAAAAAAAAACAAAAAACAAACAAAAAAGAACTTTGGGTTTCAACTTCATCAGCCTACATTATTATGAGATAAAAAAAAAAGTATCTGTTAATATTGAAGATCATCTTGGATTTGAGATACTCCTTAAAGGTTGAGATTTCCTTGGAACTTGAATTGCTCAGCTCATGATTGCTCTGCCCCTCTTTTCGTGATCCCCTATATCTCCTTGCTCATTAATTAATCAATTAAAGTTCAATTTGTTTCTGATTAATTCAGAATAAATTAAAATGATTTTATGATTTTTTTATCTGAAATTAATGTCATTTAAACAGTAATATTTTGCTTGTACAATAATTTATTAAATAATGTGTTCATAATAAATTTAAAATTTTAATAACATTTTATAATATAATTAATTTCTCTTTTTCAAAGTTGAGTAAGTAAAAAAATTATAAAAAATTAATTACATTGTCAAAAATGTCATTTACTGTATTATTATACATACACATTATTAGCTTTCGAATAGTAATGGTTTTTATGCTTAATATATTTAATTTTATCAGTATATAAGATACTTGCTTACATCTGGTCATCCCACTTGAAATATCAAAGAGAATTGAATCACAAACGAAATGATCGGGCATTGTTAGACTAACAAAGAGTCAAATGGATTACCAAGCCGAATGAAATGTACTGATTGGAATCCTTCAAAAAGGCCTGTGGAGGGGAAAGCTAGAAAGGCTTAGATCACTGGAAGGCTCACAACAAAAGTTGGCACTGGGGAAGCTTCTATCTGAATAGAGTTAGATCCTTTGTTTGGTAAAAAAATCATAAAAATAAAAATAAAATTTTCAATTTAATCTAGTTAATTGTAAAAAATCTGATCTAATATTTTTGGGTTTGCGTTAATACCGTATGATCTGACATGGATCGAATTAATCGATATGACCTAAGTAAAGGTCATCTTTCACTTTTTTGGTCATTAATCTCAGCAAGTGTACATTAAACTCATAGGTGATAGCAAAAGTAAGATTTCGGACTTGTAAAGCCATTTAGATTCAAGAATTTCATCTTACATCATCTACCAAGCCATTTAGTCACGTTGATTTTGATAATTTTCTGACATTTCTATAAAATAATGTATCTCACACAAATTTTTTTTTTTTAAATACTCATAATGTATCACAAGTACAAGGTAGAGGAAGATGCTATTAAGAAGCTTGACTGAAAAGTCTGTTCTGTGAAACTTGAAAAACTTGGGCTTCTATTAGACTACTTTTGAATTAGCATTTTTTATAAAGAGGATGACTACCACTCAAAGCCTGACCTTGGCCAATAGGTATTTTATAAAGGGGGTCTGTATACAATTATAACCATTAAACTTTAACATTAAATGGTGATGTTTATAAAGTCATATATGCTAATGGTATAATGTTGCAAAAATGGTTTTTTGATGAAAATCAGAAAATGCTTCAATTTTACATTTCTTTTGTGATATTAGTCCGTCGACTAGAAAATTATATGAAATATAAAGAAGATGAGTCAGACATTCATGTTGTATGGAATATACAAGACAAAAATTTCCTTTTAGCCCTAAAACTTATATATTTCTTCTCACTTGACTTATTAATTTTATCTTGTGACAATTAGCCCCACAAATTTTCCATTTGTTTGAATTAGAAAAAGGCATATATCCACAATTTACCCCAAAATTTGATTGACTCGGACACTTAACCCCTTCAACTATAACACAAGACAACTCAGCCCCCAAACTTTATAAACCGAGACACATAACCACTCTAATTGATGAAAATGTTCTTTTTGTGTTTCTTATGGGCTTAAATGACAATAGCATTGAACAAAAAAATTGGACTTGGTGTTTTAGCATATTGCTGTTTGATAGGTCGTCTTTCTCCGCAACTCTATTGGCATGCTGAGAATGCTACCAATTTTCCAAAGAACTCTCTGACCTCTTACATGCGAAGCTACAGAGGAAGACAGCCTCTAAAATGGTATAATGCTAAAATGCCAAGTTTGGTCTCCTTATTCAATGTTATTGTCATTTTAGTCTCTTGAAAACCAAAAAAAGCATTTTCATAAGAGAGAAGAGGGCTGAGTTTCATAGTTTACAAAGTTTGGAGGCTGAGTTGTCCCGAGTGATAGTCGAAGGGGTTAAGTGTCTGAGTCAATAAAGTTTTGGGGTGAATTGTGGATTTAGGCCTTAGAAAAAATTGTGGCAAAAAAGTTCAAGGCTTAAATAGGAAAATGTATGAAAGCTAAATGACTGGTATATGACTTTTATTATTATTCTTTTTTTCTTTTAATAATAAAAAACATACAAAAGGAAAAGATCAAGGGAGAAGAGCTGTTGTTAGATTGTGTGCAAGAGAAACACTCTACTGTGGAACTATCACCAACAAATAGTGATCAAAGTTTTCCACATCTACAACTATTCGTGAAGCTAGACTTACCATGGTCAAGTGTTGATCTTAAAGATGGCGTAGAATCTGGAGAACTTAAGAGCAGTTAGACAAAATAATGATATATGTTATTTTAAAATATTTTTATGACTCCCTGAATCACCTCAAGCTCTGCCTCTAAAGCTGACAAGCAATTCTGCCACATTTTGGATTTCAATATTCTGGAGGAGCATCCAAACCCATACAAAGTCATGCAGCAGCTCCTAGACCTGAAGATTACCTTCATGCCTCATCCACCATAAAGATAACCAGGTTTTTGTACCAAAGCCAGAAGACTTTTACTTTCCCAACTATGACAAAGATTATTGAGTGGATAAGCAAACAAAATTTTTGACCCGAAAGGTAGTCTTTAGAATACAAAATCTAATTATTAGTTAAGCAAATAGATTAACACATTTTTTTAATCTTTTTATAAGTAGAGGAGCGTTTTCTTTTATTCCAATGAAAATTATGAAAAGTATAGAATCCATTAAAAATTGTAAAGGATCTAATTAATTAATCATATATCTTTTATTAACTTTCTTTGTTTTCTAGATAAAAGAAGTCTATAGTTCCAATATAGGGAAAAGTACCAAAAAACTCATTATAGTTATGGGTCTGGACCGATTTGGTCATTACTGTTTTGAGTGGTTCTAATTGCATTACTAAAGTCATAGTTTTGACCCAAATTAATTATTAATGTTACAGTTTGGTACCGAATATGTCACCAGCCATTAAAAACCTAACAGGAAATGTGAGAAGTTGTTGGTTTTGAAATCATGGGGTACTTATGTAACTTTTAACAAATTTCAAGAACTTTGTATAATTTATCATTTTCATTTTTTTTGGGACTATATTCTTCATCAGATCTGCCATTGTTCCCTCCAGAAATGATATTCAAATTAGTTATTGCATTCTAGTACTACAGATAACCCAAACCTTGATAAAATGAAACTCATTCATCCAATATTGATGTGTTCTGATTATCTATTTTCGGAAATTGTAGTGTTTTTTGTTTGTAAATAGTTGTGACCAATGCTAGCTCATTTGACATCATCTTCGTCACCAGTGATAGATTTAGCGGTGACCAATGTAGTGACTTGCACATAGAATAAATAAAAATGATAAATTACGCAAAGTTTCTGAAATTTGTTAAAAGTTACATTAATATCCTAAAATTTCAAACCTAACAACTTCACACATTTACCGTTTAATTTTTAAAGACAGGTTACATATTTGGTACCAAACTGTAATATTAATGACTAATTTATGTCAAAACTATAACTTTAGTGATACAATTAAAATCACTCAAAAGTATAATTGTCAAATTAGTCTAAACCCCTAATTATAGTAAATTTTTTTTGTACTTTTCACATCCAATATATTACACGTACAGCCACTGCCATCCTTTGTCAACTCACTATATAAGAGTAATCAATACTTAAATGGGGCCGCATTAAATTTTGTGCAATAATGGAGATAAGACAGTATTAGCACCCTATTCTATTTCTTCGGCCCCTTTAGCAGTAGGATTGTTCCAAACGCCCTTTAGCTATGTTGTTGATTTGTCAATCTCATAAATATCCTTATATAGGATATTTCTCAAAGCTACCTAAACTTTTTAAAAAATGAAAAGTATAAGCTAATGCAATTAAGGATGTTTTTTTGTAAAATTATTTATTGTAAAATTTGTCATACATTTTTTTTGTTAAAAATAAAGGAGTTTGAAGTTGCCCCTCATATTTTAGACACCTGTTATTCCACGTTACGAGTATAAATCATGAATGACTAAATCAATAAAAAAAAAAGCTTTTAGGATCAACGCCAAAATCTACAAGACAAATAATTTGAAAGAGGAAAGATTTGGAAGTTGCTAGCCTTCAGACAAGGGAGCAAAGAGCATGAAACATAAGTGAAGTTGCAAAGTCGGGAATGTAAGGTGCAAGCTGCCAAGCTACAATATAGTAGAAACACTGAACTCAGAGATCTATTAAAGCTACAAGTTCGAAATAAAGGTGCAGGGGTAAATTACAAATACTTCCTTATGGTTTGATTTAACCTATACTTTGTACCCCTCTATTTTAAAAAACCTACACTTTACCCCTACTTCCTTTATAGTATCCAACAATAATTTCTAAAACCCTAAATTAAACTGTCTAATAACCATTTTTTAGTAATTTTAAGATTTTAATATTTTTTTCATAGCTAACTAGTCTTTAAAAAATGTTTATTTTTATTAGGTCAAACAAAATTAACCCTGTTTTAAAATTGAAATTCAAAATCCAGAAGTTTAAGAAATTTGGAGGCCCTATATCCTAAAAGGCTAAAATTATTTTTTTGAAACCCAAATAATTACAACTGGAGGCGCCAAATCCAGACTTGGATTACCACTCAGACTAACACCCAGTTCGTTTCAATTTTAAAAGTCAATTCGTTTTAACTTAAGTCAATTGACTTATTTTTACTTTTACCACCCAGTTTGTTTCAACTTAAGTCAATTGACTTCAAAATGCCTCATTTTTATTCTTACGTCTTTTTTAGCTAGAACTAATTTTAATTAAAATTCAATATTATGTAGTTACAATAATCTATTAAAAATATAACTTTTTCAATCTTACTAAATTTTTATGATTTTTTTAGTTTAAGGTATTAAAAAAGAAAAAAATCATAAAAATTTAATAACATCATAAAAATTTACTTTTAAATGGATTATTACATCTACATAATATTGGTCTTTAAATGAATTTGGTTTTAGGTAAAAAAAGATGTAAAAGTAAAAATAAGTCAATTGACTTAAGTTAAAACGAATTGACCCTACATATTTTTTGCCTGAAACCAATTTTATTTGAAAATAAATATTATGTAGATGCAATAATCTATTTGAAAATAAATTTTCATGATGTTTTTAAATTTTTATTTTTTAATGCCTTAAGTTAGAAAATTTCATAAAAAATTAGTAAGATTACAAAAATTTTACTTTCAATGGATTATTACAGCTACATAATATTAACTTTTAATTAAAATTAGTTCTAGAAAAAAAACATATAAGAATAAAAATAAATCATTTTAGAATCAATTGACTTTAAATTCCCATGAATCAATTTTTGCAATTGGTTCGAAATTATGAAAGCATAAGGCAAAATCATGCACATGCAAGATTAAAATATTCTAGAATTTTCTAGAAGCTTATTTTTTTTTTCCAATTACCTATTTTAATGATTGGATAATTAAGAAAATGATAATTATCATATTGATTATCGCTTGAGATAAATATATAAGATAATTAAGAAATAATTGTCACATGTGATTTTTTCAAACCAAATCATCTCCATTCTGCACATACAAATATTCTCCTATATAGAACGTGCAAAACTTAAATTGAAGAATGAGGTAAAAGAAGAGATTGGTCCAAAAGCCAAATAAGTCTCATTCTCTACCAAGTACTTAAAGTTGATCCAACGCAAATGCTCCATGAGAAGAGATCTCCAATTTATGTCAAATTAAATCCACAAAATTCTTTAGGCCAATTAAGTAAAAACACCTAATGTTGAGAGAAATCAAAGTCAAATCGAATCAAATCCTAACTTTAGGACCATATTTGAATAGCACGACAAGAAATTTAAAAAATGGGCAATGCTACTGCACCAAATCCAAGTTTAGATCCAATGAAAACTACAATGGATATGATTTGTGAAAAATGAGTTTTTATGCTATATTAAGTCTAGCTCTAAGGAAAGCGGTCGAAAGTTCCCACTTCCAAAGAGCCTTAGGTCCAAGGAAAGCATGGAAAAGCATTATAAGTTCAGGTTCGAGGGAAAACATCAAAGTATGCCACAAGCTGAAGCCCAAGAAAAGTAGTGAAGAATGGTAGCTCATGTTTGCATAGAATTCATACTACTAAAACTAGGGGTTTTAGTGGCGGTTATTAGTGACGATTAATAGTTGCTAAATTGATTATAATAAAAATTAGCCATCGTTAAATGTGCTACAGCTAATTCATTCACTGTTAATAAACTTAGTGAAAACTGCCGTCGCTAACTAGTAACGGCCAGCCTTCACGACGATCATTAATTTTCTGGCACTAGTATGTTATCGAAAAGTTAGCGATAGCTAACCATTACTAATTAGTAATTGTTGGCCTTCACTAGTCAATGCCCATTTTTAGCGACAGCAAGCCGTCACCAAATTAGTGATGGTTAGCCTTCATTAATCATTGGCTATTTTTATCGACAACAAGCTATCACTAACTACACACACACACACACACACACACACACACACACCGTGTTGTTTTGTTTCCTACAATTTAAAAAATATAAAATAGAGGCAAATTGTATATATCCATAAATACAAAGTAAATCAACAATATCATTTAACAATCTAAGTCATACAAAAGATACAAAAGATCATATATACACTAGAAAAAGAGCCTGCACGTTGTAGCAGGGATCTGTTTTGATTATATATGCTAAGAGTGGATAACATTTACTTTAGGTCTTTCATACAACATAAGTGTAAATCATAGTAGCTAATCATAAGTAGTTCACGATGTTTGTTCAGTGCACTTAATATGTTGTTGCCATTAAGGCAACTGCAAAAAGGTCAAAACTGGAAACCCAATGAAAAAAAACAATAAATATAAGGATGGTAATTGGGTGGGTCAGGTCAGGTCATTCAGGTTCGGGTCTAGTCAGATTAGCATAAATTTAGGTTCATGTTGGGTCATTTGGGTTTGGGTTGGGTTAGGCCGGGTTTATTTGGTTCCGAATTCACTACTTGTCGGGTTAATTCCAATCTCATATAACTTTAGGTCATGTTTTGGGTCAGATTTAGGTCGATGTTTGTGTTCACTTGAGTTACTGGTGTATAGGCCAAAATGATTAAATTAATTCATGTTTCTTTTCAATTTTTATTAAAATTTAAATCAAAGAATTCATTTTTTTGTGTTATTTAATTTAAATTATTTTTTTTAGTATATTTAATCAAAATATTCATAAAATCTTCTTCATTATAGTTTAGTATGTGTTTAGGTAATTTATCATTGTTGGCAATACTTGATTATTTTTCTAGACCCGTAACCTTCAATTATCACTGTACAAGTCATTCAGATTCTCATTAAGCTATTATCCAAATATACACCACGACAATTTTGCTATACTTATGTTCTGATGAATTTTCTTTGAAATTATTATGAAATGCAACTCAAGTTCACTATTAGTGACTAAACTGTAAAATTTAAAAAAACTTAGGTAAAAGTGCAAAGATTTCAAAAATTCAGGGACCATGTTGTAATTATTATGGGTGACTGAAATGAAATTTTTTTAAAATTTAAGTACTTTATTGCACTATACATAAAAGTTTAGGGATGAATATTTTAATTTTGACAATTGCTTATTAAGATCATTAAACTTACTAAATATAAAAGTTACTTATTTTGGAAGAATCTAAATATGTTATTTAATAAATATTGAAGTCCATTCCTAAGATATGATACTTATAAAATATAAAAGTACTTAAAAAATTGCAGTTACTAACTATGAAAATTTCATCTCAGAATAAAAGAATTACTGAAAAAGAAAGATAAAAAAAATGAAGCTACTAAATATGGAAGTCTCTTCCTAAATATGAGACTTACTAAATATGGAAGTCAAAAAAATGAAAGTTACTAATTATAGAAATCACATTTCCTAAATCCAGGACATATTAAATATAAAAGTTTTAAAAAATGAAAGTTACTAAACATAGAAGCCTATATATTTATAACTTACTAAATATGAAAGATAATGAAAGAAAAAAGTTAAGGTTTAGGGTAAGGGTTAAAATCAGGTCTTATCAGGTTTAGTCATTGAGTCATTTCAGCTTTGGGTCAAGTTAGTTTCAGATTTAGGTTATTTTAGATTCGGGTCATTTCATGTTCGGATATTTCATCTTTAAATCATTTAGGCTAGGGTTTTCTAAGGTTTTCCTTCAATCAGGGTTCGGGTTCAGGTCGAGTTGAGTACAATCAAGTTCAAATCGTTGACTTTTTAATTAAATCGGGTCAAGTTAGGCTTGGGTTTTTTAGGGTTGGGGCAGGTCATTGGGTTCAGTTAGATTATTTCATCCTTAAGTAAACACATGAATGATGTAGGATCTAAGCACACATGAAAAAACTACATCTCACACTAACAAGTACATCACAGAAACAAGTAAAGTGAGACATACCTCGAGCAATGCAAAATGACATGAGCAATAATAGTTGTCCCATTTCAGAAAACCACTCTACCATCTTCATGTGTAAAATTTATCTACATTGTTTTTTAAACAAAAACAAGTTTAGATCAACCAATCTTTCCATTATGTTGTCCCATAACCTTACAATAGCCCCCACATGCTTTTTACAAAGATGAGTACTTATAAGTTATATTACCATAGAATGAAGCCACAAAAGTATCATATCCAAGCAGCTTTAGTCCCCAATAAAGAAAGAGAGATTTCAGCCTATGTCTCTGGGCATTCATATTGCTCATCAATATCTTTATAATTAATAGCATCTTCTACCTTTTCATCATAATCTGTTAAAAGAAAGCCCTAATAAGGGGGAAAAACTAGAAGCTTTGAGAAAAATCAGTTACTAGATATTACTATCAAGCACAATAGAAAATTTCAAGCACGAATGGGTGAAGAGCCCCAAAAAAGAAGCCTAATAGGAATTAGAACCATCAATCAAGCATAACCATTTCCAGGTACTTGGTAGTGTAAGCTTTACTTTACATAGCAAGTGAGCTTTCGACTAGATAAGCTTACTCATCCATTTATCGTACTAGATTCTCCTTTTAGTTGTAGTTCTATTAAAAGGAAACAAAATACATAATTTGTCCCCAAAAAAGACATAAGAGCATTCATCCTGCTAAACTTTTTTTTTTTTTATAAGAAAAATTCCTACTAGCCTTTTTTTGTTTTTATTTGAAAAAAATCCTATATTTTTAAGAATGATATGAGTGGTTTAATAATGACTAAACCAATTGAAATGGAACAAATATAAGATCTTCGCATCTTTGTGTGTGTCCTTGTACTGGAACTTATTATCAAAAATAAGAAATTCATTTTACCTGAAGCTTAAATTTAATCAAACTATGAATTAAATCTAAAAACAAATTATTAGGATGTACAATAAGCTTAAGGAAAAAAAGATACGAATAGAACACCAAAGACTGCACCGAGAAAGAATTTCTAGCGAACATCACATAGTTCATCTGTATCAACAAGGGTACATGGTGACTTATTTAACAAGTAGGGGTAACATTGTAACCTTACATGATTTGAAATTTGAAAAAATTAAAAACGATAAACCCCAGCCAGACTGGAAAAAAGAAAAGCCCAAATTGAGATGAAACAATGCAAAACCATGGGAGAGAAATTAGATAAAGAAATCATGCGATAGAGAAGAAAGGGGCCACCTAGTAAACATGGGTTACAAGATTTCCAGCCAATGCTCACTGGATGGAAATTAAGGTTTAAGAAGTTCAGTCGCACTTCCTCATTTTCTCAGCCTTCGCTCAACCTTTTATTGTCAAAATAACAAATGGCTTGGGATGCTTTGATTTGGGTTTTTTTCCTAATAAATTACTAAAGGCAGGCTGTCACAGACAACGTTAGTAATGGGCGGCCTCCCCTAAAGTTGGACAAAAATTAAGAAAAAGGCTAAAGTGTTTTAATGGTCATCCAACATTGTAGAATTAGACAGTTCGATCTTCTAACTAGGGCTCGGTTTGATTTGGTCATGCCAATTAATGAGGGTAAGCTGTTGCTAATTTTGTTCATAACTTAGTGACGGTTAGTTGTCGCTAGTCCATAATCAGTTACTAAGGGCAAATCGTCACTAATGTTGACCATAATTTAGTGACGATTAACCATCACTAGTCCGTAACCAGTTAACGAGGGCAAATTGTTGCTAAACTTTAGTGATAGGCAACAATCACTAAACTTGACCTTCACTAAAATTTAGTGACAGACATCCATCACTAAATTTTCACTGGACTTGTAGGTTCATATCTCCACTACATTACATATATTACAAAGGGTTATCTAGGTTAAAGGAGATGACACCTTAGCATAAAAAATGACTAATTGGCAAAAGCTTCTACGCGGCTAGCAAGGGCAAGTATTTTTTAATTAAGACGCACTTTAGTGTTGACTGGCTATAAGTACTTCATCGGCTTTTAAGAAGGGCTATATGTCCCAAAACTTGGCTGAGATCTAGCGAAGGCTAACTGTAATATTTTTTTTTTGGGATTTTAGCAAGGGCATCATTAAATTAGTTAGGGCTAGCCATCACTAAATTTAGCAACGTTTAACATTGCAAAATTATTGATGGCAAGCTATCGCTAAATTTAGCGACAGACAGCCATTGCTAAACTTTCACTAGAATTTTAGTAACTGTTTGCTATCTTTAATTAGTGACAATTTTTAGCCATTGTTAAATCATCTTTTTCTAGTAATGTCAAGCTTGGAGATTGTGATCGTGAAGAAACCATTTGCATCTCTACCAAATTTAAGCCCAGAGTTTGTGACCAAGAAGAAGTTGTTTATGTTTTCACCAAGTCTAAGTTTGAAGTTTGTGATTAAGAAGTTGTTTGTGCCTCCACTAAACCTTAGAGTATTAATCAGAGAACTATACATGTAAAAAGTATACCGGATAGTTAACCTAAAAATCTCTGTATCAATTCCCAAAATGTTTAAACTTGTAATGCACTTATAGTGCAATTTATTTCAAGTATAATTTTATTTATATGAGAAATTTAAGTGTACAACATTTCCCATATTTGAATAATGGGTTAATTACACTTTCTTCTTGCTCTTACCCTTTACCTTTTGTAACTCTGGTAGCTCTAAAATAGTTTAAACCAATGTTGTCAAGATTGAGATCCTATCCAGGATTTTTTTTTGCCATTCAATATTAAGATCGTAAAATCAGATCATAAATCGTAAGATCCTACCAAAAGCTTAAAATTTCTTATCTAAATAATATAATTTATGTAAAAGACCAATTATATTAGAAATTCAAGTAAAATTTAAGTGTCATAGCAATGGTACAATATAGTTATTGATACAATATAAGAAAGTTCAACTTTAATAGAGTATACATCAATATAATCAATAAAATAATCAACACAAGTTTGAAATAAATTCTTGAACAAACATATTATTGACAAATAAAAGAGAGTATAATGTTCATAATTTAAATATTCAGTAATTGACTTCCAATAAATTTAAATGTATAATAATTTTTTGATAGTAAGTGGATGATTTAAAATTAGTAGTTTTTTCTTTCTGAATGAAATAAGTTCAACTTACACAGAGGAAAAATTGGTAATTTGAATGTTCATTACCTGTAAAAAAAATATTATTATATATATTAAATTTATAATAAGACAGTTACAAAATAATTTAAATCATGCTCTAAAAAGTTGCTATTAAATAATTGCATTAAGTTAACAAATTTCGTCCAATTGGGGATAAAAAATGAAATGTCTTTAATGGATTTAGAACCAAAATAGGACATTTTTAATAAGTTTAAGATCTAAACAGAACATTTAATAGACTAAATATGAAAATAGAAAGATAATTAAATGTTAGGAATCATCCATGCAATTTACTCCTAACAACAATCAATACTTGGGTAAGGTCAGTAAGTTCTTTCAATTCTACAATTCTAGCCGTGATCTTACCACTATTCTACCATGTATTTAATTCTGCAATGTTTTGACAAATTTTTCTATGTTAGGATCGTAGAATCGTACGATCATACGATCAAGATCATAATTGTAATAACTTTGGTTAAAACTAATAATTTAAAATATCTATTATAATTGTTAAAAAAATACAAAAAAGTTTAAATTTAATATAGATAGTTACTAAATGGTTTAATTGTATGTTTTTCATGCAATACTCCATTTATCTGATAATACCATTAGACCTTGATTAATCTAGATTTAGCTTAATTAACTCTTGTATGTGAAGCTTTCTCAAAGCCTTTTTTGGGGAAAGTACTCTTTAAGTCCTAAATTTTTTTTGCATATAATCAGTCCTAAAGCTCATTAATTTGCCAAAAAATCCTAAAACTGAAAATCATTTACTCCATTACTCCTAAATGTTTCACTTTTTTGTAAGTCAATCCTAAAACTTTTGTTACCAAAGAAAAATACTATCATGAGTCATGACACTTAATGTCATTATCTCTGGTGACTAAACTGATAGTTCTAAAATTTTTCTAACTTATTAGAAAATTCTATCAATGTCTAAGGCCATTTTGCAATTTTTCAAAAAAACTTTGGTGACTAGATTGATAATTTTTTTTAAAAAAAGGCCCAAATTGTAATTTATAAACAAGTATGGGATCTATTACATTGTTATTTTCCTAAATTTTGGATTAAAGTGATTGAAGTTTCATAGATCATGATAGAGACTCTAGTATTTAAAATAGTAAAAACTTATTCGCTCCACACCATCGCTGGTAGATTAATGCTAAAATCCTCACTCTAATGAAGTGAGCTTGATTAGAGCTTCGGTAAAGTAGATTACCATGTTTGTTCCTAGAAATTTGAAACAATTGTAATCTTTCTCCAAACTAAAAATTTATAGGTTCATTTAGCCAATATAAAAACAAATAGGGGCTTGTATACATTTTCCTCTGAATTTGGGTGTCAATGACTGCCATATCCTAATATTCCTTTATACCTAGCCCTATATTTCTGAGATGAGCATTCCACTTGCTTTACCGAAGCTTTGATTCAACTTAATCTGTTGGACTAGTTTTTTTTTTCTTCTGATCCACCAGTAATAAAGTAGAGCAGGTTGTGTTAGATTTTAATATTTTAAATAACGTAGCTCCGGCCACTCCATTGAGCTCCAAATCACTTCATTCTCAGGCTTTGGATAATAACAATATAACAATATATTTTGAGATTATGCCTTGATCCTTATAATTTTTAAAAGTGTTCAATTTAGTCCTTAATTTTTTTAAAAAAATGGTAAAGCACCCCTTGAACACAAAGGGGGTAGCAATGGCTAGGGCCGAAGGACTGTTTACCGAAAAACACGTATCTGTGAATTCTTAGGATGATGTATGGGGGCTGATGCTTGCTCAGTACCAGAAGGTCAAGTGAGTTGGTGAATTTTTAAGTAAATCACTGAATATTAAAAAATGTCAATTTAGTCACTGGAATAATGATGAAAAATGCCATGTCAATAATTTTCACTAATAAAAAAAATTTTAGAATTGACTTTGCAAATTACCATGGCCCAATCATTTTAACTTAAGTCAATATAATCCAAAGTTGCCCACTTTTATTTATACATCTCTTTTACCCGAAAATCGATTTCATTTAGAAGTCAATATAATGTACATGTAATAATCTATTAAAAGTAAAATTTTATAATGTTTTTAGTTTTTTTATGAATTTTTATTTTTTTTGAATGATTAAAAAAATAAAAATTCAATAAAACTATAAAAATTTATTTCAATCATATTTCAAATCGATGAAACACACACAAAAAAAAAGTTTTAGCACTAATTTGGCAAGTAAAGAGTTTCAGGACTTATTTGGAAAATATAAAAGATTTTAGGATTTAAAGTGTTCTTTTCCCACCTTTCTAAATTAGAAATTTGAATGTTCATATCAGACGGTGTGAAAGGGAGGGGTGGAAGTAGGTTTCGAAACAAAACCGGGGCCCTAAAATTATAATCAGTACAAAATCTCGGTAGAAAAAGTCGCATTCACCCTAAAATAATTAGTTGATAAGTTAGTGAAAAGAGTTAATTGCGTCCGCGACCTATAATCTTTAACTATTGTAAAATTTTGGACTATAACCTTAATTTATTGCATAATAAATCCTTAAACTTGTTTAATTGTTCATTTTTTTATTTTCATGGATGAAAACAATTAATATAAATAAAAAATGACATGTGATACGCTAGTATGGATGATTTGACACTACCCTGTTCCCATGAATCATAAACATACCAACTCACATGTCAACTGCTATCGATAAGATGTGGAGAACAAAGAATAAATGAAAAAAAAAACATGAAACCCAGAATTGAAAGAGGAAGCGAGTGATGGGTTGGCATGGGTTTCAAATTTTTTTATTATCTTTTTTTTGTTCCACATCATTACTAGCATTTGATTCATTATGTTACTGTGCAAATTATTTATGTTGGTGTATCACATGATGTTTTCCGTCCATACTAATTATTTCTATCCATAAAAGATCCAAAACAGAATTTTAAACAAAGTCAAAGATTTTCTATATAAAAAATCAAATTTGGGTCTAAATGATACTCTCTCCGTCCCAAAAGTTTTGCTTCATTTATTTTTAATAATTAATCTATAATTTTTTATTTTTAATATTTTAATATATAAATAAAAGATATTTATATATGAATGATAATTCAAGATATGCAACTTTTAAATATATATTTTTTATTTTTTTAATAAATAATAATATAAATAAAATTAAATCAAAGCATAATAAAAAATTAAATGTATCAAAATTTGTGTGGAGTATAATAATTAAAGGTTATGGCCGCAAGCGCAATTAAACCTTAGTGAAAATAATACTCTACGTACACTATTGGCACAGCTACCCCCACGATAATTGCTCGCCTCGTGCGATGTAGATGCGTAGCTATTAGCTATCGTGCGGAGCGCGGACAAATAATTTGTACTGTAGTACTTACCGACCTTGACTGACCGGCACGACGGTGCTGCTGACTCCTTACTTAACGTCCACCACTAGTTCCACAAATCTGACCGGATCAGTCATCCAGGGGGACGTCTTTCTCTTAATCATGAAATCTCGGAGATAAAGGTTGAATTTTTTGTTCAATTGCACCCGAAAGACCCAAACTTTGTCTCGTCTTCACGAAGGAGCAACAGCCCATCTCGATTTTGCTCCCAAGGTATACTCTTGATTGATTCTTTCAGTTCTCTGATTATTTTCCTGCCAATTTCTCGTCGGCTATTTTGGTTCCTGAGTTGCCATTTCTGGTCTCATTATTGCTGATTGTTGCTGCAAATTATAGTTGGAATTAGTGCTTGAAATGCTACCTGATTTGTAAAGGTAGGTGCTTTCGACTTTAACGATTCTGATCAACTGAGCTGGAACTTAAGCAACAGGTTTTCATTTTTCGTATTTTTGTAGATAACCACATTTTTTGGTCTCCTGTTATTTATTTACGATTACGCTGCTGTTATCTGTTATATAGTTACATCGCTTGATTAAATTAGAAACTTTTTTGTTTTTCTTGGGGTGGTTACTGGGTACACGCGAGGAGGCTAATGGGATTGGGATCTCAACCTTAGAGCTTTTGAGCTTTTAACCGCTAGGTTAAGTAAAGAATTTTTCACATTAAAGAAAAAAAAAAAAAGAAAGAAAAACTCGTGAGTCTTTTTTTCTGGCTTTATTCTTGGTCAGAGCTTGTGGAGTAAGTTGAAAGAATGCATCATTCCCTGGTAAATTTTTATTGCTTGATCCTGGTGCTCTGCTCTTTTTGGTGGTCCAGTACTCTCACATATCAATTTATTTCTATCATATTCTGAGTAGGTACTCTTGTAT
The DNA here is from genome assembly GCA_005392925.1 of Aquilaria sinensis. Lineage (NCBI taxonomy): Eukaryota > Viridiplantae > Streptophyta > Magnoliopsida > Malvales > Thymelaeaceae > Aquilaria > Aquilaria sinensis. The sequence continues at coordinate 511,041 of SMDT01001407.1, forward strand.
TAATTGTTGGGTTCTTATTGGTTTAGCAATTACGGGCAATCTACAAATTTAATGTTTGGTCCATCCAACTTATAATGGTTTGGATAGTGATGCTGCAACTTATGGAGTGGACAGACGTACAGATGAGTTGTCTATAGATGAAGACCCAACTTATGTTCTTTCTTCACTGTTACACAACTTCTGAATGTGTCCCATTTGTTACCTACTAGTTATTTTCAGTTTTATGTTGAGGGTTGCCTTTTTTTTAGCTTAATGTTTAATATTTGAATGAATGGCGATCCTTCTTCTGCAGAAGATAATCTCTCCATCACTCTCCAATTTGTGAATTCGAAGATTTGAGCCATGGAAATTGACAACTCCATCAGTAACACAGATGCTGGCAATCGAGAGCCTAATGAACATCATAGCTTTAGTGAAGAAGGCATGTGGGAATTGCAGAATGCCATGATGTTTCTAAACAGAGTTGAGCATGGCTTGGCTTGTTCTCAAGAGAAACTGCTGAATCTGCACATACTTCTGATGCCGCTTTTGCGTTGGGACTTTGTTCCAGATGAAGCAGCATTAGAGAACAGCAGTATGTCCACTTTATTCATTGAGAAGGCCTTGCTATTTGATATTCTGTCTGGAATATTAGCATCAGAGTTAAAAGAAGTAGAAACTTTCTTAAATGCCCTCCAGGCAGAGATTGTTGATGTCAGTCTTCAAATATCTTCATACAGACATCTGAGCAATCGTTTGCTTTCTTTGGAAAGGTATTTTAAACAATCTCAGCAGCTGGTGTTGGAATTGAAGGTGCAGTCAAATGGATTGGAAATGTCCTTTTCAAAATTGAGACATGATAACAGTGAGTGAGACATTTCTTTTGCTGATATGTTTATGTAGAAAGATATGTTTTATATTATAGACTATTTTGCTCCGTGGAAATGATTTACCTCTAACTTATGATTGTTTATCACTATAATAGTCTAAGCTTTTAACAATAACAGGTAAAAACGAAAAAACTATGGATGTGTCAGAAAGAAGTCAACTCTTTGGCTTAAATGGAAAATCAAAAGTATGGACCTTTGAACGACAAAGACATATTGCAAGGATGCTAGAAAAGTCTCTTGCAAGAGAGCAAGATCTTGTGAAGAGAATAACAGAATTGCTACAAAATGAAGAGCAGTTGAAATTGAAACTAAGTCACACTGAACAGATAGCTCTCCGGATGGAAGAAGGAGCAGAAGTTGTTTGGGGACGGTTTTTGGAGGCAGAAAATGCTGCTGAGGTGCTCATGGGTGTCTCGCGTGACATGTGTGGCCAACTTCAGGTCACTCAGTTCAATCTGAGTCACTTGGTGCTACAGGAAGCTGATCTCAAATCTAAACTTCTGTTTTATTTGGGGGAGCTGAAAACCAAGGACAGTGCTCTACAGAAACTGGAGAGAAGCAATGCAGAACTCATTTTGCTGGTTTCTGAAGTATTGACTCTAAAAGAAAATGTAAAAAATTTGGAAGATCAGCTGAAAGAATCTGAGATTGAGCTGAAGGCTGCAAATGCTGCCAATGAAGCAAGCCAGGAGCAACTCCATGAAATGCATAGTGTTCTTGAAGCACTTAAGGAAAGCACCTATGGAGCAGAAATGAGGGCGGACAGTGCTGAAGCCAAGGTTTCAGAGTTGACAGATGCGAACTTGGACCTTACGGAAGAGTTAAATTTCCTGAAAAACAATAGTGATGACAACACAAAGAAAGTGACTTCACTTGAGAAGCAAGTTAGAGATTTGGAGATTCAACTGCTACACTCAAAGGCTTCATCTGAAGTGGGTCAAGAGCAGCAAAATATGTTGTATTCTGCAATTTGGGATATGGAAACATTAATTGAAGATCTGAAATCAAAAGTCTCGAAAGCAGAAAGTAAGACAGAGATTGCTGAAGACAATTGTGTTCGAGTGTCTGAAAGAAATGCTAAACTTAATGATGAAGTGAGGATATTGAGGGATAGAATTGAATATCTAGAGCTGAGTGTAAATCAGGCAAATGATGCGAAAGATGAAATTGCAAAAGAAGTTAATCATAAGACCAAGCTGATCATGGATTTGGTTATGCAGTTAGCCACTCAAAGGGAGCGTATTCAAAAGCAGGTATTACCATATGAACCCTCTTAGTTTTCTGTCCTATTATCGGTTTTGGTAGTTTGGAAGTTGAGCAATTCATAGTAGGAGTACCATGTTGGTATTTATGAAAATTTGTGGTAAACTTATTTTGTTAATGTAAGGGTAATTTCATTTGTTTTCAAGAACGGTTCTTATCCTGCTCTTCAGCAAACAAATGAGTGACCATAAAGTTTCTTTTTCTTGATCTTCTTTTTGGTTAAATTCCATTTTACTTGTCTAGTTTCATTTGTAAGCTTATAATAATAAATTTATGGAGCTAGAACATTCTTCTTATTTCCTTATGTTTTTGTCATGTTTTTTTCTTCAGCTGTTTTCTGTAACGAAGGAAAATAAATTACTGAAGGAGAAGCTAGGAAACATTGAGAGGGAAAAGTGCACAAGTCTGAGTGGTAATATTGGGGATTATGAGGACAAAGAGCTACTACTATCAAAATCAACTATTACATTTGGTGAAGCAGTGTCGTCAACAGCAACCATCGAGGCAGGTATTTGCTTTTTGATATTCTTGGTATCTTTTTGTGCTTGATCTGACTAGATTTAGACTTAGCAGCTACTGGATAATCCGTTCAATGCTGAAAAATTTGTTCAGTGGACTGCTAGTATGATTGGCCAATTTTCCCTGTGAAACGTCTTTGTGGTAGTATTTCATTTGGCGTGTCTCTGTACAAACTAGCACATCAAGTGTCACTGGTTTGCTTTGCCTTTATATATTGAATAGTGGCAAATGTGGCATACAATTGTTCTTTGTTTCTTCGAAATCTACTGAAATTATGGGTTAACTATGGGAGTGAACTAATTTAATCATACCATGTTTTCTTCTGCCATGATCTGCATAAACTCACAATCTTTTTGTAACTGTACCTTTTCCTGCTCAGATCTTCTATAAAAACTGATGATTTCTACTAGTTGCCGCGATTTATCCATTCATTTGATAAAAGGTGAAAGGAGAATGAAACGAAGTGCTGAGGCACACAATAGCTTTCAGATTTGATTGCATGTGTACTTGTTTTGAGGAGTACACATATGCCTTCACAAACTCATTGTTACGTTTCTTCATTAACCATCAACATGTTGCAACCGAAGTTGTCATCTTTTATTTTTATTTTTACTTTTTGTTCTGAACAGGAGGATAAATCATCAGAACATTCATTCCATTGTGAGATTATGCCAGACGATGATGAGATGGACGCGGTTCCAGCCTATGATCCCATGAAGAAATCAGGCATAAAATGCGTTAGTCTGTTCCCCATTTTCCTGTCGATTCTTGTGGCGGTATTCTCATACTGGCTGTGCGTTGGTTGAAAATTGAATTGGTTGTAGCTTGCTAGGTGTATATTAAGATTGTGTATATGGTCTAACACGTCTGTCCAGTGTTCTGCATTTATTTGTATCTGATTCGGAGACCCAAGTGTTCAAAGGTTTATGTGGGTGTCGCTTTCATCAGCTTTGTAATGTTTCCTGCAACTTGTAAGTGGAGACATATTCTTGTTCCTGTTACCACGCACCCACCCTCAAATAGGCCCCGTCGATAAGGTTTAGGCGTGTACCAAAACATGTAATGTTGGGAGGACTTGTGTGACAAAAATAACCAGCATATTGTAATATTCTTATTTGATCGAGTCTTTAGAAGATCGGAGTACTTAGTTTTAACTTACAGGGAAATTCCAGATCATTTGCCAACGTATTGTATCTTTGTCTCGGATTATTTAAGAAGTGATTTTCTTTGTCCAAAAAAAAAAAAAAAAAAAAAAAAAAAGAAGGAATCAAAACGAAATTTCTTGACAGTATAATAACTGGTATTATGTTCCATTACAAGGATCAAAACGAAAGTACTTGCTTTGAAAGGTACTTTTTTTCACGTAGTTTTAGGTACAACTTTTAACACTTTTTCAAATCTTATCCTCAAATAAGTATTTATTACACGTCAGGCATAAACTTTTTTACAGGATAAAATGAGAAATTCAATAAAAAATTATTCTTTAAAAAATATGTCATGTTTTGAGATATTCAGCGAAGAAAATGATTCATACCATACCATTTGTATAAGAGGAAGTATATCTTTTCTTCACGGTGAAAGGTGTTCACAAAAATATGTTATATTAGTGGTATGATTGAATGACCTATAAGTACATAACTAGAAGGGTGTTCACCGAAATTAGTTAACCTGCAAATTTGAACAATATATGGTTTTATGTGATGTCGATTACGGTCTAGGTTTAAAAATTTTAAAATTAACTATTATATAGCATAATTGCGGTTTCTGAAGGTCACATCATAATGGAAAAAGATTAAAAAAAGTCCTACAACTTTCAAAACTTTTCTAAATAAGTCCTATATATTCATGATTTTCTATTTGAATCCTATATCTTCAAAAATGTAATCTCTATTAGTCCTATAGCCGGAAAACTTGACGAAAATCTTATGTGGCGTATAGCTAATGTTAAAAACAAGGGAGAAATATCAAAATTAGTCATCTAACTTCGTAACTTTTCTAATTAAGTCATCACGTTTCCATTTTCTTGCAATTCATCCCTAGATTCAAAAGAAATATAAAACTGTGTAATTCTAATTGAAATGTGCATGTTAGGTTGTTGCTTTTGTATTGAAATTTTTCAAAATATGTTCAAAATAAACCATTTCTTCTTGTTTTTTTTTCCTGAATGAACTATTATATTTACTATGTTTTGAGACAATTGATCGCCATTACATCAATGGAATATACTATGAGAATGGAAATATTATGTCACTTAAGCTATTTAAAAACTAACATTTTACCTACTGAACAATCATTTGAAGAATCTTTTTTAGAAAGTAATTAATTATTTATGAGTTATCGAACTTAAAAATAAAAATTTTAAAAACTATTTTAAAAATATTGTTTGACCATATCAAATTATATAATTTTAATTGATGTACAAATTAAATGAAAAATTAAAAATATTAATTAATAATATTGTATTAAATAGCTCATTATTTAATATTTCACAGCTAATTTTGTAATATTTTATTGGATGTATATTTTATTGTACTTCTTGGATTCCATAATAAGACGATACATTTTCTTCATATTAATTCTTCATGCTTGTATATAAGCTTAAAAGAATAAAGTACAAAATTTTGGAAAATCAGCTATAAGTATACTACAAAAAGGACACACACACACACACACACACACATTATATCATCAATAACAATGTAATGATAATGATTTTGCTGATAATGAAAAAATGGATTTAAAAACCAATGAATATATATATATATAAATAGGAAGATTAATTAATTATAAAATTTTGAGGTAGTATAATCGAGCCATCAACATCTGGATCGGAATTGAGGTCATTCAGCTCATACTTTCTCATTGGAACATGATCCAGCAGTTGCTTGGCTGAAGGTTTTTTGTTTTGCTTTCAGCTGGGAATTCTCCATTTCTAGAAGCTTTGTATGTTTTTATTTTTTTTATCATGATTAATGTTATCACTTAAAATTCTCTATTTTTTATTGAAAATTATGAAAATCATTCCTTGTTCTTCACTTTCAGGAAGGAAGAAGAAGAGAAAATGCAGCAGATTTGTGCTTGAAGGATAATAGCAGTAGAAGTGAATATTTAAAGTTTTGGGGGTGAGTTGCGAGAAAACAAGAACTTGGTGACTTAATTAGAAAATTTATGAAGTTATATGAATAATTTTGATATTTTATTTTGTTTTTAATGTTCATTATATGCCACCTAGGATTTCCGTCAAGTTTTCCAGCTATAGGACTAACAGAAATCACGTTTTCGAAGATGTAGAACTCAAACAAAAAATCGTGAAGATATAAGACTTGTTTAGAAAAGTTGCAAAAGTTATAAAAAGTTTTTTTTTTTTTTTACCTTTTCCCTATCATAATTGGTAAAACCAGTCCAATTAAGCCCAAATACATTTTAAATCCATAAGTCCTCACATAACTTAGTCACACTTTAAACCAATACGTCCAACCCACATAATTCCTATTTTTCTAATCCTAACTCATCCCAATAGGTTATAACCCAACCATTACAATTTATAACTCTCCTTTCATAAATTTGATAGTCCATCTCCCTCTCATTTGTTTGCTGCCTTGTTTTGTCTAAGCTATTTCTAATTTTCTAAGCTAAACTTAAGATGAAAAGCGAGACACAAAGAATATTTTGATTGGATTATATTTAGATTTCTTATAAGTATTGATTTATGAATTTAATTGCATTTTCATCTTTGTTGTTGCAATTGAGTTTATATTATGTACATATATTAATTTATTTCATTTTAGTATAATGAATTTGTGATGGAAAAAACAGTTATTGAACCATATTATGCAGGGTAGCTTTTTTTGAATTTATATACAAAGTGATATTAACATAATTTTCAGATTATGAAACCGTTTATTATGCGATATAGTTTATAGGTTTGTATAAAACCTCATAAAACCGCATTATAGACATCCCTACATAACTCATATTTTCTATCAACTACCTACATATACATTGGTATGATATGTTTCTATAGATTTTCTTCCTACAATGCTAATTGATTGTTGGGAAAAGTACCAAACTTCCCATTATATTTTGGCTCCTAGTTTGGCTTGCCCACTATAGTTTTTTGTGGTTCTAATAAAGGTTACTAAAGTTATAGTTTGTGGCCAAATTGACTACTAATGTTATGATCTGAGTTCAAATATGCACTAACTATTAAAAGCCCAATAGTAAACACGAGTAGTTGTTGGCTTTAAAATCTTGGAGGTGCTTATGTAGCTTTCAACAAACTGAAGAAAATTTGTGTAATTTACCGTTTTTATTTTTTTTTTTGTGACAGCCACCACTATCCATCACTGGATTCTAGTTATGGCAGTTGCTTTGTTACAAACAATGATGTCCAATGCTACCTTCTCCGACATTGCTTCTATTACAGTGGAGGATCTAGCAGTGAGTAATGCAGTAAGTGAGCACAAAAAAAAAAAAAAGAAATGATAAATTATGTAAAGTTCTTGAAGTTTGTTAAAAGTTTCATTAGTATCTCAAGATTTGAAAACCAACAACTTCTCACATTCAACATTAGGTTTTTAATGATAGTGGCCAATTTGGTTCCAGACTATAACATTAGTGGCCATTTTAAAATTAGGAAAAATTATAGTGGACAATCCGGTTAGGGGGCAAATTATAGTGGAGAATTTGGTACTTTTCCTATTGATTGTCTATGATGACAGTTGGTTATCATAGATTGTTGTTGATTTTTAATCCCTAACCTGCAAGTGCACGGTGGACGTGTAGATGGGGTGAGTGAGTATTGTTCCCACAAAGATTGATTGATTCACTTGCCAAGTACCACTATTTTAAGACTACTTTATCTAAACCAACAATGTTAAATAAAAGGCTAAACAAGCAAATTAATGAGTCTAAGTTAAGCTAGTCTAATTGGAATGCCATTAAACTAAGATGCTAGGAATGCAATGAAAACGTGGGGTTTTTGACAAATGCTAAAGTACACTTCCTATGGGTTCACTACTTGTTTCGATTAAGTGGTGAATTCAAGTTAGTGAGTTAGTTTCCAATGCATGTTGGTAAAATTGTTCAATTGAATTCTTACTTTTCCAAGTGAAAGAATTAATCTCTCTAATCTAAACTTAATAAGGATTTCCATCCGATTACAAGTTTAGAAAGAGGCATTAGAGCTCAATTTACCTTTACCTAATGACTTAGACTAATTTCACAACAAGCCCATAGCCATTAAATTCTTCTCCTAGGTCCAATAACTTCTAATTTTTTTCCAAGAGTTTAGAGGTAATTTATAATGCAACAAATTGTGGCAATTAACTAACTAACACAACATTAAGCTCAAGAGAATAATAAACATATATTTTGTAGAAAACTAACATTACATAACCATGAATTCATCCAACATAATCAATCCAAGTAGCTAGGGGTGATTATTCGGTTTGTTCGGTTCAAACCGAACCGAATTTTTCGGTTTATTCAGTTTTCGGTTTTGGATACTAAGAAACCAAAATAACCGAATTAGTCCATAAAACCGAATTCAAACCGAACCGAAATATTTCGGTTCGGTTCGGTTTAAACCGAATTAACCGAAAAAATGGTAATTAAATTCTATAAGAGATGAAATGAGATAAATATATTATTTTTCTTTTCAAATTCCATTCAATATAGAAGATTCATTGCCTATGGAAAGAAAAAAAATAAGAATTCAAGCTAATTTGGGTTACTTGGTAGCATTATTGTTCATGAAACAAATAAAAAAAATTTGGTTATTTCGGTTACCGAATTAACCGAACTCTAAAATCGAAACCGAACCGAACCGATTTTTTTGTTATTTGGTTTCAACAGAAACCGAACCGAATTGCCGAATTAACCGAACCGAATTTTAATTTTTTTTTTCGGTTTTTCGGTTTTTTCGGTTTCAACCGAATACTGATCACCCCTACAAGTAGCTACATCCATAGAAAGTACTAAAGAAGACTACTCCATAACTAAATAAAACATAATCATGAAAATAAACATTATATCATCCATAATAACTACAAGGAAGATGAAAGATTAAACCCAAGATAACTAGAAGAGCTTGTCTCCAAGGTCTTCAAGCAAGCCCCATTGAGCACTCCAAACAATCTCCAAGCTAGCTCCAATGGTGACCAAGAAAAGCCAAGAATCCTAACTATGGTGGATATTGAGAAAATAGTTCTAGGATAAAAAGATGAAGATGAAGCTCCCTTCTTTTGCTAGGTTCTAGGTTCTTCTACCTATTGGAGGTGTTTTTTTCACTCACTAAACTATTTGGATAGAAATCCCTGGCCAATAGCAAGCTTAAGTTCAAATTTAAGGTAGGGGACCACTTTTCCGGGTGCTTGGTGCCTAAGCCTCAGGAGTTGGTGCTTGGGGGCCTAGGCCCCAGGAGGGGGTGCTTGGGTTTCTAGGCCTCTAGGCTGGCAGGTGCCTGGAGCCTAGGCCTCCAGGGTGCGTTTTTCAAGCAGCAGACTTTTGAACTATGGTGCCTAGGCCTTACTCCTGGGGCCTAGGTCTCACAATTATAAATTCCCTTGATTTTCCTACGCCCATTTTTTGCTTTGCTCGTCCCGGTACCATTCCAATACTATGGTCCGCTTCTCCAACCTACAAAATGAAGGATCAAAGCAAGAATCGGAAAAAAAACGTTGAGTGGTAAGGTAGGAAATGATGGTCAAAGTTGACAAAAAGTCAACATGTTTGATCACAAAATTTACATTTATCATAGATCTTGAACAATGAGGCCCTCACATAACTCAAAAGGCTAAAATTGACAGTTCACTGTAACTGATGGTCACTGTGAGTCCAACATTTTCTTATTATAAATATTTACTCATCTTATCTAGTGCTTTTTTGCATCCCTTTTCACCCCCTAAATCTTGTCAACTTGAACATTTTATCTTATGAACTTTGAGTTGGGTTCACTCGCCCCCCCAAACTTCAAAAATTGGTACATTTTATTCTCTAAGCCCACTTAAATGGTTGTTTAGGTTATATGAAGAATGAAAGGAAGATTAAACGAAAGATGAATGACTAACTAGCCATTTTCCCACATAAATATATAATTTTGTGAATGAGTTAGGTACTAAAATTAAATAAATCATATATTGGTGCATAATATTGGTTAGATTATGTAGACTATATAGAGTTTGTGGTTCCCTGAATTGTTTGAATCTTCTTGATTGAAGCAGATACTTGAAATAATGTAAAAGTCCAACTAAAGTTGTGAGTTAGTAATTATTTTTTGTTTTATCTTCATTTTGGTCTCTGTGTAACTTACACAACCATTTACATGGGCTAAGGGGTAAAAAATACCAATTTTTCAAGTTTGAGGGGTGAGTGAACCCAAGTCAAAGTTCAAAGGGTAAAAAGTCTGAGTTGGCAAAGTTTAGGGGTGAATTGGTCTCGGCCCTTTGGAAACCCTAACCCGGCAATGTAAATAGATGCAGCTACATTTCGCAGTAAGTAATCGCTTTTCGAATTTCATCTGGGCCGATCCTCGATTTTGCAGCACCACGTAGCCCCTTGCTTCTTCGAGTTCATAGTTGCAAGGAACAAATGGAGAAAAGGGTGTGATTTTGTGTGCAAGATTGACTTTTTCTGGTGCAAGCTCATCAGTCTGATCTGATTTAGTTTTGAGCTCTCAGACCCTGCTTCTGCCAGAGAAAAAAACATGACTTTTCTTTGCATGATTTTTATTTTGGTTGATGCTGTTATCTGTATTTTGTATGGTGTGGGATAAATTGTCAGAGGCAAAGCAAAATGATGAGGTTATTTCTTTTTTGTCCGAAAGCCCATGTGGATGCACACAATGGTCTTCAAAGTTCTCTGATTGCTTTGCCTCTGTATTGGATTTGATGTTTTTCTCTCATTGCTGCTCTGTTTTCCTGGAAGTGGTTCAGGAATTCGTCCGAGTATCTGTTATGTAGGCCTCCGTTTTAGTTAGTCATCTGTGGAGAGCCATTCTGCTTTTATGTTTCTTATCTTTAAACTGGCCATTTTCAAAGCTAACTAGGTCTTATGTTGGCTGCTAACCTATCATAACCCTTATTCAGTGTTTTCAACTGGTACACTGTTCGAATAGAATATTGAGGACATGGCTTTAGCACAACCGACCCACAGTACTGGTGTAGCTGACTGTAACTAGACGAGGTCAAGGGCTGCTTTATTTGTGTAATGGTCATCTACCGGGCTTAGCATGCTTCTTTTTAAAGAATAAAAGCGAAAACGATGATCTCTTAATGTGGATTTGATGTGATCCATCTCTTCACATTGACATTTAAAGGTCTCATCACGTAGATTCGTCCCAATGGAGGATATTTTACTTTTGATTGTTCATCTCTATGGTATGAGCTAATCTGCTGAAAAGGAATGCAAAATGATGAAGCTTATACAGACTGAATATGATGTTGAATATGGCATCTCCATAGTGGTCTTCAAAGTTCTCTGATTGCATCACTACTAGATAGCAAAGGTCAATGATGTGTGCATAGTTTCTTTCCCTCGTTCTGATGGATTCACCTCAATTATCATCTGTATCGTGTAATGCAAATATGACTAGTTGTTGAAACTATGTTCTGCTTGGGGGCATGCTATTTTTGTTTTGGGTAAAAGGCCTTCATTTAGAGTTCAAGCAAGCACCAAATTTCATAGACTGTTATGACCCAATTTTTCAGGCTATACGAGCTTGGTGCCATAGCAATTTAATCTTTGCTTCTGTTCTATCATAGCTGAACAGTTGTGCAACTGTTTGTGCAGCAAGAACAGGGAAGGATACATGTGGGTTAGAACGGGGGGCCCCCCCCCCCCCCCAAAAGAATAAAAAATTCTTTGGTGCAATCTTACTATTTATTGGTCTGCAGGAATCCATTACAGGGCAGTAGAGTGTGTGATAGATTTCATTGATTGGTAATGCAGGCTCTATTGCTTTAGCTGCCCTGTCTGGTCTGCAGTTGTAGGCTATAGATGGAGTGAGTGATAGACTCTACATACTTTCCATTTGATTACGGGGTTGTTTCGCAGTTGTGACTTTGATCAGGAGACCCTTTCTGTTGAAATTCATATGCATCTTTTTTATGTAGTAAAGTTAGCTGTATTTTCTTATTTGCAGTCAAATATTATGAAACTATCATAACTATACTGTATCTTAGTGCTAACTAGGTTGGACAAAAATCATAATGCCAATCAGCCATTGGAAGCTGCTTTAACACTAGAGGGCAAAATGGACGTTGATGCCCATTCTAGCGCAAGCTTCTTGGTGAGGAATCTGATCATTGTTCCCGCTAGTTCTCTTGGCAACTTTTTCCAGGACGGGTGTAGTTTGTCGATGATGTAATGACTCAAAGATTTCTTTAATCTTCACTCCCGGTTGACGCCAGCAGCAAAGTTATGATAGTTTGACAATTGAGATATTGTCCACCTTTTGCATTAAAGCTAGCAGCCCAGACTCACGATTTGCTATTCACCTTTTAGACGCTCTCTTTTTGTAATTGATGTTTTGGCCAAATTTGTGCATCCGGATGAGTTCACTCTTTTTACTTTCAAGGACCGGCCGGCAATGTGCCGTGGAGCACTACCTTTTGCTATTGTCTCTAGCATCTCTGGAGGATGAGGAACAAGGCATGTTTTGAGGGAAAGTTGGAATCTGCTGATGCTCTTCTCCAGCGTGTAAGAATGAGGTGGGAGATATCACAGGGGGCAATTCATTTGATTCTGTGGATGTCTTTCAACCAAAGCTTGTAAGATGGCTTCCCCCTTCAGTGACATGCTGGAAACTTAATACGGATAGGAGTGTCCAAAACAACTTAGCTGCTGTTGGGGGTCTTATCCGCGATCAACTGGGCAGATGAATTGCTGGTTTTGCTGCTCATCTTTGGTCATATAAATGTGCTTCAAGCTGAGGTTCTTGCTCTACATGAAGGCTTGAAGCTGGTCGAGGACCTCCGCGTGAATGAGGTAGATGTAGAACTGGACTCTCTTTTCTGCTTGAATGAGGTAGAAGCTCCTTCATCTCATCCCTTGTTTGAAACAAAATCCTGTCCCTTTGGCATACTCTCAGAGAAGGAAATGGATGTGGATGTTATGTCCAAGTAAACCCTGTTATTTGTACAATTTACAAGACAGATTTTTTGGCCGGCTGATCTGAACGTTAATCCTTAGGATCGGAATAGAGTAAAATAAAAACCGTCTGTTATGAAAGAAAAACAGATGAGTAAGGAAATAAGATCGAATAGGTTTATGCATCAAGTGCAACGTTGTGAAAGTTGAAAAGAAAGAGTCACGTCTTAAAATTTATTAGATTTCAAGGATCTTGACCTTGATAAATCCTTTCAAAGATGGTCTAAAACTTGATTGAAAAACCAAAACTCATTCACATGGACAAATAAACATAAATATGTCCAAATAAAATTCAATTGTCCAACGGAAAAAAAAAACAGACCAGTACATTGTCACCTAAAGTACTGTCTATTCTTATAGTCTGTAATGAACTGCAACAATCAATCAATGAGATTTGGTGACATCAATTTCTTACATGCGATTGACATGTCATCAGTCTATACAAACACGACAAGCATTTCAGACATAATATACTACACATGCACACACTGAATCAATTCCATGACTCTACGTGCTTTTAACATGATCAGAGGCATTTTTTTTTTTGGTTAGTGACAATTTCCCTCTCCAGTTTTAGATAATATTACACTGGGGGGGGGGGGGGGGGGGGGGGGGGGGGGGGGAGTGTCATTAGTGAAAGAATAAGAACAAAGGATCCCTTAGCATTCCAAGATAACAAAAGAAAACATGTAACTTAGGACCAAATCACTGAATTATACCACCTAGATCTTTCAAAATTGAAAAAGGATCATACGATCACAAACCTTAAATTGAATTTGGTTTTGCAGTTGTTTGATAGCGTTGTTGGTCTCTAAAAAATATGAACTATTTTTTTCTGCCTAGATGTGATATTTCACTTTGCATTTGTCTTTTTACATTTCGAATAACAACTTTTAAAATTTTAATTTAAACTATATAGTAGTTATCTTCCTGTAATTTTAGTTTGTACGATATATTTTTTACAATTAATGGATATTTTAAATAATCAATCTTTTTCTTTTTGTAGAGGGTAAATATCACCAATTGTCCATAAATCATACCTATGTTGCTTAATTGTCCCGAAACTATTAGGCATTACACCAATCGTCATCAACCTATTTAATTGTTGCTATTTAATCTTACCATAAACTAAACCGTTAAATATTGATGAAAAAGTGGTGCCACACTAGCGGCCACATCATTTTTCCATACCACATTAGCAACCATGTCATTTTTTCATCAATATTTAATGGTTTACTTGACGGCATGATGAAATAGTAAAAATTAAATAGTTTGAAGACGATTAGTACAATGCCTGATAGTTTTGGGACGATTAAGCAACATAGGTATAGTTTAGGAACAATTGGTGATATTTATTCTTTTGCAAATGTAAAACAACTTTTTTAAAAAGGTAAAGTGTAAGGCAGATTGGAGGAAAATTGTATATTTTTAAAATGAAAGAGAGAAAATATAATATCACATAAATCTAAGAAAATAAATTATAATCAACCCCCTATTTTTTTGTTGTCTTTTTCACATTATATGGAAGGGTAGCCTTAAATGTACGGCATTACTTGGCATCTGAAACTTTTTTTTTTAATGACCAAATCGATTTGACAGCACGTAAAATAAATTCCATCTGGGAAGGAAAATTTATTGCTCATATCTTCTCAAATGCTAAGCAATTTACAAGCACGCCTATAAAAAGCTAACCCGAAGAGCATCTCCTTCCCAACTTGCTTGCTTCAGAAAACAATGGCTAGAGCTTCGTTCCAGTTTGTCTCTGTCTTCCTCCTCCTCTTCGTCTCTGTATCAGGTTAGCTTCTCTACGCTAACTTTTAATTTATTATGTTCCCTTCCTTTTTTCTGATGATGATTTGTTAGGGTGATGCTAGTCATATGTGAGGTGTGGTCAATCTTTACGATTCTTAGCTTATCACTTTCACGAGTACTCCATCCCAATTTAAAACTATTGCAACATATTTTATTTTAAGTAGTCCAAAAAGTCTTTATAACATTTCCACTTATAGTAATTTTTTTTAACTATACTACCTTTCAAACTATTTTTTGAATATACACTTTTTTTAAAATTTTCTCAATTTATGTGAAAAAATTAAGGATAAAAGTAAAAACAACATAACAACTTTATCCACTTCTTTTAGTCTCTATATCAAACCAAATGGTTTAATAAATATGTGACATAGAGGGAATATAAAGCATAGAGGTAAGAAGATGTCGTTAGTGTAGGATGAACCTTTCATGGCAAGCATGTTAATCTTGTCAAAGGACCCTTGAATGAATCTTTTCTAATTCCATTGCCCCCAACCTAATAATTGCTAGTTTCAACCCCAACCAACACTTAATGAACTATTCTTTGTGAAAAGGATAAATGTAAAGTGCTAATAGTTATAAACCTACAAATAGTACAACTATGAGCACATTATAAATCACATACACCTTCTTCATACCAGATTTTTCGAGTTGAACCAGAGTTCATCACTACCACAAACTTCCATGGATAACTACATATTCTTAATACTGAGTGGGTATTGCTTCTCAACAGTGATGCCCTTTGCGGTGGAAGCACGGGGACCATTTTGCTGCCCACGAATGGTGAATTGCACATTGGTGTGCCAAGGTGCTCCCAGCCGCTGTGAAAATTGCAAATGCATCTGCGGAGTCTCAGATCTACCACTCGCTACCACAAGTTTACCCATACGAATATAAACAACTGATGAACTTCTCCAACACAAAGTCACTGTCAATAAAAAAAAAAGAGAGGCAAAGAAATAGTTTGATGTTCCAATTGTCTACACTTTCCAAATGCTAATAAGATCATAAGAAATGATCTGATTTTGAGTCCATTTTTATTTGGCTCTGAAGAAGCTAAGGATTGAACTGACTGACCAATTGAGTAATAAGCTTTATCATCAATCTAAACAACAACATGCAGGCTTGATTCAACATTAACAACTTTTGTGATTAATGACACCAAAAGTCATCGAGGACGCTAAGAATGCCTGTAATATCGAAAAGGAACGTGAAGTAGTATAGGGATTGCTTTACGTGTCCACTCTGATGCGGCTTAAGTGAATGCCGAAACTCAAGAAATGGTAACTTACAGATGAGAAGTGTTCATTCGATACTATTAGAGCATCTGAAATTAACTTACAAACCAGAGTTAACAGGGTCCTCCGTCCGGTAGCAGGAGCTTCCGTAGCCTGGTTGTGAATAGTCTTACAGAATGAATTACTGCAAGTGGGTTCTCCAGATGAACAGCATGCCCTGATTTGGGAACCTCAACTAGTTCATGGAGCTGGTTTGTAGGGGCACCTACGTTTCTTCCCCCGTGTACAATCTTGCAAAACATCTGGTGAGCTATTGCTTTGAACTTCAAATCCTTTTCTCCAAAAATAAGCATAAGTGGAGTTTTGCACTGGGCTAGATCTTCCCACAACGGCCTAATCAACGTAAAACAAGCAATAATATTGAGAAACTAAAGAACTGGTTCTAATCGGTCAGATAAAAAATTTCAATAACACAACACATAAAACATGGAACCACATACGGAGCATACCTCTGCGAGACCTAGTTTTAATTTACCGTTAATATTTTATTTATGAATTTTATGGCATACATTTTTTTCTGCATGTAAATCAGGTTTCAATGGAATCTGTGGTTATAATTTTCTTAAAAACCATGAATTATTTTTGTATAGTTAGAATTGGTTTGATTACAGAATTTAGTCAAAATAAATGTTGCACCTGCATACATGAAAACATACAAAACAATTAACCAGTACATGCGTAAATATAGTACATGTATACAGAAAATTTAATCCGTAATTGTTAGTTTCCCATACCAGAAGGACCAGAAAGACTAAACACCAGAGAATAGTATAATTGCACTTACAGCTGCCTTCCAGTGCTTAAATCTGACATGACTTTCGCAAGGCTTTCTACATGCTGATGCTGCAAGCGTCTAGCATATATTTCATGAAAATGAGGGTGGCTTCGCAAGCTGTTGGATGCAGAATATAAAAACTAAGGTGTTATAGACAGAACTCCTGCGTACCACCAAAAGGCTAACACAAGCAAAGCTCATAAAGAGATCAGAACCCACCTGCTCCATAAGTCTCCCGCATACCAGGTGTTCAAAAAGCATTCTAAACCATAGGCAACTAGAGAACGGGCATTAGAGTCATCTTTAGCCTTACGGATTTTCCTTTCCACCCGATCTATCAGTCCTGGACTGCCAGAGATTATAACAGCTCCTTCAATCTGAGTGGGTGCATTTAACCATCAGTAAATGAATGATCTACCTAAGAGCAACAAAGTTGAAAACAGAAACTCATGATTGTACCTTGTCAGCAAACTTTAGAGCCATCAACAATGCTATCCTTGCACCCATTGAATAACCAACTATAGTCACTGTTCCAGGAACAGATAGTTGAATGAACTTGTACACTAAATCTGCAACTATCTCAATGGACAATGTTGGACTATGTGCAGCATTATCATGATGGAATTTTGTATCCCCATGGCCAGGAAGATCAATTGAAATGCATCTTGCAGTTCCTGACATAGTTTCCATGATAGGCAGCCATTCTTCACCAGTTCCAAGGAAACCATGAAGAAACAAAATTACATTGTCCTGTAAAAGCATAAGTATGGAGAACTAAGCACTAACTAATGGAGTAAGAAGAAAAATCTTGAAAGGTCAAACTTCAGACAGGCATTGACATGAGCCTCTTTTTTTGGGACTTAAAATCACCCAAAAAAAGTATTCCATGTAGACTGCCCTGAAACTTGTAAATTCTAGAATCTAGGAAGTTCTCAGCAATGAAAAACAGGATCATCAAGTGTAAGATTCTTTGCTACAAAATGCAGAAAAAGAAATGTGGAGTCGGAGAAAACAAATTCTGCTAGTTTGCTTACCTCTGATCTTTGTCCCAACTCTAGAGCATTGATGGAGTATGAGAAGTTGTTCGAATCCAAAGTCACCTGATATCTCATAGCTTCTTTCCTTGCATATGTTCCTTGAACAATACTGTGGTTAATTTGAAAATTCTGCATGAGAAGGACAGCACTTTGAACAGATGCTTCCAGAATGTTGGTATCTGGATTACGAAAGATGCCCAAAGAATTTGGTGTTACATCTTCCTCAAGCCAACGGTAAGTCCCTAGCCCATGGGCCACAGCTGGAGCTGGTTGACGTTTGAAGACCTTACATAAATCCGCATTCTGAAGCTCCAGATAGGAAGAAAATACAACATATGCTGATAATGCCAGGCTGCTTTCAAATGCCGCACTGACAACAGCCATTTTTCCTTGCCCTTGTGCCCATCTTGCAATTCTTGCTGTCTTTTCAAATCCACCAAGTATAGTAGGCTTTATGACCTGGATAATAGGATAAAATGATAATTATTTTGTGAATTCTTCTTTACTTACAGCTTGTTGCTGGAAACATAATGCTAGCTCGATTTAGCACAATACTATCCAAATGCTTCTTTCGTGGCACAATTCAACAGAAGAATTTTAAGAAACGTTAAACAGCTGTATTCTGTAGGAACTCATTTTCATTTGCAAGTTATTTTGGTCTGATAGGTTTGGGCTTAAAGATTAAACAATGGAGAAGAAAATCTTCAATGATGAAATGATGCTAAAAGGAACAGAGAGTTCATTTTTTTCAAGAAAAAAAAACTATACTGGGATTAAGCAAGTGAAAATGCACTTCCAGGGTGCCATATGTCAATGATTGTCGTATGAGCCGCTCAGTTTTTCTGCCTATACAATAGCATTTGCCAAGAGTGATAGTAAATGGATGCACACGTATATGATAGCCCAATAAATATTGAGTGGTTGTGAAACTCCAGAGATACTATTCAACAATCTCGCTGACACTACTAAGTGTGTCAACATTTGTTCTTCTGTACACAATGATAGATTAAGATCAGGAAATTTGGTCTATGGGGGGAAGAAATGCATATACATGTACCAGTGGCTATGTCCTACATAAGGACCTAAATTACACATGATTGAAAATAACTAACGTGAACTTAAATAGGTGGATCTCACTCACCAGAGCAACTATTCTAGGGTGAGCATACTTGGTCAGGGAATCTAGAGGATCTCCTGGACAGTTGTCAATAGTCTCATCAAGGGCTACACACAAGCCACTTTCATCACAGTATTTGATAAGATCATTTTCATCCTGAACAGGTTCCTACGTTACATAAATGATAAATGATCAATTTAACATGAAATACGAAGATGACTACATGGAACCAGAAACAGAGCAAAGACAATAGTTTTCCACAAAGTTGTACCTCGATGTATTGCAGATTACAATTTTTTACCAAGGAAGCAAATTGAATAGCCTTCTCATAGGGCCATTTACGGTTGGCATCCACACGAAGTTCAATCTGTGGACCAATCTTTTTTCTTACTTCATGTACAACAGCAGCATCTTCAACTGGATCTGCCTTACGTGCAACCTATTCTTGAACAGACAGTTATGCAATGAGAATTATTAATAAATTTAATGCTGAAACCAACTGAGCTAAATCCCATGATGAACTCATGATCAACGAGAAAGATTACTAATGTTATACCCAAATATAGAATAGGAAAAGATAACCTTTACACCAACACAATAACCCTGGCACCAACACAATAACTTCTTTTAGTAAGTTATAGAAATTCAGAGTAATACATGTATAATGTTTTGCATGCCTGTCCATTCTAGTGGAATACTCAGTTGAAGACTTGTTTGGTGGCCCAGAGATGTACAGCAGTATATGGGATAAACAAATCCGGAATGCTCTTCAATGGCTATAATGGCTTTTGTTTGGGCATTCATCTTTAAGGAGCTCCAATCAGGATTTGTTCCTAACAAGCAGCTCCGGTTGTATATCATCTGATTTAGTTTGCATTGTTTGAAACAGTCACCAGAAGTGTAGCTTGATCATTTCAGTACAGTGCTGGAGTTTGGTTTTCAGCAATGTGGTGTAGATCATCCTATCTTTAATTGCTACCCAAGCACAAGATCTTGTTTGTTGAATATGTTGATGAAATTGTCATAGGAGATGATTGAATCAGTATCCAGTTAGTAAAGTCTCAGCAAATGAAGTCCTAGACTATTATTGATCTTTGTTAGGACACTTCTAGGGTATTGATTTAGCAAGTTAAAGACTGGCATTCACCTTTACTCAGACTCCACTTTCAGAATAACCAAGTTTTTTAGAGGTCAAGCCTGTTGCAATTTAAATGTGAAGGTGCAGCTTGATAACAAAGAACAGTATTCAGAGGATCCTGATATGTATTGAAGACTGTTTTGGCAACTCGAACTCTTTAACAATTTCAAGTCCAAATGTCTCTTTTGTATTACTTTATGTCAGTTCCTGGGGTCCCTGGATACTCAAGGATGACAAAACTTAACCTGATCTTGTAAATCAGAATCAACAAACTGGAAACTTAACATCAAAGGATTGGTTGACCTAGAAATTCAATAATCCAAGACTTGAACCGAACCCAAACAAAACTAAAGCCTACTTTGACCTAAACCTGAAATGAACCAAAACCAAGGATAACCCAGAAATGGCACAAAATTAAACCAAATGGATCACAAACCTAAAATAACCTATCACCCAAAGGACCTGAAACCTAAATGATCCAGAACCCACATGACCAAGCACCAGATAACCATATTAATCAATAGTTCAATACAAACACATACAACCTGAATTGACCAGAAATCCAACTTGATCCATTCATCTTACCATATCTACCGCATACCAAGCATCTGGGTATGCAGTAATAGGATAAAATAAATCTTTTTTTTTCATAATAAGTAAATATCTTTTATCATTGTGTAAACATGTTTACATATTAACAACATATTATTTAGGTTTAGTCTCAGACTATCTGTAGATATTCTTTTCTTATGTGTAACAAATATTTAGTTGTAACATTAGGCTTTTTAGGCAGCCTTCTTGTACATTCCTTAAGTTAATACAAACTATCCCTTCACCAAACTTCTACATGCAGTAACCAGATCTTAAGATATCTAAAGGGTGACCCTAGAAGGTGGCTCTGACACAAATCATTTTCGTACCAGCATTCAAAGGTAAACACAAATTGCAGTGTCGACAAATTTCACCATAATATAAATTCCAACAGAACTCCCTTAAGCATACCCATGTGGGATTACACGTACCAGTTCCATGCTCAATTTCCTCGCAAACAATATCAAATTCACAAATTTAATTCAAAAATTTTCCCTGAAATAAGAATCACAGTTTTCCTCATACATAAAAAAAGTGAACAAGATGGATGTAACATTTGATAAGTTAAAGATAAGCTGCAGGTTCAGCATTAAATGAGACTCCCAAGATAGCTTATTGATAACTTATTGATAAGTTAAAGAATCTTTTACTGATAACTTATTGAATTTGACTTACTTTCAGCTTAATTGCACAATATCCCTCCTTAACAAGTCTAAATGCAATTTCTGCAATCTCTTCCGGAGTACCATTGCTATCAATAAGTGCACAGACTCGAACACTTGATGAACTCTCAGCCATTTCTTCTGTTATAATTGAGGGATGAAGCAGGCTTAACAGGCTGCAGCTTTGACTTACTGCCATAGCATTGAGAACGGCCATTTCCAGACCACATCTAACACTTGGGAACAGAGAATTTCCCTGTGTAACAGCATAATCTTGGTAGGAAAGTCGGGTCTCATAAACAGAATGTACTGGATTCCTGTTGTTGCTATTCTATTTCAGATTATAAAAAGAGAATGAGAGTGGTCTACCAGGATTCCTAACTGGTTCCATATCCACGAAGAAAATGATCCCTTCAGAAGAGGAAGTAAGTAATCCAATCTAGCTCCTTTTGTTGCGCGAAATAGAAACTTTAGCTGCTCTTCGACATCCAGCAGGTTTTCTTGGCTGATCTCCAGTGGGGCAACCTTCAATCAAAGCAATGTAGGAAGAGCAAAATTATAGCAGAAAAGTTGGACAAGAACACAGACAAATCTGATGATATAGGAGAAGTAACTATCCAGAATACATGAAAGTTGAATATCAATACAGGAAGACTGAAACTTTGAGAAACATAAGGAATACTACAGGAGAGAAGGGAGAGCTAACCTCTCCGTATCCTACACTTCCATCTTCAAGAGTCAAAGATAGAATGAAACCCTCCCTGTAGAACTTGGTAAACCTATCCTTTCCAGAACTCAAGGTTGTTGGAGCACCGAGTTGTATTCTGTTACACAAATGCAAAATATGTTTTATCAAAAGAATTAAGAAAGTCACAAGCTTTAAGTATGTCCACTGTATAAATATTACAGAAATTTCACCTATACATTGAGTAGTCCATTTTCTCAATCTTGCCAAGAAAGCACTGATTTGATGTGGATTGACAGAAGGAGAGTTTTGCTAGGAATCCTAGAGCATAATCTGCGGCTTGGCATGCAAGGTTTCTTAAATTTCTAAAATCAGGAATGACACAAGTCAGTACATCTTGTAAATGTAGGAATAAATAGCTGACTGTGGACATGAAAAGGAAAAAACCTGTGGAATGAAACATTAGCATCAATGGAACTCTCAACTTCAATGATACAATCTGTCTCCTCATATTTAGTTGTAAGAAGCACATCCTGAAGCTCAGATTTTGTCCTGACTACTAAATGCTTCAAACTGAAAAATTTGAAAACTTCAGGGGGAGTATCATATGCATGATACTCATTTCCCTTATGTAATGAAATTCATGAAATATTATTTAGTACTGGGAATAAAATCATTAACAAGAAAACAACCTCCTTTTTTTTTTTTTCTCTTTCAGATTTTTGTACTACTCCTCTAGCACACAAGTATACAGATTAATGTATTTAACATCATTGAGAATAGACTTTTTAAAAACCAGAAACACTGGACCAAATTTGCAATCAGCTTTTCCATCAAATGTTTTATTCTATACAAATTTTAGCAAGTGAAGGCTCTTGGCATATCATGTTTTTACTTTCTCATTCACTGCAACAGAGAGATGGCTGTATCAAACTATCAATTAAGAAATTGCTCTTTAAAAACCCTTGTCAGCCCATATTCGATGTATTGTTCAAAATTTAATCTTGTTAAACTAGAAACAAAAAGAACAAAAAAAAAAAAAGACAAAAACAGCAAAGCTCACACCAATTTTTTGATCGATGACCAAGTTATTCTATGAAAAAAAAAAAAACAATCTAAGCTCCAGTAAGTATTATTATTATCATTTAAAAATCAGAAAAATTTGATACCATTAAATTTTTCTTCATTCCAACACGCCCCTCACCCCCTCTCTCATAAACTAGCTTCCAAAGACAATTAAGTATTAAAAGAAAAAATATTACCAGAATTAAATAATTTCTGCACTACAAACAAATTATTGCAAGCATGATATCTTCAGAATTTGATTGATGAGGTACTTTTTTTGTATTAATAATAGTCAATCTTGTAATTAACTTTTGATGTTGCATTTATGATAAAGTTAGAGCATTAACGAATCCAGAACATCTAAATTTTTTTCATATATTTTATTCACTAGTTACTGGAAGAAGTTTTACATATTTATCACCTTCCGCCAAAAACAAAACCAATAAGTTTCAGATCGAAGCGGATTGCTTACAGTACAGATATGCTGCTAGCATGCATAACCACACTACTGGCTAGTGCTACCTTCATAATTTGAGAGTGGAAAAACCAACAGAATGTAGTTTATAATGCAAAACTAACGTAAATTATGCATGCATTACATGGAAAAGACAAACAGAATAGGCAGCAGCTCTCATGCATGAAATCAGAGTGCTTAAGACATGTCAAGTTTTGCAGCAACGCATTGCAACTTTTACCTGTGTGCTGCACTCAAATTTAGGATTGAAATGTTGTGGGTAGTGTAGAAAAACTGATCTAACACCTCTGGTGCTGTATGATCTGCAACTGGAAGAAGGCTAAAGATTGCACCACCGCGATTGTTTATCACAATTACCTTCATTGGTTTTCGAGAAGACCTTAAGAATACAACATGAGAAATCAGAGAAATGAAGCTTTTTCTATTAAATATCCTAAATTCCCATCGTTATCTCAATGTGGCCAAAAGGGTAAACTGTTAGCATTATGCCATGTTGGAATGACAGAAAACACTTCACAAACTACTGGCGAAGCAGCCACTCCCAAGAGGAATTTAAAGCACAAAATAATAAGGCACAGCTGAATCCAATGGTCCATAAGCAGCAATTCCATAGCTTTGGTTCTATCATTCGATTCAAGCTGCCAGTTGAATACAGAAATGAAGAGCACTTTAAGATTTCTGATTTCCGACATTCTAGAGATGAATATTCTAAGAAATTAAAGTTTCTTGACTAGGTTTCAAGTAATGGATGAATTTTTCTGATTTTTCTGTACATGGGATGGTATTGCTGATACCTTGTTCCTTTCAAGGATCTCTGTGTGTGCTTGTGTGCAGGGCATGCATGGTGTGTGTATGTGGATCTATATAAACGTACAAAGCTGTCACTTGCAAAGTTTATGTATTTGACTAGCTTTCACATCTACACAACCAATTTTTGCATGTAAGGGAGCATATTAATTAGGAAAATCCCACATGGTTAAGTCAAGGATGCTTTATTAACAAAAATTTTTTTGAAAAGTGACATACATAATGGGATGGAGGGAGTGTTACTTGTAAAATAATCTAAGTAGTAGCTGATAAAAAAAATATAGTCTGAGTAGAAAGCTGTATTTATACTAGAGAAATTCAAAAGGAACACCAATCTCTGTTATAGGTAAATAACTGATGGAGGGATTATAGCAAGACAAAACTTTCCAACATATATGTTGCTTATGCTTCTTGACTCCTTTTAAATCAAGTTTATCCTCACTTATGTACTGCATAGGTACATGCACAAGAAATCTCTCTCTTCTTTACACTTCCCAAGTTTCACACCACTGATAACACCAATATCAATCTCATATCCCCATCCCCTGGATAAAAAGAAGCTTACCTCTGTTTCAAAATAGCCAAGCCATTAGTATCATGAAGGAAAGAAATATCTCCCATCAGAGAGAGCACCTAACCAATTAAAATAAGGACAATTACACTTGGATGTCAAGAGCAATATGTCACACAGAAAATTTAGGTACTAGAGCATTTCATCATTTATTCTTCTTTTCTCCTCAAACAGTTCCTTAACCATTGGATATCAGCAAAACAATCATTCTCAGAAGTTCTCCCAAATAAAAGTGAATATGCTTTCTATAGTTCAAGTGCTGGAGAGTTTGGCTAGCATAGATTCATTATCATAACAGTAAGGAAAATCAGCTTGACCCATGCTATGATAGTGTTGGCCAACATTCTTTTGGCATGACTATGCTCCCCACACGATCTAACATGCTTGAAGAAAAATCAGCCAACAGTTTCTAGTCCAATTGCAAAGAACAGCCTCGCATCCCACCATTCTTACATATCCTTGTTTGATAATCAAACACTCAAGTTATTATTGCCACTCTCCTCCAAAAAGCACAGCGCATATTAAGAAATCCTCAACGTCACCAACTAAGCTATGCTTTTGCAGGAATACTACCAGAAAATCCAACCTTCCTCATTGATGTTTAACAAATACCCTTCATACTGTCAACGGACAGCAAACAGCTGTCCAAATCTTCTTTCCTTGGCAGCTTTTCTGTCCAGCTGTCCAAATCTACTTTTCTTATAATTGTTTTCTTTACTTTCCTTTTATTTAGAATACATTATGACCAAGATTATAGTTTACATGTATAGGGCTGAAATCATGCAAAGACTTATTTACTTTCCATGTATAGCATTCTTATAAAGACTATATAATGTATACAAAATAGAAAATCAGGCATTCAGTCATTCACACAAATTTTGTCATGGTGTCAGAGCCATCGACTATTAATTCAAGTGCTTTTTAGTCTATTTTTTTCTCTCTCGGCTTCGGTATCTCGGTGCCGTTTCGACAAGCTCTTCTTCCCAGTAGCTTCTGTTCTGGTTCTGACATAAACTTTCTGTTTCGGTGATCTCCTATCATTTTCTCGGTGTCTTTGGTGTCGTCCCAATTTTTTTGTGCAAGATCCTTCTCTAGTCATTTGTTGCGACTCTTTCGGTGGCCCTTTCTGGTCTCTTTCAGCATCTTTATAGCTGTTTATGATGGATTCAGCACCTGTATGTGTCAAGTTTACAGGCAAAAATTACTCTACTTGGGCTTTTCAATTTGAGCTTTTCCTCAAAGGAAAAGATCTTTGGGGTCATATTGATGGCACTGATTGTGCACCTGATTCGGACAAATCCAAGTATCTAGAGTCTTCTTGTTCACGGGCTGTGCTCAATGCTCGGATTATGTCTTGGCTCGTTGGTTCGGTCGAGCCACATATTGTCACCAACTTAAGGCCTTATTGCACTGCACAAACCATGTGGACGTACTTAAAAAGGGTTTATCATCAAGATAATGCTGCTTGTTGTTTTCAGTTAGAGCATGAGATTGCCACGTTTCAACATGACACTCTTTCCATCCAAGACTACTATTTGAGTTTTCTGGCGCTTTGGAATGAATATGCTGATATGGTTACTGCAGATGTTCCTCTTGCCACACTCTCCGTCATTCAGAACCTTCATGAGACTAGTTATCGTGATCAGTTTCTTATGAAACTCCGTCTTGAATTTGAATCTGTTCGATACTCCTTGCTGAATCAATCTCCTGTTCCCTCCTTTGATGTTTGTTTTGGTGAGTTACTCAACAAAGAAGAACGTCTTAATACTCAAGCTACTTTGGAGCAATCCCATGGTAGTTCAGGATCAGCCACTGTGGCTTATGCTGCCCAAAAACGTGGACCACTTGTGAACTTTAAAAGCTTGCAGTGTTTCTGCAGCAAGGAGTATGGGCATATTGCTGTCAATTGCCCTAAAAAATATTGCTCTTATTGCAAGAAGAAGGGTCATATTATCAAAGAATGTCGCATTCGCCCCCAGAATCGTCAGCCCAGGCATTTCAGACTTTTGTTACTGTACCTTCTGCCAATTCTGGCTGTTCTTCTGCTGTTCCCTCAGTTCCTGCTTCTTCTCCAACGAATTACTGTACACCTGAAATGGTTCAACAGATGCTAGTTTCAGCATTATCAGCTATGGGATTCCAAGGTAAAGCCTCAACTAAACTCTGGTATATGGACTC
The DNA here is from genome assembly GCA_005392925.1 of Aquilaria sinensis. Classification (NCBI taxonomy): domain Eukaryota; kingdom Viridiplantae; phylum Streptophyta; class Magnoliopsida; order Malvales; family Thymelaeaceae; genus Aquilaria; species Aquilaria sinensis. Next base: position 538,049 of record SMDT01001407.1, read on the forward strand.
TGGTGCCTCAAATCACATGACGAATACTCCTACTGCCCTATGTCATGTTCGTCCTTATGCTGGTAAATCTCCTATTCAGACTGCTAATGGCAGTTCCTTATCAATCGTTGATGTGGGAGATGCCTCTTCTAAGTTCACTAATGTGTTTCTTGCTCCTCAGCTTTCCACAAATCTTATTTCTGTGGGTCAATTAGTTGATAACAAGTATGCTGTTAATTTTTCTAGTGCTGGTTGTGTTGTGCAGGACCAGGTAACGGGGGAGCCGATCGCAAAGGGACCTAAAGTGGGTCGCTTGTTTCCACTACTTTTGCCTGTTCCAGATTCTTCTTCAGTTTCCTCTATTACGTCATTTTCATGTAATGATGTTTCAGAGCTTAGTATGATGTGGCATTGTCGTCTAGGCCATCCCAATACTCAGATCTTATCTCATGTATTGAACTTTGGTTTCCTTGGTCATAAAAATCATTCTTCTTTATCTATTGAGTGTGCCTCTTGCAAACTTGGTAAAAGCAAAACTCTTCCTTTCCCTTCACATGCTAGTAGAGCAACTCATTGCTTTGATCATATCCATAGTGATGTTTGAGGACCTTCCCCAGTTACTTCACATGAAAAATTTAAATACTATGTGACTTTCATTGATGATCATAGTAGATTTACTTGGGTCTACTTTCTTCGCTCTAAATCTGAGGTCTTTTGTACTTTCACTGAGTTTTTTGTGTATGTTGAGACTCAATTTTCTGCTTCTATTAAGACATTACGCGCAGATTCTGGTGGTGAATATTTGTCTACTGAGTTTCAGGCTTTCTTGGCTTCTAAGGGCATTATTCATCAATATTCATGTCCCTCTACTCCCTAACAAAATGGAGTCGCCGAACGTAAAAATCGTCACCTTCTAGATGTGGTGTACTCTCTTGTTAGAATCTTATGTTCCATCTATGTTTTGGGTAGAGGCTCTAAAAACTGCTACTTGATTAATCGTTTACCTTCTCAAGTCCTACATATGGAGTCTCCCTACTTCCGTCTATTTGCTAAGCAACCTAGTTACGATAACCTCTGTACCTTTGGTTGCGTGTGTTTCGCTCATTTACCTCCCCATAAGCGACACAAATTATCTGCTCAATCTGTTCGATGTGCTTCCTTGGGATATAATGTGTGTCAAAAAGGGTTTGTTTGCTATGATCCTACATTACATCATACACGCATTTCCTGAAATGTTATTTTCCTTGAAGATCAACATTTCTTTCCTGTGTCCTCATTGTCCTCTTCTTCTACTGTGGTTCTTACCCCCTTTGAGCCGCATATCTCACTTCCTCCAGTCAGTTCTTGCTTTAAACCAGGTATTGTGTATACAAGACGCTCCCACCCACAGTCTCTTCCAGTGGCTCCCTTGATATTTGATCCTACCATGCTTTAGAACCAGTCAGATGCAACACCTTCAGAGGCTTTGGTACGTCGCTCTTCTCGAGTGTCCATACCCCCGGAAAGGTATGGGTTTCCCTTTTCTAGTACTGGAGGTTCTATTTCAACTCTTATTGCTGCATTGTCCAATTTTGATATTCCTACATGCTACTCACATGCTGCTAAATGTGAATGCTGGAGGCAAGCTATGCAGGAAGAAATTGCTGCTCTAGGGGCAAATCACACCTAGGACATTGAGCCATGTCCTCCTCATGTTGTACCTTTAGGCTGCAAAATGGGTTTACCTGGTCAAGGTTCGATTGGATGGAAGTTTGGATCGTTACAAAGCTCGGCTTGTTGCACTTAGGAATAATCAGGAATATGGTGTCAATTATGAAGAGACTTTTTCTCCAGTGGCCAAAATGACTACGATTCATACGATTCTGGCTCTTGCTGGTTCCAATGATTGGCCACTACATTAAATGGATGTCAAAAATGCTTTTCTTCATGGAGATCTCAAAGAATGTATTTATATGAAGCCACCCCCCGGATTGTTTTCCTCTCCAACTTCACATGTGTGTAAGCTTCGTCGTTCTCTTTATGGTCTCAAATAAGCTCCAAGGGCCTGGTTTGATAAATTCCGCACCACCTTATTGCAATTCTCATTCAAACAAAGCCACTATGATACTTCCTTGTTTCTTCGGAAATTAGATGTGGGAATTGTTGTTCTTTTGGTTAATGTTGATGACATTGTGATCACTGGTTCTGATTCTGCCTTACTTGGCCAACTCAAGACTCATCTCTCAGAATCTTTTCATACGAAAGATCTTGGTCCTCTCACATATTTTCTTGGTCTTGAGGTGCATTGTAGTTCCTCTGGTATTTCCCTTACTCAACATAAGTATGCTAGTGACTTGGTGGCTACAGCTGGTCTACAAGAAGCTACTTCTGTTGATATGCCCATGGAATTAAATGTCAAGCTCTGTAAAGAGAAGGGTGACTTATTTGCTGATCCCAGTTTGTATCGGAAGTTGGTGGGTAGTCTCGTTTATCTCACCATTACTAGACCAGATATTTCTTTTGCTGTATAGCAAGTCAGTTAGTTCCTCCAGACTCCTCATCATCTCCATATGGCTGCTGTTCGTAGGATCATCCGCTATGTCCAAGGCACCTCTACCCGTGGCTTATTCTTTCCTACAAACAATTCTACTCGCCTTGCTGCGTACAGTGATGCGGATTAGGCTGGTTGTGCTGATACTTGTCGTTCCATCACTGGTTGGTGCGTGTTCTTAGGTGATGCATTGATCTCCTAGAAGAGTAAGAAGCAAGACAAAGTCTCTAAGTCATCTACAGAATCTAAGTACCGGGCGATGTCTTTTGCTTGTTCTGAAATCATTTGGCTTCGAGGTGTGCTTGCTGAGCTAGATTTCTCCAAAACTGATCCTACACCTCTATATGCAGATAATACAAGTGCTATTCAGATCACAGCCAATCCTGTCTATCACGAACGCACAAAGCATATTGAGGTGGACTGTCACTCTATTCGTGAAGCCTTTGAAGCTTGTGTTATCACTCTTCCACATGTCTCCACTGAATTACAAATTGCTGATATCTTCACCAAGGCCCTCACTCGTCATCGACATTACTTCCTAAGTAGCAAATTGATGCCTGTTGATCAACCGGCATCAATTTGAGGGGGGCTGTCCAAATCTTCTTTCCTTGACAGCAAACAGCTGTCCAAATCTTCTTTCCTTGGCAGCTTTGCTGTCCAGCTGTCCAAATCTACTTTCCTTATAATTTTTTTCTTTACTTTCCCTTTATTTAGAATATATTATGACCAAGATTATAGTTTACATGTATAGGGCTGAAATCATGCAAAGACTTATTTTCTTTCCATGTATAGCATTCTTGTAAAGACTATATAATGTACACAGAATAGAAAATTAGGCATTCAGTCAATCACACAAACTTTGTCACATACAAGGTGGGAACTTAGTTTCACGAATTGAGCATCCTATCCAATGGGTGCATTTGTGCAATTTCACAAGAATACACATATTTTCACTTGCCTTTTCATTTGTGTATCTTCAAATGTATGGTGAATAAAGATCCTTACATTATTCCATATTTCTACAAGCACATGAGTGAGTGACTAATAGATCAAGAGACAGCAGGGATGGTAAGAAAGTGAAAAAGGTGAGAATCAAAAGCTATAGGGAAGGAATAATATGTAAGCATTAACACTTGATAGCAAGTTTTTATATACCCCACATAAAGTGCATTGAACAAGAATTTAATTTCTCTTCATTTTTGTGAAATTATAGTTTTGTTAAGTGGTAAATATTAAGGGGTCAATTGAAGCTTTATATTGGGGTAAAGGCTCTCCACCTATTATTAAGTGGTTTTCAGTTGGATGCTTTAACAATGGTATGAAAGCCCGAGGTTTGCAATGCCCTATTTGTCAAATTTTAAGCCCCAGGCAATGTCATGGTCCAAGTGGCAGAGCCATTTTTAGTCACCTAATTGGCTTGCGCTAGAAGGGGTGTGTTAAGTGATAAATACCCACATTGTTAAGTCAACGGACCAATTAAAGCTTTATATTGTGGTAAGGCCTCTCTGCCAATTGCAAATTCATTTTGGGTTGAATGCTTTGACAAGTTTCAAGACCAAGGTTAGTTCAAGTTTCATTCAGGGTCACTTGGCAACTGAGACTCCTTTAATTAATGCTGCTAAAGCATCCAACCTAGTACCAACTGGCAATTGAAAGAGAGGCCTTGCCATAATATAAGCCTTAACGAACCCCTTGACTTTGACCAAGTGGAATTTTACCTCCCTCACATGCAAGCTGGTGAGACAATAGAACACGAGCTGGTCACATGGATGATGGCAACAATAACAGGGGCTTGCCACTTGGCACATGGGGCAATGATAAACCTTGGACTCTTGTACTATGTGAAGACAACCAAAACAAACAAGAAAAAATATATACTTAGCATGTAATAAAGACAAAAGGATAAACATACACTAATTTATCCTTTTTCACTATTAGCACATACCTGTTTATTGCACCCTACAGCGAAACCAACTGCTGTGCTGAGCAAACCATCAATGCCACTAGCACCCCTATTTCCGGCAACACGTATCCCATTGCATGGTAATTCTGATGCTAACAAAGTTTCAGAAAGAAGACCATGGTGTGCCCAATTACCTCCATACATATCTAAATCTCGTATAACCATGCTGTTCCCGATAAAAAGAGCAGACCCTGGTTGAAGTGCTTCAGAAATTATATGTGCAACATGTGGTTCAGACAAAGAGTTCTCAGCACGAAGCTGAAATGAAATCTCCGTTGCAACCTGGAATAAAAGAGAAACAATTAAAGATGATTGATACAGATGAGAAAGCTTTTCAGTAAATCGACAATACAAAGTATAGGATATGCTACATGGTAAAGTTCCAATTGCTCCTAAATAAAAACTACCAATGATGCACATGCCATGGGCAACAGCATTTAACTTCTTCACACGATATACACATAAAACGAGATGCAACCTGAAAGCGAAAATTTCACAGTAAAACATATTTATTCCTCGAAGGTACTGTAGCAAGAACTCTATGTAATAAAGAACCACATCATTTTTTTTCACACATCATAGTGCAGCAAGATCAATTTTGGATAAAGAAGGAAGTTAAAGTCTTAATTTGTACTCATTTTTAACAAGCAGTTGGCCAGAATGGATGCAGAGCGGATAATCCAAGTTCCAGTGTATCCAATATTCTAAACCAAGTAAAATAATTCAGAAAATAAAAATTGTAAGAACTCAATCAAACAAAATGACAATCAACTGAATTAATACCACTAAATTCAAAACTCTTAGAAAATTACACCATCCATTGCTTCTATTTGGAAGTAAGTACTTAAAAGCAATCTCAGCAAAACTGGTGATGGAGCTCTGGATTCTGTGTGTAACCAAATGTGAAGGATCATGACGTCGTGGATGGTTGTCAACCAAGATGTAAGAGGATGGACATCGTTCCTCTAGCATCTGACAGACATGTTTACTTGTTATCCGACTCCCAATCTGTTTGATATCCATGATGAGGAAGCAGTCAGCTAAATGAAAAGCATATATTATGTCCAGCATGACATTGTTGTCTATGAAAAGGAGCTATAACCAGTGCGAGAAGAGAACAATGAAATTTGTACCTGAATAATGCCATCAAACTGCATCATGTCCCTGACTGAAGCAGAGAGCAATGCATGATCAAGAAAATCAAGAAATAAGATATTTTCCTCAGTTTCTGAGAGGGATAAAAGCTTTCTCAGTCGTAAACCAGACAAGATATCAGCCACAACTGGCCACTGAAGGTGCTTAGCCAGCAAAAGGGCAGCCCATATGTCATCCTCATTGTTGATTGAACCAATAAGTAAAAGCCCTTTATTGACTTTTCGAATTATTTCCAGAACCTCTAACATTTGGTCATTGGTAGGATTAGGATGTATAGGAGAACTTCGCATCAAAATATACTTGGTGAATGGATCTGCTGTTGATCTCCAGATATCTAATCCCTTCAAGCATCTTGGCTCCCATTTATCAGGAGTTTGGTCCAAAGGCTCCCGGAAAGAACAGTTTATATGAACAGGACCATTTGGTGAAGATGTTGCCCAGTGTACAGCAGAGTCAATGGTGGTCAATACCATACGTGCTGGTATATGATCTGTGGGTGGAGGAAAATTGAAGAAGAACCTCACATACGAACCAAAATGATTTACCTAGAATACAAATAAAATGAAAAATAGACAAAAAAAAAAAGCAAAATTCCACATAGGGAGTACTGCAATATAAAAGAACTACTGAAATGATTATTAAACAATGTTGACTAGATTTACCTGATTGATTGATTGATTTGCACCTACATCATGAAGCTCAGGAGGACGATCTGCTGTGAGTAACAGAAGAGGTACAAGATCTTGGCTGGCTTCCACAACCTTAACATAAAAAAATTGCCATTAACCAAATATCTACTTGCAATCATATTAGAGAAATCAGTCATCTCAATTTTGGAAACCTAAAAAATGTAAATTAGCATGCAGTGAGAAATTGAAGCAATAATGTGAAATGAAAGCCAAGCCATTTAAACTCCAGCCAAATTCAGGTTTTTCTTCATTCCGCTGGTGAGAGGTCAGAAAGTCGTGTGTTTGTGTGTGTGCGTACTGAGCAAGATGATAATTTACAATTTGTTGGAATATTCTGGAGATCTTCAGAATATTCTGGAGATCAAAGATTTAATGTTCCTTATTAGGAAAACTGTGTACAGCTAGAAAATCTTAGTAATCTTTTATTTTTAGGAGATTAGGATCTGTTTATTTGTTTCCTAAATTGTTAGTCTGTAAAAGAGGAAACTGCCTAACTTAGGTTTCCTTAGCCTTGTATTTAAACAGTGTAAAACTCTATGAGGAAAAATAAGCCAGTATTATTTCTGCATGGTATCAGAGCCAACCCTAATTTTCTAAGCCATCTCTCTGCGTCCTTCCTCTGCCCAACATGTCTGAAATCTCGTCTGCATCTATACCTTCCAGCAACAATCAGCCAAACAATCCTACAACCCTAACTCAAGCCCCAAACACTGATTCTCATTCTGTCCAGATCACCACTATTCGCCTTAATGGTGATAATTTCCTGCAATGGTCTCAATCTGTTAGAATGTACATTCGAGGGCGAGGAAAGATTGGCTACCTCACTGGAGATAAGAAGGCACTAGCACCAGAGGACCCGACATATGCAACTTGGGATGCAGAGAATTCGATGGTTATGACTTGGCTCGTCAATTCTATGGACGAGGACATTGGGTCTAACTACATGTGCTACTCCACAGCCAAGGAATTATGGGACAATGTAAATCAGATGTATTCTGATTTAGGAAACCAGTCCCAAGTCTATGAGTTAACTCTAAAACTTGGTGAAATCCGGCAGGGGGGATGACACTGTCACCAAGTACTTGAACTCACTAAAAAGGCTGTGGCAGGACTTGGACCTCTTCAATGACTACGAATGGAAATCTGTAGATGATGCCAATCACTACAGAAAAACTATGGAGGACCATCGAATCTACAAGTTCCTTGTTGGATTGAATGTGAAGTTTGATGAAGTAAGGGGCAGGATCATTGGAAGATCACCCCTTCGCCCAATGAGTGAAGTATTTGCAGAAGTTAGAGGGGAAGAAAGCAGAAGAAATGTCATGCTGGGAAAAAAGGACAGCAATGTGATGGCTGACACTTCTGACTTAGTTGCCTCTGATGAAGTGGCAAATAAGGCTGCTAGATTTCAGAAAAAAACTGAGGAGAAGCCACGGGTTTGGTGTGATCACTGCAACAAACCTCGCCATACAAGGGAAACCTGCTGGAAGATCCATGGAAAGCCAGAAAACTGGAAGAGTAAAAGGACCAATGACAAGTTCAGCCACGCAACACCTGCTGCTAATGAGGCTGAAACCAGTCCCTTCAGCAAGGAGCAAATGGATCATCTCCTAAAGCTGCTAAAGTCTAGTGTGTCTTCTGGTATTCCTCATGTTTCTCTTGCACAAACAGGTAGTGAATCTAGTGCCCTATTCTGTTTTTCGAATTCTGCTCCTTGGATCATTGATTCTGGAGCCTCTGATCACATGACCAGTCTTTCTAAACTTTTCTGCTCTTATTCCCCATGTTCTGGTAATAAAAAGCTAAAAATTGCAGATGGTAGTTTCTCACCCATTGCAGGGAAAGGTTTGATAAAACTCGCCAAGAATATTGATCTTGAATCTGTTCTACATGTTCCCAAACTAGCCTGCAACCTCTTATCTGTCAGCAAACTTTCTAAAGATTCTAATCGCCGTGTTGTTTTCCTTGACACTCACTGTGAAATTTAGGACCAGACCTCGGGGGATAAGATTGGCAGTGCTAAGATGATAGATGGACTCTATTACTTTGATGGGAACTCTCCCGATAATAAAAAGGCTCAGGGCTTCAGTAGTGTTAGTTCTAATCCTGTTTATGAACAAATAATGCTTTGGCATTCTAGACTAGGACATCCTAGTTTTCAATACCTTAAGTACTTGTTTCCTAATTTGTTTAAGGGGTTCAACCTCTCTTTACTTCAAAGTGAAACTTGTTATCTATCTAAGAGTCATCGTACTACCTACTTGAAAAAACCTTATATTCCCTCAAAGCCATTTTATTTAATACACAGTGATGTTTGGGGACCTACAAAAATCACCACAATTTCAAGGAAAAAATGGTTTGTCACCTTTATAGATGACCATACACGTTTATGTTGGATTTACCTGATGAGTGAAAAATCTGAAGTGGAAAATCTGTTTAAGGCCTTTTACAAAATGGTTGAAACACAGTTTCAAACTAAAATCAGCATTCTTCATACTGATAATGGAACTGAGTATTTCAATAAACATTTGGGAGTTTTTTTAAAGGAAAAAGGTGTTCATCACCAATCTACATGTGTGGATACTCCTCAACAAAATGGTATTGCTGAAAGGAAAAATAAACATTTACTTGAAGTAACTCGTGCTATCATATTTTACATGAATGTTCCCAAATATTTATGGGGAGAAGCTATTTTGACAGCCCCATACTTGATTAATAGGATGCCTACCCGAGTTTTAAAATATAGCACACCTTTGGATTACTTCAAAACTATTTTTCCTATGTCTAGAATCCATTCAAATTTACCACTTAGAATTTTTGGATGCACTGTTTTTGTCCATATTCCTAACAACTCTGGTTCAAAACTGGATCCTAGAGCTGAAAAATGCATTTTTGTAGGATATGCACCCAATAAAAAGGGATATAAGTGCTTTAACCCTCAAACAAAAAATTTTTTTGTTAGTATGGATGTCTCTTTCTTGGAAAACAAACCTTACTTTCACAAAAATTATCTTCAGGGGGAGAATGAAGTATGGAATGATAATTTTTTGGATTTATTTCCTGTTGTTCCTGTTCCTGTTCCACTACCAAATACAATTTTAATTTCCCCTGCCAGCTCTGAATCCATTAAACAAAATCAGGAAAACTCAATTTCAAATAATAACAGTAATAGGAATCCTTGTCAGACTATGCCAAGTACTATTGTATCTTCAACAGGGGGAGAAACACTACAAATGGATAAAAAAAATTCCAAACACTGAGCTTCTGGTTTATACTCGGAAGAAAACCCATCAAGG